>JAKTUO010000012.1:0-322957 GCA_030556755.1 Nakazawaea anatomiae | reverse complement strand
CTAGAACATTCCATAACTCTCTTAACAAGTAACTAAAAATAAACGCTTAATCTGTTTCCATAAATAAACACTCCGTGGCAATGTTAAATGTTAAGATGCATTTATCATGGATCACGACAATTATCCTACAAAATGTTAACCAATAATCGCTTCTCACCTGCCACTTTCTGGTTTCTTTTCCCCCCATACACACCTACTGTTTATCTCTTGACAACTCTCGATTAAAGTCAATTATTAATAATGAAAACTTCCATGAAACAGTTAGTCGGGTTTTTTTCTATTGCACAGTGGCACAGTATGTAGGATCTACCATGAAATCCCATGCTTCCCTCACATTCTCTCTCATCTGTCAACAATATATCTGTGCGAGGTCACCATTGAGTTTCTTTTCCAAAGTATGGTCCTTACCATTATTATTGTCACTTCTTTACTTTATTCAACGACGAGTGAATATATAGTTTTTTATAACCATATATAGTCGAATAAAGTCAATTAAGTAAAAAAATAAAATAAGAAATAGTAATATCAAATGGACTTTATTTGACTGTCTATAATTATAGAAAACCATGTACATACGTGTCCACGAGTAAAGGAAAGGAAAGAGGTGACTCGCTATACTACACTGCTGCCAAAAGTAACACCGCTATGGTCTCCAAATGCTAGAATATCTCACTCTATCTATTTTGAAGCAGAAGACGTTGGTCTATATTTCTTCCAACTATGTTCCAGGCAGCTGTAAAATATGTGCAATAGGAAAATCAATTCAAAAATGCGTAGCTTCACACACCCACCATGGATTACATTCTCAGCTTTGGATTATTAAAAAATTTGATGACCGAGAAAGTTGATAAGTTCATGAACGTCGCGGCGTTCGAGAAGGAGTTAGGATTATGAGCCCGTAGAAAGTCCCGTGGATGTACCATTTGTTAGAATACTGATGGAATTTTCGTAAGGCGTTTCATCTTATTTATCCTTTGCGTCTATCACTACCGCGTACGTGATCAATGCAACATCTTAGTTTAGATCGTTATTCGTATATAAATGTTTAGAGATGTCCTCAACTCATATTGTTACATGGGTTGAGGAGAATAATACTTTATTATATTATATACAAAGATGTCCAACAACGACTCCGAAATCAATCACCATTGGCAAAAGGCTTCAAATTTCTGTATTTGCGACGAGAGAAAGCTTGACCTTACTTCTTCATAATCGAAATCAATTGGGACGTTTCTTTTTTAAAAAGGTTTCATTGGCTAGCCCACCAGCGGCAAAGACTTTGACTCTACTTTTTGTATAATGTATCAGAAAAAAATTTAAAGCTCAAAGCCAAATCGTCGACAAGTGCATGTTTCCAATTAGACTTAGGACGGTTACACCATATAGCTGAGGGAGCTGTGGAATCCTGATATGAGTGATGCTTTAGTAGCTGTACAGGTCTCTTCTATTTTAGAGATAATACCCAGTTGCGAAACCCTTGTAACCCGACTATCTGGCAAATATAGTACTCGAAAATAAGATGGTTTGGCAACATGACCTATTGGCGGTTCAGAGGCAGTAATAAACAGTAAATGCGATTGATTTGTATTAATACTGCTAAACTAATTTGATATTTTGACTGTTTGATTAGGAAATAATAAATCACCGTTTACAAGCTGTTTATGCTGATTTATAAAGGTGTGATGTTGAAACTGCTATCAGCTATTGTGACACACCTCTAATACGTAAGATATAATGGGACTATGAGTATTAGTTTCTCAATTACTGTTAATCTTCAAAAAAATCGGGTTGGACATCGAGTACTCCACTGTAGCATTTATTTCTCACTCAATCTGCATGACCTTTGGTGTATTGGGAGATATAATGTATTTCAAGGTTGCCAGATCAGGTAGAATCTTCATGAGCTTCAAATTTCAGATGACTACTCAAAGCAACTTGATATGCAATTCATTTGTTATGTTTGTTTTGGTATCAGGATCAGATTGGCGTCCGAACAAGTGTGAACTATGGCTGCATAGCGGGATATCCTCTTAGTAGATGTATTTACATTTCTGAAACAAAAATAGCTAAAAATTTTCGTGAAAAAAAAAAAACATGATAGCGTTAATAAAAAATTTATGAGAAACCCCGTTCTCAAGCATCCTTTCGAAAATAACAAAATGGCTTCCAATATACGAGAGATAAAAGGTTTCAGTGTATTTCCTGTAATATTACCACCAACTGCTGTGCAGCTGAGAACTTACAAATCAGATGTACATCATTATATCTATTTGAAGAAGCACTCAATAAAATCTAAAGATGAAGATGCTGTAGAGGTTGCCAACAGATCTATGTTCACAATCAACCTTCCAATACATACCACATTGAATACATTAAGGTCATTATTTGGGAAGATTGCGACTGGCGCTATAATTGAAAGTTTCGAGGTGAATGATGATGTCACTCAACCTCACAAGATAGATTTAACAAAGTTGACGAGTGAGATAAGTCAGGGTGAAACGGAGTATCACACTAAGCCTATACTACCTTTGGGCTGTGGTATTATCACGTTTGTTGATAAAGATGCATTGAACCTAGCATATGATTCCATAAGAAAAGTTATAAAGAATTCCAAAACGGTGACGTGGGAATTCGATCCTGAATTCGGTGGAATTAATTACTTCGATTCGTTGTACTCCAAAGACTTCTTGAGCGCTTCTGCGTTATCTGAGAAGGTTGCACAAGAAATGCTGTTATTCAATCAGAAAGAGGAGGACAGTTTGAATGAGTTACAGGAGATGAAGGAAGTTGTTGATGAAGATGGATTCACCTTGGTTGTGGGGAGCCATAGGAAGACTAAAAATGGTGTTTTGGGTAAGTTCAAGTCACAGCAAAGCCAAGTTTTAGAAAAGTTGAAAAATAGCAAAAAGAAGAAGGAGAAGATGGACTTTTATAAATTTCATATTAGAGAAGGCAGGAAGCTGCTGCTGCTTGAGTTGGCTGATAAGTTTAAAGAGGATCAGGAGAAGATCAAAATAATGAGGGAGAAGAGAAGATTCAAGCCATATTGAACACGGATTTGTTTACACCAACAGTTAGATCGCAGAGCCAAATGTCCTTTTCATTTTTTCTTCAGAATGATATAAAAATTCGTCTATATATAAGAATGTGGTGTGTAAATTTTTTATCAAAGTGGAATAGATCACTGCGGTAACGTTTAGCGTATTTGCACATTCAAAACCAAGCTAGGCCTTATTTGACCTCACTCTATCAACCTCGTTCAATAATTTATCATAAGCCTCGTCTAACTCGAATGAGTTGATAGATCTCGGTGAGCTCGACTCTATATTATCGGGAAGCATACTCATCGGTGAAACATAACCTTGCTTCGAACCCGTGTGAATTCCAATGTCACCATTTTTATCCAAAGCCTCATAATCATCGATCTGCTGCAGGTCTCTGGACTGAGATTGCAACAGTGGACTAGAAACCTGTGATTGCTGCCCCTGTAGACCCTTTCCGATCGCCAAAGTATTATACAAATCTTCAATTTGAATATTTCTGTTGTGATCAATGTTGAATTTATCAATCAAGTCATTCACTTTCTGTAACCCCTTGGATCTGACTATCAGTTCTCGCAACTCAGGCCCTGAAGGAAGAATGTTCAATTTTTTGGGAACAGCCTGTTGTACAGGTGACTGATTGATTGAGCTTGGTAGTGGCAGCTGTGACTGGGGTTGGGATTGGGGTTGAGATTGAGCTTGAAGCTGGACTGGAACTTGAAATTGAGGGTTGATTTGAGATAACGGTACCGCAGGTGACTCAGATGAAGCTGGTTTAGTCCCAGTGGAGTTTGAAAAGGCTGCTCGTTGATCAATCGAAGTGGGGAATAGAGAATCTTGTTGTTGCATGAAAAAACCCCATTTGTGAAACTCACCTTCTTCCTCTTCTTGTTGCTTAGCATGCTCTGATGTATGTGAGAGTTTTCGAAACAAAACAGGTCTACCAGTGCTCTGATCTACAGGAATGTCTTCACCTTCCTTATTGGAGTCTGCCACAACCATATGTGGCTGTTCCGTTGTGACAGGATTTTGGGGCTGTAGTCCTGGGAAATATGACGTCTGATGACTGTTCATCGGCAAGTTAGGTGAGACAATTGGACCTGATTCCAAAATATCAGAAGATACCTTGTGCATATGTTCATCTTCAGCCAAATTGGATGGGATGTTTTTCAAAGGAGCGCTCTTGTTTTGTTGTTCTTCTTCAAATATTTGCACAACTTTCTCTAGAGAGCTATCCAATAGACAAAACCTAATTAAGGTTTCTTTGCCCTCTAAAGATAACTCTCCCCTCATTCTCAGATCGAATAATTTATCCATCTGCTTATGAATGTCCTTTCTAACTCTTGTTGTCTTTTCGATTAATGCGTTAGTGATAATCTCCTTAGAATATACTTCCTCTGACTTTTTCAGATTTGGCTCTGAGGAAGATTTACTTTCTAGCATTTTCTCTACTGCCTGAGTGATCAATGACCCATCATACATCAATTCCTCGTCACTTCTTTCGTACTCAAAATGCAAGTCCTTGTTCATAGATTTCTCCATGTTAATCATTAAGTACAAAGCAATTTTTGAAGTAAGGTCTTCTGGAATTAAATCATAATCAATATCCAAAGTGTATATTGAAGATAATTTAAGTGCACCATACAACGCCACTGCGGTGGCATAATTAATATCCTTATGGCCCAAAAATGAGACATGAATCAAATTCTTACACTCTGGCAATATATTTGATATAGCCACCAATTCTGGTGCCGTCAACTCATCTAATTCGAAGTGTATTCTTCTTAGATCCTGAAATTTCGGTAGCCATTCTTTTAAAGTCGAAATAATTGCAGGAAAACAGTGAGGTATGTTACTGAGATCCAAGAATCTCAAAGTCTTCATAGTCGAGAGCTTCTTGATCATATCTTCACAGTCTCTAACAGCAACCTTAGTAGAGTTCAATGAAAAGAATACCAATTTGGTTGAGTCTTTGAAACTATCGATGAACGGACGTAATTGGCCGTTACTTACATCATTGAAGGCAATATCCACCCCAATACAAGTTGAATTTTCCCTAGTGATCCACTTTGCTAACGCCTGAGACTTTTCCAAATTCAAATTGATAGACGCCACGCCTAATCTCTTTGTCGACAACGAAACGCCGCTCTCGATCAACTTTTTGAATCGGTGATCATCAAGCTTACAACCGTTGATCACGAGTTCCTCAATTCCACCCCTTCTCAACAAAGATTCATTGAACAAGGCCCAATCCATTTCAGATCTATGCATATTTTTGGGAGTATCAGCCTTGATTTTCTGCTGCGAAATGTCGAGCTTGATCAATGATTTCGATTGTGTTAAGAATTTACAGAGGTATAACCAACCTTCGCTGTCGATAGCCACATTCCTCAAGGACAACTTTTCCAAAAACATTGAGTTTGCAATTGAAGCTAGTACTATTTTCATCATTTCTGCATTGATAGTGACGTTGTCGAAGATGATTGTCATGATAGGAGTGATTGCTAAGAAGTCAGAAAAAGACAATATGTCAATCAAAGTTGGTTTAGGGTTCAACATCTTCAAAACTGTCAATGGTTTGGTCTTGTTCTTTAATTGTTTCAAAGTTGCAGGAATTGGCAAAATCTCTCTTAAATGGCAACATCTGGTGTACACAAGGTCAAGCGGTATTTCCTTATTCACTTCCTCATCTTCTTCTTGATCATTGCTCTCTTGGGCAACTTCGTCAGTACCGTTGTGAGGTGTATTGAAGTAGTCAATGTGATGGTGAAGTGGATTGTCAATGTTCTGCAAATTTGATGGCGTATGAACAAAGTTTGAATCTTCTTCCTCAACAGCATCCTCTTTCGCTTTAGATGACTTGCTGAACCTAAATGAATGAACCTCTTTCGCCATCCTTTGAGCGGCAAGATGAGCCTCATAAGCATGCTTTTGAGACTCTAATAACGCTTCTCTCTGAGACTGAAGTGCAAGCTGTAACAACTCATGATCGTTAGAATTTTGTTTTTTGGCTCCGGATATAGTATTAGTGCTATCAGCAATACCGATAGACAATCTTGCAGGTTCAGCCAAAATATCGTCTGGTACCAACACATTGCCTCTCTTTGGATTTCGCGATGGTATTTGTTGCTGAGGATCATCTTTCAACTTATCCAAAGCGAACGTCACCCTTTTTAATTTTGTAGTCTCAAGCAAGTCTGGTGCAGGTTTCTTAACCGGGGGTGGTGCAGGCGCTTGTTGTTTAACTGCTACAGGAGTTTGCGCTTGATCACCACTTTTCTTTGGTTGCAGCGGTGATGGTGCTGTCTTGACAACATGAGAAGGAGTCTTAGTGACACTGAGTCGCCTTCTTATACCAAACAATCCTTTTTGCTCTGGCGGAGTGGCCGATACCTGTGCTTGTGACTGTGTTGGTTGTTTCTTAGCTGGTTGGTTGATATTCAAGAATCCTGCTGAAACATTCGTGGAGGCCGCTTGTTGTAGCGGACTTGTGGCTATAGGGGAAGAACTTGATGATGAAGGTTTTGCAAATTTAGAGGAAATGGAACTGAGAAGATTTTTCTTTCCAGCAGATGCAGTTGGCGTAGCTTGATTGGATGGCAAAAATGCAGGCGACTGACTAGTAGCGGTCACTCCCGCTTCACTTGCCCTTCTTTGTAAATGGCTTGGAGCAGCCGTTGACTTTGAATCCAGAAAAACCTTACCTCTGTCACTCAACAGTTTACCGGAATCACTAGTTGATCTTATTCTAGTTTTGGCAGGTTCAGGATTTCCAATGTTAACAATGGCTGATTTTAAGGGTTCACTATTTTTTTTAGGTTCATGTTTTTGTTTCTCGTTCAGCAACTGCTCCGTCAACTTCGACTTTGGCTCTTGAACGTGAGCTTGTTGATCCAGCAATGTTTTGCCGTTGCTGTTGACGATTTGTTTATTGAAACCCAAATTTACCCCAACATCTGGCTTCTTTTTCGCCAATTTTTTGCTCGCTTTGCCCCTAAAAAGCCAATCTACATCACCATTTGAGACACCAGTATTATAATCTGGAGGAGACGAAGCATTCAAATGTGTCGTCAGTGAATCACTGTGGTCGCTGAGGCTTGTCCCGTCTCTATTTTCCGTGGACATAATTTCAATAATCACAATTTGTTTTTAGAGGTCAACTGCCTTGTTTCTCCGCTTTGATTATATGGAAAGACAAGTTCTAAACCGGTGAGTCAGACCTTCTTTTGATAATACCAGTCGAATCCCACTCAATCTCTTTTGAAAGAGAATTATGAGCTAGTTCCTGTTCTCCTTTACTAGATGAAATCCCAGTTTTTTTGAATAAGTGAACTCAAGCAGAAAAAAAGAGGCAAGCCCAGTAAAATCGGATATGACTTGCAACAAATGGCTCGATGCAAATAGAAATCTATTTCAAAGGCAATTGGAGTCTCTGGAGGCAGATGGAAGCCGAAAGAACTTGGATCCACAGCTTTTGTTTATAGTATATGGGTTGTTTGTTTGACAATTGTATGAGGGTCTTCTTTTTCTGTTTTGTTAAAGAGAAAAAACAGTTGTTCGTGGACAATATGCTAAATATATCCACAAAGTTCCTAAGCCAAAAGATCTCCACGATGCTTATGACATCAATAAACTAATTTACACAATTAAGGAAAAAGGAAATCTTTGTCGTACCGAGTACGAGGTTTGAAGAATAAGCCATATTATTACACGACTGTTTCTTGTTGCAACAAATGATCTCTTATCTCCATTTGTAAAGCTTACGTCATCATTAGACTTACAAAAAGAAGTTGAAGACAAAACACAAACAATTACATTTTATAGCTTATATAATAATTTGCCTTTCCTAAAAACAATCTCATGATTAGCTTAGTTCTCAGCTCTGAAAGCAGCAATCTTAGCGGCAACATTGGCTTGTCTTTGTTCACGGGTCAATTTAACTTGTCTGAATTTCTTTGATTCAGCAGCGTATTCAGCCTTGGTGTGCTTCTTTTCGGTTGGCTTGAAAGCTGGATCAGCTCTAATAGCTTCATGAGCTTCCATGTAGATGTCTTCAACACCATCGGCTTCAATATCATCAGCCAAGTAACCCTTGAACAACTCCTTGAATTTTTCTTCATCATCATCAGCCAATTCTTCCATGTACTCAGCAACGTGACCACCGAAAATGTACTTTCTCAACATCTCAGCGTCAATTTCTTCAGTCTCAATATCCCAACCTGGGAATCTGTTGGCTGAGTGTGGGATGTATAAACCACCATCAGAAGCACCTTTCAAGGCACCGAAGACTCTGGCACCAGTGGTGGCTCTTTGCAAACCGATATCCAAGTAAACCTTGAATGGTCTTGGACCATCTTCGACAGCCTCGGTCAATTCAAACTCACCTTCAACTTCTTCGACACCCTTGTAGGTTTCGTCCAAGTTCAATTTTTGCAAAGCTCTTCTGGCAACCAACAAACCAACAGCATAAGCAGCTGACCAGTTAGTCAAACCGTGTTGAATACCATATCTTGGCAATTCGTGGGCATAAGCAGCGGTCAAAACAATATCACCAGTGATGGTTGATGAGACGATTTGGGCAATGATATCCTTGTTGGTGAATCTAACAACTAATCTGTATTTTGGAGTAGCATATTTAGCTTTGTGTTGGGTGATCAATCTCTTTCTTTGATAGTAATCAGTCTTACCTTCAGCTCTTCTTCTGAAAGGAGTTTGGTAACGGGAGGAGTAAGCAGATGTCTTGATGTTTTCGAAACCCATTTTTGATGTCTTTGGTATTGCAATGATATGGTATATCAATGATTATTATTGTAAATTGAAAAATGAAAAATTTTGTATTCTCTTCCTAAAAGCACACAATTTTTTTTTCCTTTGTGTGCGTTTCAAGTAACTCTCAGAACAGCTTGTGTAAACTTCAGCATCAATAAGAAGTATTTCCGGGTAACTTGTTTTTACACTACTTTTCTTTTTGAAATTATAGCACGGCGGGTTAAACCTTCAGCAGGGAAGACACAACATTGGTAATATGTGAGTTGCAGCCAATTGATTGATTGAGTATCACCAGGATTGAAGCTATGCGAATGATGAAAAAGTGTTGCATAGAGAACTCGAAAACCTCATTTACACACAAAACGTTATAGCCAGAGGTGTTACAAAGGTTGAGATGTCAGTTCCTCAAAACGGTAGATAGCAAGGTACAATCTTTGTTGAGAATTTGAGGGCCTGCTGAGTTAAATGTATGAATGCACTACAAGTTATTCTTTACGGAAATGTTTAAACCCCATTAAGTAAAGGCTCAGATTTTCATATTCGGATAACCATCATACAGCGGATGAAGCTAGGCTGATTGATTTGTTGTACTAGTGAAATCACAAGTTACCCCTAAACACATTTTATCTATCTACAACACGGTAGGAGTCATACTTCAAGTGATAACTGGTACTATGGAAAAACCAAATACTTCAAATCTGTCTTATCGGCACAATAACTCGGATATAAAACAATTTCGAAATTGATACACAACATTTCCTTCTTCTTCATCGTGTCATCCTACCACTATCTGTCCTCAGCATTTAACTAGTTGCTAATCTAGAAATCAGCGGAAGGAAAATTATCATCACCCAAAAGAACTCGCCTACACTGCGGGTCAGGGTTCTGTTATTGAAACTCTGAGACTGCTTCTTGGTAGCGGCGCTCAGATTTATCATTAATATCATAGTAATGTCAGTATATCGTCAAATGATCTTGGATGGTAATTGAGTAAAAATGTTTGCATTTCAGAAGTTCTCCTCTCCAGTTTTGATCACGAGCGTAAATTATAACAGTCTAAACGCTTGTCTTTTATCTTTCCACACCACGGTGTACCAATCTCCAGCGTTTAAGATGCTTGAACAGGACTGCTTGCTCCAACGAATCATAGATCTGTAGAAGTGATGCTTCCACTGAGCGCCTCCCCTTTTTAAAAGAACTGGGGTCTTCAATTTCGTCAGAAGTAGTAGTTTACCACATGTACAACTAGTTGGTTACGGCTTTGAAAATAAAAGGATTTTAAGCCATTTGAAACAAATGATTACCCTATGATCTGTTGTTAAGCAGAAAGTGCAGATGATTTAAAGTATTGTCTGTTCTAGAATTTACAAATACAGATTCAGGCCATTTATCGAGGATGACACGCTCTATTGGATTAGTGGCTCGAGACTTTATTAATCAATCTTTTCTGTAATAATTTTAATCACTAATTCAAAATCAAAGCCGCCAAGTGTAAACATCTACTTTTCTAAAATCGAATTCACGGGATGTACACCTTAAATGATCAAATAAAAAAGCCGGAATCATTTAAACCTCATCTTAGTCGGTAAACTTGATCGAATTTGTGGATTCAAAACCATTTAGCAGTAGAAAAAGATTAAGAAATTTATCATGTATTACTATTCGTATTGTACATAACCATCTGGAAAGCTTGATAGAGGCGTCGCAGCTATTGTGCGTATATATTTATATGGTGGTGCCATGTCTTCGACTGTGACGTAGGTTGTTCAAGCAAAAGGTCAAAAATTCTGTTCCAACAGCCCCACAGCTCATCGTTAACTCCCGGGCCAACAAAAGTAGTAAAAGCTACCACTTTGAGTTATTAAACCCAATTGTGCACTACTTTCTCTGTTAAATAGGCAGAGACGTCTCGTGTGGAATCGGAGACTTTTACACACGGCTTGTGTTGAAGTGGGAAGTCGCACAAACAAAACACATATAAATCATCGAGCACAATTATAGCTGGCCATGTCAACCACCAATGGGAACAAGCTCATGTCAATAGCACCAGCGATGGAGAATCTTATCCGGGCTTCGAATATCGAGTTGGATCAACAACAGCAGCAACAACAAGAACAACAAATTCCAGTTCATAATGGTTCTCCACTCGCTTCAGAATCACAGACAGATCTTAATGATAACACCGTGAAAAGTAACTACAAGAAGAAAAGAAAAGTGGCCATAGCTTGTGTCTACTGTCGCCGATCTCACATGATCTGCGATGATGCCAGACCATGTCGTAGATGTCTTAAGAGAAATATTGGTCATTTGTGTCATGATGAACCAGTATCGACAAGACAGCGCAAGAGAATCGCAGCTAAACAGAGTTCCATCGAGTCAACAACCTCACGCTCGAATACTCCTATTGAGAATCAAAACGACAGTACTGGTGTGAATATAGAACAACGTTCACAGCAACCCGAACATAACAAACCAAATAATCCAATGTCCTTTCCAACCACCACGAACAACTCATCACAACAACTTTCATCATTATTTTTGAACCAGCAGCCGGTATTCTTTTCAGAGCACGCTGGGTCAGAATTTTCGTCATTAAACGAATTTCTTTCGATGATAGATGATCCAGAATTTTTAAACTCTATGAATAACGATCCTATATTGCAAAACATAGATACAGCAATGAGCAATACTACAAGTGCGGTAAATCTAAATATGTTTGAAACACCCATGGGGGTCACTGGTTCCAACAACAATAACAATCTTAGCGGGAACAACAATGGCAAAAGCTCCACATCTATACCTCGGTTACCATCAGGTCCAAATTTGATATCACCTTTGCCTGGTAATAACAACAACAACAACAATGTCAACAATCACAATCACAATAACATCAATATACAGAACAATGGTAATACCTCTATAACTGCTCAACAAACTGGATCACTACCGACACCAGTGATAACGGATAATGCCCGTGATAAGTTTTTTTTAACAGCGCTGGACCCTACGACAGAGATCTCACCAGAGGAACGGTTGAAACAAGTGATCAATGCCAAATTAGAGGCTGGCCTCTTGAAGCCGTACAACTATGCTGAGGGTTATGGACGGCTTCAGCGATATATGGATAGCCATATGAATCCATCTTCGAGGCAACGGATTTTAAAACCTTTGTCTGTGTTTAGACCTGCGTTTAGGGCCATTGCCAAGACTTTAAAAGACATAGATTTGATGTTGGTGGAGGAGAGTTTTGAGAGGATGTTGTTGGATTACGACAGGGTGTTCACTTCGATGGCTATACCGGCATGTCTCTGGAGACGCTCTGGGGAAATTTACCGTGGGAATAAAGAATTTGCGTCGTTGGTGGAAGTAAGTATCGATGATTTGAAGAATGGCAAGTTGACAATATACGAGTTGATGAGTGAAGAGTCTAGTGTCAACTTCTGGGAAAAATATGGATCCATTGCATTTGACAAGACGCAGAAGGCAGTATTGACAAGTTGCAAGTTGAAGACGAAGGATGGTAGAAAGAAAAAAAATTGTTGTTTCAGTTTTACCATTAGGAGAGATAGATACAATATCCCCAGTTGCATTGTGGGGAATTTTATACCTATAGCAGAATGAATTTAATATCAGTTTTGTATCAGGTGGGTAAAGAACCGACAACAAGCAAGAATGTAAAGTCTATCTCGTTCTTTCATCAAATCAATTTGACATTGAAAATATGGTCGGTGTACCTTTTGAACCAATCTTCAATATGCATTGAACCGAGCCTATCCATCGATGAATGTATCTCATATTCTGATTTTCTAAAACGCTAATTCTCCCGAAATCTTGAAGCACTTTTTGCACAATTCGATTGGGTAAAAAAATAGTGTTAAAAGCATCGTTTATTTCAAAATGAAAAGTATGATTGAACCAAGCAAGCTCAATGTTACCAAAATATCTCCGAAATGATTTAAGATCACTTTTGAGGAGGGGTATCACCACAGTTGTGACACCTGGACAGGGTATCATCACTCAAGACTCTATTCAATTCTACCAACAACATCTTCAACATGGCAAGGTTGAAGAGCTAGTGCTAAAAGCAGAAGAGATCACAAGGCTACCGTTCTCAAAACTCTTCACATCATCATTTCCCGAGGCTACAATCGATCTTCAAAGAACATCAGTGCAACAGCCGTTGATTGTATTGTTGAACTGGATTCAACGAGAAATCATGAACAGCCATTACAGTGTTGATCTATACTATAATGTTGATTACTGTCTAGGTCATTCTATAGGTGAGATAACCAATCTTGCTCTTCAAGGCTGTATCTCTTTTGAAAATGCTGTGGCCATTTCACACAAACGTGGTATTTTAATGGAGAATGTTGTGAAGAATACAGGCATCAACGATTACAAGATGTTTGTTTTGATTATAGATCGAGCCAAATTCGGTGATGTCATGTTGACTTTAAAAGAGCATTGTGATCATATCTCGATATCGAACGTTAACACTGACGAACAGATTGTGGTATCTGGAAGAGAGGCGATGTGTGTTGATATCATCCAGCAAGTTTCCAATCAGTTCAAGATTCGCAAAGTAATTGATCTAAAAGTGTATATCCCATTTCACACCGAAATTTTGTCGCCGATAATTGCAGAGTTGAGAGAAACTTTTCAGCATACACAAAAAAATTATAAAAAATTACCTGTTGAATCTATACTGAACTTGGACGGTACTTCCACTGGAGTCACCGAGGAGTATATCGAAAAGATCTTGCAGGCGACTAGCAAAACGGTTAATTTCAAAAGTTGTCTTGATCGATTGATCGGAACAGGTGAGGAATTGACTTTTGTGAACTATAGCCCTGTCACACAAGGGTTAATAGATAGATATTTGAAAACCCAAAAGGTGAAGTTCAAGAGCTATTGTTTGAATACAAATGATAATATGGAGGCATTCTCAAAGAATTGGCACTGAATGACAAAACATCCTTTCTTTATCGTTTTCAGATTTGCGTGTATGCGTGGTGGGGGCAAAAAAAAATATATGAAACACAAAGCAAAAAAAATCAAAAAACTATTTAAAAGCAATTGAATGTTATCAGAAATCTTGAACTCAAACTAAACTTATATATATATACATTTCAAACCAAATCGAGAATGTCTTCATCTTCTTCTTCCAACACCACTACAACTGGCCAAGAGTTGAAAAAAGTTAATTCCAACTCTGTTGAGGATTCGACTGATTCTTCAGTTCGTTACGCCGCGTATGCCAACAGATTGAGAACAATCTTGGTTGCCTCACATCGATATGTTGCATATACATCTGATATTGGAGAGAGTTTCAGACCTGTTGCTCACCCTGCCATTGTTAGGATGGGTTATGGGATCAGTTGGTCGTATATATTAGGTGATGTGGCATACGAAGGTTGGAAGCTGAAGTTGAAACAGGAAGGACGTTATAAGCTTGGATTGAAACCATGGGACACTATCCCGGTACTGGATGCTAGTCAGGTGGTGCCAGATCAGATGGATTACAGGCTTGTGATGTTGCAAAGAGGGTTGTTTCAAAGTATAGCTTCGATGGGGTTGCCTCTGTTCACCATACATTCGAGTGTCAGGTACTCTTCGTTGATGTTCAAGAATAGCTCGAATAAACTGTTGAAGACGTATGGACCAGTTGGGGTTGGGTTGGCGATCGTGCCAGTATTGCCATACTTGTTTGATAAGCCTGTGGAAGAACTGATAGATTACATCTT
Source organism: Nakazawaea anatomiae (assembly GCA_030556755.1). NCBI lineage: Eukaryota > Fungi > Ascomycota > Pichiomycetes > Alaninales > Pachysolenaceae > Nakazawaea > Nakazawaea anatomiae. Next base: position 308,403 of record JAKTUO010000012.1, on the reverse strand, counting down.
TGCCAAAGGAGTTGCGATGTACCGGTCTTCGGCTTAATTGATATTATATCAACGACCCGAACCCGTCTTGTGTATATAATAATAAACAAAGAAAATTAGAAAAAAAGAACAAAAAAATCAAAGAAAAAAAAAAAAATTTCAAGTTTTACTGTGTGGTAAGGCGAGTGAGTAGTGAGTGAGCTAGTTAGTTTGTTAGTGAATGATCGAGTGAAGTGTGATTCGTATACAAAATACCAATTTACACCAGATTTGGATATCACATAACTATAGCCATACAAGCAGACAAAAGTAGGCCGTAATGTTTGGTAGGAAGAAGCTGAACTCACCTCTGGTGTCGGAGAAGAGCCTCGGCCCGAAAGTGTATCTCCCTCCTGCTGAGCCCTTACCTGATATCAAATCAACTCCAAGACCACCTATATCGAAGGAAAATGAAGTAAAATACCAACAGATCTTAAAACACTTCCAAGATGAGAATCTAGAATTGCCTATAAACGAAAAGGACACTGGTGGGAAAAAGAAATTGATCAGGGAGGAGAAACTGTGGTTGACGAAAGATTGTTTGTTGAGATATTCGAGGGCGTGTGATTGGAAAATGGATGAGGTTATTAAGAGAATAGAAGGTTCATTAATTTGGAGAAGGGAGTTCGGGATAGCTGGAGGTGAGTTTCAAACATTGGATCCAGACCTGATTCAAGTGGAGAATGAGACTGGTAAGCATCTCATATTCGGATTTGATTATGGTACAAGACCATGTTTGTTTTTGAAAAGTGGTAGACAAAATACAAAACCATCTTTCAGACAAATTCAACACTTGATCTTCCAATTGGAAACTGTGATTCGGTTCATGCCACAGGGGGAAGACAATTTGGCGCTTTGTGTTGATTTTAAATCGTACCCTGAAGTGGCAATCAAGGGTAACAACATGCCTTCTGTAGGTGTAGGTAAACAAGTGTTGCATATTTTACAATATCATTACCCTGAAAGATTAGGTAGAGCATTGTTTATCAACATCCCTTGGTATGCTTGGGCATTTTTAAAGATTTGTTATCCGTTTGTCGATCCATACACCAAACAAAAAATTGCCTTTGATGAACCATTCACAGAGTTCATACCGCTGGACCAATTAGACGTTATCTATGGTGGCAATATCAATTTCGAATACAAGCATGAAGTCTATTGGAAGGAATTGATCAGACTTGCTGATTTAAAAGAGAAAAAATACATGGAGAATTTCGACAAGTTGGGTGGTGAAATAGGATTAAGTGAATTTGACTTGAAAGCTGATTTGTGAAAAGGACGAATTTTACTGATGTGTGATGAATTGAAAAAAGTTTAAAACAAATGACAATAACCCATGGCTCTACTACATAACAACGTTCATAGATGATTTGATATGTGAGAATTTATATAACACATATTTTTTTTTTTATGGGTCTCATATCGAATGAAGCTTCACAGTAAAGCATACGCGGCTCAATCTAAATATCTAGCATTTATCCATTCTTTTATTTTGTCCTATTGGGCTATGATGATGGTTCAATATATAAATATCAATATCAATATGGTACAAATCTCTCTGTTCATTTTCTATGTGTTGCATTTCCTTTTTTTTAACCACGACGAATCAAAATATAGACACTCTCCTGTTTCAAATTACTCAAGGCCCTATAATCACCTTCGATACAACATAACAATCCACCAAAAGAGACATAAACACTGATCATATCGTCCTTCAACTCTTCAAATTTGTAAACGGTTCCATGCATAACGTAATCATACTGATCAGCCAATGAGTTCTGACCAGCCTTAGGCGGTCTCCAAGACGCACTTATAGTGTTTGTTACATCATCTTCTTCATCTGGGTCTAATGATAAGGACTTGGATATCGATATTGTAAGACTCTCATTATTGGCGACTGGGAATAACTCTGAATTTACATCTAATGTTATCTTGGTTTGATGATCAGAAGATGAGGTGGTGGTAGTGGAGATGGCCTCGACACGGGTGACCTTGTTGTATCTAGCGGTGTCTGTGGATTCTATCTGGAATGTGTCATCAAATAATGTTGCCATGATTTCTTGTATATCCTGTGTTCTAGTATTATTATTTATCTCCTTGTTGTGTGTATGTAACTACCCTTTCTCTCTCTCCTTTAAATTGAAAAAAAAAAAAAAAAAAAAAATTGAAATTTTTTTTGCGTTTCTCGTCTCCAAAATTTGATCTTTTTGACTTCCTGATATGGTAGTTTTGTTCACTCAAGGCTTGACAAACAAACTCATTGAATATTTATAAGACAGGGGATAGAAAATTCAGAAAGTGATCAGCGGTTGTGAGTTTAGTTTCATTCCTGGAACAAATAATTAAAACGCACTGAGATGGAGCTTGAGTTTATTGTTTCATGTTGTTGTTCTGTTGTGCCACCAATTGGGTAATTTCTCCAAGCAAAATACGTGCCCTTATAAATTGGAAAAAAGGACACGCGAGAGAAGAGAAAAAATTCATAAAAAGTCAGAGAAGTTGAGGACAAATAGATGTGTCAATGAATCAATCAATGCTGTCTGAGAGAAATTCCTCCCTGTATAGATAGCTGGCTATTCCCAATTGAGTAGACCGATAACATCACACATCGTTCTTTACCCTGTGAATGGAACAATGTTCAATCAGAGGACTGCGGATTTGAAAAAGCCCAACAACAACAACAATAACAACAATAATGATATTGACAACGATGATTTTATGGAAGATATAGAGTTGCAACAACTGTCAAATTTCAATAAATCCTCTGTTAGTGGTAGAGATAGCTCATCCACCAATTCATCCCTGTCTTCTATCTTGGAGACTCTCAGCCAGATTTCAGATGCTCAACAACAAAAACTGCAACTTCTGCTGCTGCTGCTGCTGCTGCTGCGTTATAATGCCCCACCGATAGACACGGATCATGATTTTCTCATTGAGGATGATTACGAAGAAGGTGATAATGATAGAGAGGCTAGTGGTGGTCTCAATTCAATTTCAATGAGGCTCGATGAGATGAGAAAGAACACGGCAACGAAGCGTAAATGTTTGCTCATAATGTTGGTTGTATTTGTGATGTGGTTAGTAGCGTTAATCTCATATTCAAGAGGAGCCAAGTCTTACTACACCTCACATGGTAGTAACAGTGTCAACGAGCATCAGAGTGATAATAATGACACATCAATTCACGAATCGAGCCCGCCACTGGCAATACCAGTAACAAGTGATGGTAAGGAAGGCAAGAAACGTAAGATATCCCTTTTAGATTATAGAATGGGAAATTTTTACGTTTTCAATCTGGATGTTAAATTCATGGGGAAATCCAATTACATTGTGCGAAATGCCAAGAATTTTCAAGTTAAAAACTTCAATGATAACACTGGACCTGTGCTATTTGAAAGTTTGACCTTTGAATACGGAGGTCAATCTTATGCTGTTAGTGATATCCGTATGAGTCCACTGAAGGACAAGGTAATTTTGATTACTGATTCAGAGTCACAATGGAGACACTCAAGTTGGTCCAATTACTGGATCTATGATACAAACACTCAAGAGATTGTGCCCTTGTACAAAGAAAATATGAAATTACAACACGCACAATGGTCCCCACAAGGAAAATATATCACGTTTGTTCACGAGCATAACATCTATATTAGAAAGATTGCAACAACTGAGGTCATCCAATTGACTTTTGATGGTTCACCAAATGTTTTTAATGGTAAACCGGACTGGGTTTATGAGGAAGAAGTGTTATCAAGCGATAACTCGATCTGGTGGGCGCCAGATGATTCAAATTTGATGTTTATGAGTTTGAACGATACCAAAGTTCCTGTTTATCCATTAGAATTTTTTGTTCAAGAGCATGATCAAAGATATCCTACAATAGAGGAAATCAAATATCCCAAACCTGGATTCGATAATCCAATACCAACATTGGTTAGTTATAATTTGACATCTGGAGAACTGAAAAATGTACCAAAATCTGAATTTGGTGACGAATTTGTATTATATTATCTGCAGTACTTTAATCCAGAAGAAATTTTGATCAAGGAAACAGACAGAGAATCTAATATTATGAATGTGAACGTTTTCAATACCAGGACTGGAGATCTTAAGAAAGTGAGACAAGTGAACAGTAAGGATTACGGAGGTTGGATTGAGAAACCAAATGAGATTATACATGTTCATAAAGGTGAATTTCATGGTTATATCGACACTGTTGTATATAAAGATTACAATCATTTGCTGTATTTCCAAAATTTCACCGATTCTGAGCCATATAAGATGTTGACAGAAGGTGAGTATGATATCACAGAACAATACAGTTATAATCTGGAGACAAATGAAGTTTATTTGATATCTACAATTCCAGAAGATCCTTTAAGTCATCATTTTTTCAAAATTAGCTTAGATGAGAATTACCAGTTGCAAAATTTAACAGACACTTCTAAAAAAGGTTACTATGGAATAACATTTAACGAAGATGCGAGCCATGCTGTATTGAATTATGAGGGTCCCGAGATTCCATATCAGAAAATGATCACATTAAAAAATTTCAATTCAACTTATTACCACAATTTACCAACTTTGAACAATAATTTAATGGCAACAATGTCACAGAGCAAGTTCGAGATCCCAACAACAACGTATGGTAACTTATCATTTGATGGTTTAAACTTTCAGTACATTGAGATCAAACCACTGAATTTTGACCCTTCAAAGAATTATCCACTCTTGGTAAACATTTATGGAGGTCCTGGTTCGATCAAATTATCTAACGCTTACGGTATTGGATTTGAACATGCTATATCTTCATCATTGGATCTGGTTATATTATATTTAGATCCAAGAGGCACCGGTGGTAAAGGTTGGAATTTCAAAAAATTTGCCAAGAATAAAATTGGATATTGGGAGCCTCGTGATATCACCAACATTGTCAAGACTTTGATGCTGCACAAGACTTATATTGATAGGGAGAGGACAGCGATATGGGGTTGGTCGTATGGTGGGTTTACGACATTAAAGACATTGGAATACGATGCTGGAGCCGTTTTCAAATATGGTATGGCTGTGGCGCCAGTGACTGATTGGAGATTTTATGATTCAATTTATACCGAGAGATATATGGATAAACCTGAGAATAATGAACAAGGTTATGCTGAATCGAAAATCAATAATATTAAGAATTTTAAAAAAGTGAAAAAGTTTTTAATCATGCATGGGACAGCAGATGATAATGTTCATTTACAAAATACATTGAAGTTATTGGATGAGTTTGATATGAACGGGGTAGAAAATTATGACATGCACGTTTTCCCCGATAGTAATCATTCTATATATTTCGATAACGCTTATACCATTGTTTACGATAAGTTGTTTAACTGGTTGAAAGAAGCATTTGGTAGGTGAATGTGATGATATATGATGTGATTATGGGAAATCAATTCTTCTCTTACTTAGTTTTTGGTTTTCGTCCCTATATACATTACAAACACAATCTACCTACCTTTGTTCAAAGTGTGTAGCCGCCTAAGTACAATAAGATGTGTCAAATTGGCCAAACGATGGAGCAAAAAACCAGAAAAGAATTCAAGTTTTTATTGCGGTTTGGAATAATTTAACGTTCCACAATGATCACAAGTTCTTTTCACCAAATCCTTATCAAAATCCAAGATCAGCAGCTTGACCTGTGTTCCCAAATCGTAACAATAAAACTCCACCTCATAAACAATCTTACGACAATCAGAATTGGAACAATACCAACGAATCTTATCCATTACATCTTTAGGACGATCTTGCTCCACCACTATACCAATTGTATCGGCAAATCTCACTGGGTTATGTGGTGTGTTACCGGGTAATAAAAAGGAATCCCCCTCGTTGATGATGATGTCCTTAAATTCTCCATCATCCACCACTTTCAAACACATGTGTCCCTTATACTGATAAAACCATTCGGGAGTTTGGTTCACGTGATAGTCGGTTCTCTCATTTGGTCCGCCTACTATCATCACGGTGAAACCACCACGGTGTAAACAATAATTATTTACTGGTGGTTGCAAAAGATCTTTGTTCTCCTTGATCCAATTGTGAATGTTGATAGGTTGTGGTAACATTTTTATGGAATATGATGATTAATTTAATTAACTATAAAACAATTATAACATCATCTCACTTTTGTTTTTTGTTTTTTTGATCTTCCCGGGTTTTATAATTTAAAAAAGGTGACAGCCCCAGATGATGTGACACAGTAGTGCATATGAAACTCAATCTCAACTGTTTCTTTATTTGTAGAGAGCGAATGGATTTATATAGTATACAAGGTTAGATTCAACATATATAGGAGTATGTATATGTAAGTAGGTGTGTATATATAAAACAGCATAAACAACACATCAGTGATCCTCCATAAAAAATGTGAGAACCATAAATGTATGATGAGTATAGCTATACGTCATATATAATAAATAAATATTATCTTTCAGGTAACACTGGAGAGAGTACCTTTTCCAAATCAAAGGTAATGATAGCAAGACCCAAAATGAACAAATAAAAAATGCAAACAGATATGAACTCCAAAAGATTGTCAATGTTATGTGTTGATCCCCAAAAAAGATCTGAGTAGTGGTATGGACAACACGGTTATTCTTCTTCTTCTTGTTCTTGAGTTTTTTTCTTCATGTCCCATATAATCTCTCGGCCGTATGAAAAAGATAAATTTGCTGCACTGAAAGTAAAAGACTCACACGAAAAGGAAAAAAAAAAAAAAACCACTCAGAGCACGTTAAAAACGAAGAATAGATCGATTTGAGATGGCGATAAATGCGAATCACAAAAATCAAATCAATTCAGAGCAGTTGCTGAAGCGGTATTATTAGATACAACACTTTCTGGACCTAAAGTTGGATTTCTTGTAGATCTCTTGGTCTTATAATCCTTAATAGCACTCTTTATAGCATCTTCGGCCAACATTGAACAATGCAATTTTACTGGAGGTAAACTCAACTCCTTAGCAATTGTAGTATTTTTGATTTTGGCTGCCTCATCCAAGGACATTCCTCTTACAATTTCAGTCAAATATGATGATGAAGCGATAGCGGAACCACATCCAAATGTCTTAAACTTGACATCTTCAATGATTCCTGTATCATCATTCACTTTAATTTGTAATCTCATGACATCACCACATGCTGGGGCACCAACTAAACCGGTTCCAACGTTTGGTAAATCCTTATTCATTGTACCAACATTTCTTGGATTATTGTAATGATCAATCACTTTTGGATGATAAAATCTCTTCAGAGATGTATTTAAAAGTATGGTTGGGGATTGACGTTGTAAAGGTCTGGCAAGTAATCTTGAGGTATTTGTAGTGAAGATGTTTCTAAACATAATAGACTTATTGATTGATGAAGTATATATTATTTAATTCTGATATTCCAAAAATATATTTAATAGATATATATATATTTGATTACAATTGCCAGTCAGCTCCTATTTTATTTTATTTTATTTTATTTTGTTTGGCAGTTAGCAAAGAAAAGAAAAATTATTTTATTTTCTTCTCGACTCCGAGAAGAATTACTAATAATGTAGCAGTGTACACGACCAGTATTTCTGCGGTGTTGCTAAACACCGATTAAATCAGTTACACACATTCGCACTCCCAACAAAAGCCAAAGAAATCCCCAGTTCTCTGTTGTTTGAATTACGTCAAACCAAACCATACTTGACTTTACCATTCAAGAAATCTGGTTCTCCAACTTGTATGGACGAACAACAGAAGAAAGCACCTTTTTTTTCCTCTTCGCATACTGTACCCACAATTGGAATACAAATCCCTAACTGCGCAAGTTATCTCCACACGCCTCTATATATGAGTGTGTGTGTTAGTGGAGAATCCACAATGTCACGTTAAGACCTGGCCTGCTCTGTCGAGTTAGTAAAGAAGCAGTAGGGTCTCATGCAATTTCTAAGACAAAACTCGTGATTATCCAATTGAAAATATCAATGTCATAGAACAGATCAAGCATGGATTAAGCATTACCACCCCCCTCAGGCGATGATCCCTAATATGGACAAAATACTCGAAATCCTGGTGTAAAAGCATATTGATACTGACGAGCAAAGTATATTCACATTTTGATAAAGCAAGTGTAGGTGTTTCCCCCTCTGACAAACCCAAGGAGTTGGACTTTGGTAAGATGATTCAAAATGACTTGGCATAATTTATATCTTTCAGCTTCAGTATACAAGTCTCATATAATTGAAGCGTTAGGATACAGATTACAAACATAAGGAAATAAAGCTTAATGGTGTAGAAGAGATGGGCAATTAATTGCAAAAACAGAACATTGATTGAGATAGAATTTAGGCCATAGATAACAGTGCAATCTTATTTTCCGTGGGATGATTGAAGATGATGTGGAGAAATTTTTTGGAAATGTTCTCGATATCATTTGAAGGGCTTGGAATTTATTATAACTATCAACGAATTATCATCAGAAAATTATAGAGCTCTAACAGTTGAGAGTATTTATAGGCAGAGGAGGCATTAATTCTACTAGTATAAACAATGATAGAAATTGATAGAGATGATTATTAGCGATGTATATATGATGATGAGCATATCATATCATATTTCAGCCAGTTTTAACTCTGCAGCTAATTCATCAACTTCCTTGTCATTTAAGACAGCAAGATGAAGGTTTAATAACTCTTCTTCCAATTCTTCCAAGTCAGCTTCTGCTTCTTCTAATTCTTCTTCAATTTCGTCATCGCTTTCTTCTTCTTCTTCACTATCAGGTTCTTCTAAATCATCCAATTCATCCAATTCTCCATCTCTTGATTCTAACACTTCTTGAATAATGTTGATATCTTCTTCATCTTCAGCAAATCTATTACCATTTAATTCAATTTTAGACAAATTTGGAAAATTGTCTAAACAGCTTTTAAGCTTGGATAATGAATCAGGTTCTAATTCATTGTACTGTAATTTCAATTCTTTTAAAGTTGGGATTTTCAATTTGGACAAAGATTCGATAAAGATTAAGGAACCTTTTGATTTTAATAAACAATCATTTACATTGATCTCTTCCAATTTTGTCCAAGATTCTAATGAATCAGCTAACAGTTGAGAACCTTTAAGTGTGAATGTATTATCTTGCAAATCTAAAACTTTCAAGTTCTTATTATGTCTTAAACCCTTTGATATCAACTTGGATATACCTTCAGGTCTTATTCCATTTTGGTACAACCTTATGGATTCCAAATCTTTATGATTTCTTAAACCAATAGCCAAATAATCAATTGATCCATTTTCTAATCTATTTCTACCACAATAAAATGTTTTCAACGAAGATGGAGCTCCACTGGTCTTAGATTTATTTCTTGCCAACTTATATAATGCTTTACCAATTCTTTCACCAGCGAATGGTCCCATACCATTATTAGATAAGATTAAATGTTCTATTGAAACAGCATTTTCCAAAAATGCTTCTATAGGATCTATCGTTTGTAATCCAAATGCATTATCTGACAAGTTTAAAACACGTAAATTTGGCATTTGTAAAAGAGAAGGAAATAATAATTCCAATGATTGTGGGATCTCATCTTTCAATCTGCCAGTATACAAGTCTGCAAAGTTGATCTCAATGATGGTATTCTTATGTTTCAACAATTCAGAAGCTAACAGTGCCGAGGCATCAATACCAATGGTATTACCTGCAAAATCAATTTTTTTCAAAACTGGGATTTTGGACATCTCAACTAAATAAGATTGGATGTCCAGTTCTGAGTCGAATTTGATAGACTTGTTGCTAATGGAGAAAGTTTCGTCATCCTTGATCCCGAGTTCAAGATCGAATTTGGTTGCCATTTTGTCTAATTTAATTCTCTCTTACTCTATTGAACACACGATGGAATTTTTTCAATTTTTTTATTCATTTTTTCTTTTTTTATCAATTTAAAACAGAATTCATCGTGTATAAAAGAGATTCATAAAGATTAAGTAGATTTCAATTTCATTATATACATAAACTAGAGGAATGAACGAATGAATGATCAGATGATGCAAATTTTAAGCCCAATAATAATAGGAGATATATATATATGTGAATGTAAGATAAAAAAAATTAACAAACATAAGAAAAAGCATAAATCGTACACAATGAATGACACACAAACCAATCATGAAAATTGGTTTCAATTGATTAATGATGATAATTATCATCAAAAGAGACATTCAAACTTCTTTTTATTTCTTTGGACCAAATAATGGTTCACCTATATTCTTACCTCTTAACTTGACACCTAATGCTCTTTCCAACTTTCCTAAAACCAGTTGATTTGGTACAGCTCTACCTGCTTCATAATCATTAATAACATTTGGCTTTTCATTAACTTTAGTTGCCAAATCCTTTTGAGTCATTTTTTTCTCTAATCTTGTCTTTGATATTGTCTTACCAACACTCAGATCAATTTTTTTTGGTGGAGCAATCTCATTATCTCTATCAATCTTAGCTAACTTCTGTCCTTCTGGATCACCTTTTGTATTACCTGTTGAATATTTCTTTTCAGTGGCAACAACTCCACCGGCTCTTCTAGCAGCGTTCAATTCAGCTGCACTTCTAGCGGTATGTTGACGTGGACCTCCTCCACCAATTCTGGATTTGGAACCAATGACAGTGACAGTATCCCAGTCTGTATTTGATTGTTGAGCCATGATGTTTGTTATTGATGATTATTATATGGGTTACCTTTATGTATTGTACTATCTAAAAGTTCTGTAATAAAGTAGTTATTAATCACTCTCTCTCTGTGTGTTGTTTGTGTTAGTAGTTAACTAACTGACTCACTCACCCAATTTTTTGTTCAAATCGACGAACTCAGAGAGACAGCCCCGATTGATTTTATGTGTGTAGAAAGTTCTAGCAAAATTCTCTTTCCCGCGTTCATATTTCCACACACACACACACAATATCCATATCAAATACACTGTAAGTAAGACAAGGGAGTATGCCAAACTAATTCTGTATATAGAACACCTTAATTAACCCAAGTCAATAAGAGATTTGGGGGACCACGTAAATTATACTGTGTTATGGACTACATCGGTGAACTCAAACCAAGTACTCCACTAATTTATTAACTGGGTATTATTATGTTCAAGCGGTTCAAGGTAGTATCTCTTCAAGTCAAAAAGGAACGTTTACCAGTAAGCCTTACTTTGATATAAAACTCAAGTATCTATTAGCTAATCTCAAAAAAAAATTGAAAAAATGTTCGCACAATGGTTATAAACATGAGATACCAATAAAAAGGTTAGCTGAATAAGAAAGAGAACCTAAATCAAACTGATAAAGCGTATTTTCTTTATAGATCCTATTGATTCTGTATAGAATGACTGTAGTGTTTGAACACCTTCTTCGGCCATGGTTATCTCTAAAAGTTTTTGGCAAAACAAAACAAAAAACAAAAACTACATCAAAAATGTTTCCCCTTCCTTGGGAATTAAGCACTGCCAAATGTCGACATGTGTAGTTTTGAAAAGTGCATCAGGTGCAAAGGTATAGTTAATCAGAGATCATCTGCCAAATTTAAGTTAGAAATATATACTTAAATTCAAGAGATTTTCATAATAGAGCATACTATTTAAATGAATTAGATCATCCAGTGGTAAGATATGTCTGGCAAATAGATTTAACTCTTCATGATACATCATTGATGTGTTTCTCTGATAATTTCAACTAGAGGAGGCTCGTTTTGAATTTCTATCAAACTATAATTTCCTCTCTGATGTTTTATTAATATTTTGTCAATTATAAAAATGAATGAATATTCACACCAAGTATCACAACCATGGTGATTGCCCGAAAGATTCAAGAAGACTATAACGTTCAGAAGCCAAAGCATAGTTGACTGGCTTAATCAGAAATTACAATTATCGAGTAGAGATTCAGCTTTAATCATTCACAAGTAAGACAGACAGCCTTCCTATTTATAGATCTTTGTAGATCCAGCCAACACACAAGGGAAAAATTGAAAAAAATAAAATAAAAAAATTCCCAAAAAGTATAAACAAAGGTAACTGTTAACAAACACCCAAGGACTCTACACTCCCAGAGATGGATTTGAAAGTCCACTTCCCTCTCAATGAGAGTGTTCAAAAGCTTCCGGTACACCTTGACTCGGAGCAATTGGCCAAGGATTTTCTTCGAAGGATACATCAAATGCCCAATAGATCCATCTCCTTCTTTGATGAAGTAGTTTGTGGGTATATCATCTTAGCGAGTAAAGATTACAAGCAATTTGTGCCGAATAAGTCCACATATGGTAAACTAGTCGAATCATTCACCAATTTATCAGTCGATTTGTGTGTTCAGTCTTCAGAATATGTCAAAAGTGCTCCTAAAGAGAGAATACAATTGTTAACGTTGAATATCCCTTCTAATGGATCAGAATTAATATTCAACGATTGCATTAGCGAAAAAGAATTTGTTTCAATATGGAAGATCCAATTACCAGTAAGCTATCCAAAAAAGAAGATAACTAAGCCCAAATTAATTATAAATGTATCGGTCAATATTCAACAACAATATTTCAAGCAACAAAAGAGGACGATGGAAGTGCCGTTACAAGAATTCTCAAGTTTCAGAAACTTATTAGAAGGCATCACATCAAAGACATTTGATGATGAAGGTGTCGACCCATATCTACCAGAGTTCACCATAGTGCCCAGCCCGCCTACAAAGACATCAACTTCAACAACAACAACAACAGATCAAAACACATCAGATACAGCTCCGCTGCAGGGTCCGATTATACTTAAAGCCAAATATTCATTACCTGTATATCCTATACTAACGATGCGTTTGAAAACGGCAAAATTGGCAAGTCAAAATCATAAGAACTCAGTTTTGCTGACTTTGGATTTATCATCATCTTCAGATATCTTCAAAATAGAAAACCTATCGGTGGTTGTCACCAAAATTGAATTGAGTTTGAAAGATGGTGACGTTGTCGAGTTATTTGACAAAAGCTTGTTGAGCAATTTAATCTTCAAAGATAAAAATGATAACATCAATTTGACTTTCAAATTGTCATTAAGGTCTAACTTTGATACTGAACTTCAAAAACCATTAAATATTAAGATCATCACCATACCAAAAATCAACCTTGATACAAAAGAGCAAAATTTGACAAGTGAGATTGAGATGAAATGGATCACCAATATCGATTATGGAACTATCTCTGCTGCGGCTCTCAAGAGGAAAAAACCACTTTCATCAAGGAGCGTTTCAACACAAGCAGTGTATAACAATACACAGCGAAGAGCATCATCCATTAAACCTTCATCTTTCCCCTCACAGCAACAGTTACCGATGGCATCTTCGTCTTTAAGTGGCTTGAGATTCACCGTGTTTGGAGTAAATAAAGTCAAATTGGGTGAGGTTTTTCATTGGAATTTGCAAATCATTAACAATTCAAACAAACCTTGTAAATTATTGATATTATTGAATAATGATGCATACTTGAATGATACAATATTGAACAAAAAATTTCCAAAATTACCATCACAACTAACAAATTCTTCATCGACTAATCTGAAAAAATCTAGATCTACCGTGTCTTTGAATTCTATCTCACGAGATCCGACTTCCATGATTCAACCACAGATTAATTTGATAAGAAATTATAATCTGAGCAAATTTAACACATGTGGTATAGTTTGCTTGGATAATGAGCTCAAAACAGATTTCTTGGAGCCTCAAAGCATCCTCAATTTAAAATTCGAAATTATGGCTATACAAAAGGGAATTTTCCATTTAGATGGATTAAAAATTGTTGATTTGAGTAGTGGTGAAAGTTATGAATGTGGTAAGTTGTTGCAAGTTGTGGTGGCCTGAATTTGTTGAATAGTATGTATATTGACTTTTATTCAATCAATTTAGCGCTTACCTGATAAAGACGTGTACTACTTTGCCCTGATGGTCGGTAAACTACATTAGATAGGGTCCAACTTCCCTTTCCAAATTGCTCGTAATAGTAATTTGCTCGTTTCCTTACTTCCCTCTTCCTTCCCTCCTAAAAAGGAAAGAAAAAAAAAAAAAAGGGGGGGAGCACGCTTAAATGTGCTCATCTCTTTACCTTCTGATAGTTTTGAGATTTTCCAATAAGCACACCCAAATTCTTTGTAGACAACTTTTAATACATGATGAATCATAATTTTGATCTTGAAAGCCTCATTGGAATTACGAACTTACTTGGTTTTGTTTGCAATGTAGTCTCTTGAATACCATCTTTCATAAAATAAAAAAAATAAAAAATAAAAATGAGCAAAAAAAAAAAAATTTAATTTTTTGTGCTCTCCAACGAGCAAATTATTCTCTCAGATGTCTCAAAGGGGAACACAGCTCACATTGGCAATGGCGATGTTTTGTTTGTTTGTATCACTCATATCTTGTGTGCTGCTGAAATTATAAATGAGAAACGACTCGCCTCGTCAATTTCAATTAGGTGGTTGTAGATATATCATTGGTATAAGAGAGAGAGAGAGAGCTGCTCATCACCACCACTACGACAACAACTCACAACAAACAATAACCGACTAGAAAGAAAAAATCAAAGATGAACTTGTCTCATCTTTTCATCGTTCTCATCTCCTCATGTCTTCTCATACCATTCTCTCACGCACTTGTGGTTGTCGACTCCACACTCGCCTCATCGTGTGTTTACTACCTTAACACATTCGACTGGGGTTGTCATGGTCATGGAACTGGTATGCATCTGTATCTGTGTAGATGTGCCAATGTTGATTGGTTAGGATCAGTGTCGAGTTGTATTTTCCAAGAGAATAATAGTACAAGGTTGATCAATCATGCTTTAAGACATGTGAATGGTAGATGTTTATCAAAAGGTGGATTCCATTATACCGTTGAAGATATGTATGCTTGGCGTGAAAACGCAACAAGATATTTACAAGATCCTAAAGAGCTGGATTATACAGTGCTGGTGACACATCCTTTAAGGACAAATACAAGTGAATGGGAGTATTATCATAAGTCTTTCAAAGATTTCACATTTGAAGTGCAAAAGAGTCAATGGTTTGGTTGGGGGTTGGTTTTTTATTGGAGTAGTATCATATTTGTTGCGACAATTTTCAATATCAATAAAAAATTTTTAGGTTGGAAATTATTCAATGAGTCAAATTCTTGGAGAAGAAATGTCTCATTACCTTCAATATCAAAGAATTTCAACAACAATGAACAAACTTATTGGCTTTGGAAATTTATCCCATTACAATTTCCTACAAGATTAGAGACCATCATTATCATTGTTTTCATAATCCAAGTATGTATAACCTCTTCAGTTGGTTACACTTTATCATTACCAAACGCTTTCATAAATAATAGATGGTATATGAATTTAGACTTGATCAGCTATAGGACCGATATGATGGCAATATCACTTTTCCCAGTCATTTTTCTTTTTGGAATTAGAAATAACCCTTTCATCCCCTTGACAGGTTGGTCATTTGCCACATTTAACGTGTATCATAAATGGACTGCCATAGTGATGGTTGTACTTGCCTTCATACATTCTATCATATGGACAGTAGATGCTATCCACGATGGTGGTTATAAAGTGTGGGTGGCAGATGCATATTTCCAATATGGTATTGCAGCAACTACCATATCATTTTTATTGATTTTCCATAGTGAAAAAGTGATTAGAGATATGGCGTATGAGGTTTTCTTAATATTTCATCAATTGTTCAACATTTTTTTCATTGTGACAATGTACTACCATTGCAATACTTTGGGATGGCTTGGTTGGACGTGGTCTATGGCTGGTATCATGGTGTTTGATAGAGTTATCAGAATATTGAGAATCTTGCTCAGCGGTGGAATCCAAAAGACAAAAATAAGTAGATGTGATAATGATGTTGTCAAATTGCATTTGAACAAGCCCAAACTTCTCAATTACTCACTGGGTTCTTATGCATATATTTATTTCATGACACCTTGGTTTTTGAGCTGGCAATCTCATCCTTTCACCGTGGTTTCATCTCCATTAGAGGAAGATGATGGGAAATTGGTTGTTTATTTTAAAGCTAAAAAGGGTATTACTGGAAGACTATTACGCAGATTGATGAAAACGGAAGATCAGGAAATGAACATTAGAGTTATAGTTGAAGGTCCATATGGAAATTCAGTCATCAACGACTCCACTTTGTTTCTGGGTCGTAATGGTTCAGATCAACAAAGAAAATTCGTTGGTATATCAGGTGGATTGGGAGTCGTTTCTATATTTCCCCATTTTGTCCAGTTATTAAAACATACTCCAATTGTGACAAATACAAATGATAAATACACAATTGAATCTGTGAAGAAGGGTGAGGAAAGCTCAAGCACTTTGAATGAATCTGGGATGACTTCTTCTACTCACTCTATATCACAAAAACATACACTATATTGGATCATAAACGATTTGACAAACATACTCTGGTTTCATAATGAATTGAACTGGCTAGTTCAACATGATTGTGAGGTCAACGTAATTTTTACAGGAAACAAGGTCTATTCCCATGATGAGAAGTCATTGGATTCGGAACTCGATTCCGTGATACAAAAAACAGAAGTGAAGTTGATTAACGCTTCATCAAGACCCGATTTATACCAATACCTCAGTACTGAATATCGCGGTTGTTGCGATACCGGAAGAGATATGGAGTGTATTGCATGTGGTCCATCGTCTTTCAACGATGACTTGAGAGCTGCGGTGGTGAGAGTGTTGGAGGAGAACAAAAATGCTAAGAGTGATTTAAAGTATCACGTTGAGAGTTTTACATGGTGAGTGAGCGGTATACTTCTCCTGGAATGTTTTATAGATGGCTGCATTTTATCTGTTGAGGACTGAGGAAGAGGGAATAGAGAGTGTTGTTGATGGACTGGAAAGCCCGAATGAGGCGATACTTGGATACAATTTTCAAAGGGGTGGGACTTTTTGAATATTGAGTTCACGCGATTGGAGGATTCCTAAGGGATTAGAAGACAGTGTACGAAAGGTGCATAGGTGGAATAAGAGAGGATCCTGGGGCACAATTTTCAAAGGGGTGGGACTTTTTGAAATGTTGAGTTTCATGTGATTGATAAATTGTTGAATGACTTTACTTGACAATTTGCAAAGTGTGTCATCGTCATTCCACTATGGATTCTTACACACACACAAAATTGTTACTTCATGTAACGACTCATGAAATGCCTATTAACAGCGTTTGAACAAGATTCAGCGGTATATATTTATTTCTTTGTTTATCATTATTATATAGTATTTATTTCCAAATTTATAGATCATCATGTATTATTTAACTCCATTTTGTATTATACAATTTTATATTTTAACCTCACTAATGATTAACTTTCCAGTATTTTTCACTTCTTTGATTGACCTTTACCTTTTTGCACAACTTTAATCTCTGTCTTTGCTCTCTTTAGCTGAACTGGCCTTTGTCCTACATACTTCCCATTCATATCGGTCAAAGCTCGAAGATAATCTTGAGAATTGGCAAATGCCACAAATCCATACCCTTTCGATTTTTGCATCTTTGTATCCATCACTACTTTCACTTTAGATAACGATGGATAATGTGCAAATGCCCTGAATAATACTTCATCGTTGACGTCTGTACCTAAATTACCCACAAAGATTCTAAAATGAGCAGGGTCCCACTCTAACAACGAGGCATCTTCCCACTTCTTATTGCCCACTTCGCGTCTCACAGTACCTGTTGGTGTAACTGACGAGATTTGTGATGATGTACTTGATGGCGAAGATGATCTTGCCTTGTTTTTCAAATCTTGTAAAATTCTTGACGTTCTTGAGATAGCATCAGACGGTATTGGTTTATTGTTTGTTGAACTGAGCAAGTATTGAGCAGGTTGTCTCCCAGCCGCGAGTCGACGGTCTGAGGTTTTCAAATTAGACATTTGTCTCTTTTTAGGCTTCGTCACGCCTGCACTCTGATTAGACATCGTTTTATATATCGAGATTATTGTAGATGATGATGTTAATATACTCTTTACATAAACTAGAGACAGTTTTTTTTTTTTTTATTTTTTTTTTGCCAAATTTCTCTTCAACTCGAGAGATCAAAAGGTTGAATGAACAAAAGCCAAAATACCATGTTTTTGGCTCCTCCAGTTACAAGGGCATTTCTCAAAAGTTCTTGGAAACCTATCTACCACATTTCGAGAAGACCGCTCCTATATAAAAGCTTCCATAGTTCAATAGTGAGGTTCGATGATAATGGACTGAAAGATAATAATAAACTGATTGATAAATCGGTAGCGAATTCAAATATTCACATCGATAAATCAGTATTGTCACATATACCAGGTGAACTGAGGTTGACTAATGAGTTGAAGGATCGGCTTCCTAAATTTCCCTTATCGAAGAGTACTCTGCCGACATTATTGCCCAGACCTGGAGTACCGAGAACTGGAGTGAATGGTATGACTTTTGGAAAGATGATACATATCTTGAAAACAAAGACTGAACCCGAATTAATCTACGAACTGGAACCTCATAAGTTATATTTTGTATTTTGTGGTTGTTTCGCGTTAGTGTTTGCATTTTACGCGTGGAACATTGCCATTGTATCGTTTGGGTTGGCTTGGGAGATGTTTCAAGATAATCATTATGAGTTACCCGTTGTTCAGCAATATATTGGTAGTATCCTGCAATTTATTCTATGTGCTGGTTTGACTTGTATGCCATTAGCTATTATGATTATGTTCATCATGGCTCCAACAAGATTGATTCGAAGAATGTGGTATTTACCAGGTGAAATTGAAAGAGTTCAATTTATCACTCATCCTTTAATTCCCTCAGCTCCATCACCAGTGATTACAATTCCCTTAGCAGACTTAAAGAGAGCACACCGGACCAAGATTTGGTCGGGACGTGGATTTTATGGTACCATTGATAGCTCAATTTTTTTCTTTTTGAGAGAAAACAATTCTCGAATCCCATGGATAGTTGACAGAAAAGGTTTTTTTTGGGGAGATGGAAGAGTTTTTGATTATTTATTTGGTAAAGAGAGCGTGGAGGAAGCAGAATTAGGTGTCAACATGAATGAAAGGGTAGAAATACTGAGGAATAGACTTAAAGAAGGTGAGGCCAAGTTGAAAAAAGAATTGGGAGTTGGATGGAGATTTAAAGCACAGGGGAAATTGATGAAGGAGGATTTCAATAAGTTAAAACAATTGACATTGGCTAGTACTGGTAATGGTAAGACAACTAAGAAACTACCATCCAAATCATCCAACAATAGTGGTATCGCAACCACTTCCACCAAGATGACGAACAAGAATAAAAATAAAAAGAATACATAAAGATGTGGTTACCCGGCCCAATGAGTTTTTGACACATTTAAGAGAAGTCGTGTGTTAGGCTCCAAAAGTGGAGTAATTTCGCCACCGGATTTGAGATCCCGCGCACGCACAAACTTCTTTAATAATGTGTTCTAATAATAAATAAATCATTTATCTCTTGTATATATATGTATTTATATATAGTACCACTGCCTCAATTTTGTCATATATCCATATACATTTGATATACATACTCGTCCCTACAATTTTATACATAGACGAGTGAAGGTGTACTTTGTTATCTCATCAGTATTTTTCAGTATTTTAAGAGATCTAATTTTGAATATTCAAACTACGATTCTTGATAATCACCTGGTGTTTGCTGTAATTTCACTGAAAACGTCAACAACATTAAAACAAGAAATTTACGCAACAACTTACAAGTGATTCATTCATATACAAGGCGTGGTAGAAACTATAGGAGATCACTTCAGCTATCTATTATCATACCCATAATTTTGGTCCAGATTTCCAATTCATACAGCACAAGGAGAAATATATTGCAGCTCCGAGCAACAGAATAAGGAAGTGCAAAAAGGAACAACAAGGAAAAAAACAAAAAACACAACAAAGACAAACAAAGTGCCATATCAAAGCAGATATAGGCCCTATCTTTACAAGAAATTTATACAGTACACACAATGATGGCTTCGTCTGTGAAGGTTCCTGGAAAGAGGCTCAATACAGATCCTGAATCCTTTCAAATTGACCTGAAAAAACCTAAATTCGATCAACAGTCCACTGTAAGGAACCACCAAGGGCAAGAGGAACAGGAGGAGGAGGGAGAGAATCCAAATATCGATATATCCTCATATCAAACGCCGCCTCCTTCAACAATATCAGACTCATGTGATCGTTCAGTGTCTCCCAATGATGACCTTTTCGATAAATCAAACAATTCGGAAAGCAGCAGTAAGACCAACAACAATAATAACAACAGTAACATCAGCTCAAATAGTGATAAGAGCAATGGAACAACGGCTAATTCTACAACAGCAGGATCGGAACTATCTAGTGGCCTCGATAATGGACCTAAACTGCTACAAGAAAATGTGACATATATCTCTCTATGTTCAGCACTGTCAGTGCTACGAGCACAACGGGAGATGGTCAAGAGGGATATTATCAAATTACTGGAATTGAAACAGCAAGCCATAAATGATCCCGACTCGTTCATTCAACAACTCAGTTGCAATGAAGGGGATATAGTGAGTGCTATCCCAAAGAAAGTCCAGGTAATCAATGGTGATTTGTGCAAATTGTTCAAACATTAAATTCCAGTTTTCATACCAGGCTCTACAGAAAGGCAGAGTAAGTCAGATTAACA
This sequence comes from Nakazawaea anatomiae, assembly GCA_030556755.1. Classification (NCBI taxonomy): domain Eukaryota; kingdom Fungi; phylum Ascomycota; class Pichiomycetes; order Alaninales; family Pachysolenaceae; genus Nakazawaea; species Nakazawaea anatomiae. The sequence goes on along the minus strand of JAKTUO010000012.1, from coordinate 287,625 downwards.
ACAGGTTTGTTTTTCCCCAATCAGACGGATCATCATATCATCATGCATTTTTAACATAACTGACTCGAGGCCTGTTTTGTTTCACTTCAGTTCAATTTCGCAGTCAGACATCATCGGCTGCAAGATCATCATTAAATTAAGAAGGAATTATAGCATGGCAATTTCGAGAAGCTTTTAATGAATCAGATTTCCTTTCTTCGGAAGCTGATACCTTTCTATGGCGTATATCACTGGGTGGTTTGTGCTATGGTTGCTTTTTCTAGTTCTTTATCTTCAATCGCTAACTTTATTAGCGATTACATATTTCATCTGTGAATTGGGTTTCGGGTTTGACTTTCTTTTTTTTTTTTTTTCGTTTATACCACTTTCGACATAAGGTAATAAATGGTCTAGATGGTAGATGGTTGGCCTTATATTTGCAAGTCCAAGTAGGGGGTTATATATTGCATCTTTAATAGTAACAAATGTGTGATGATATTCTATTCTATTGTAAAAATAATATGAAAGATACGAATTTGAGTTGGTTGTGTGCGCCGTTTATCAAATTTCTCTAAACGTCAAAACTCACAAAAAAAACACACGCAGAATAGAACGATGGTGATGAGGTTTTATTACAAATCTCATCCCATCACATTAAAATACATAATATTCGTAACTACAAAATAATAATTCAAAAAATATGTCAAGACTTCTTTCGCTGAATGCCGTCACTGGCATCAATAACGTTTCTCGTGCCTTGCTCTTCAATACTAGAGGCCGCGCTTTCACCACAAGAAATCAAATCAGACTTCAAAGCTCCCTAGTGCAAGAGGTAACTTCAATGGAGCAATTCAAAACATTAACTGCTGCTCCAAAGCTTTCCATAATTGACTTCTATGCTACATGGTGTGGACCATGTAAGCTGATGTCGCCGATCTTGGAAAAGTATCTGAAGGAGTACGAGAATGATACCCAGTTTTTGAAAATCGATGTTGATCAATCATCTGATATTGCTCAAGAGTATGGGGTCAGCGCTATGCCTACATTCATGTTGTTTAAAGCTGGCGAAGGTATTGGTAAAATTGTCGGTGCAAATCCAAATGGTTTGAAAAAAGCTATCGAAGAGTACAAATAAGATGCATCATCAAATTTGACATCAAAAAAAAATTGTTTTATATATATTGAAGATTAATTGATATCAAATATAAATCTATCATGCTATATCATAGCTTCTTCTGAGGAGAGCCTCATCGTATCATTTCGTCAATTTCTTTAACCAACTCCGTCACCAAGACGGAGTTCTTATCTATGGTCAATTCACTATATTTGTTTTTGATCTGAGCCATTAGTTTCTCATTGGACTTGTTGTTGTCCGTAATGATTTTTTTCAATATCCTTAATAATGTCAACTCGATTATAGCGTTGTTTTGGAAATTCAGCAATTTTATGAATATCTCATTTATCAAGGCAGAATTTGAAAGCGTCTGACAAATTTTCTTGTTTAGTCCGATTAACTCCAAGAAATTTTGTAAAAAATTCAAATTCATCGTTATCTGAAATCCCTTGATGAACATCGATTGGTTTTCAATCAAATCGGCTTCAATCTTGTTATCCAAAATGAGCCAGTTCTTTATTGCTTCCAACGAGTTCACTTGCCAATACGGATTGCTCAAATATCCAGTGAATATATCAAACACCTTATTCTCCCACAATATTCTACGAACTTTAGAATTAATCAAGACAAGTTCCGATAATATAGGTATGATGAAATCTTTGAAAGGCAACTCAACTTGGGCTAATTGTGCAAACACCGGTACTGCATCCAATTCCACTAAATCTAATTGTCTTATCTTATTCAAATGGCACAAGTTGAAAATTGTTGGACATATGCTGTTCGCAATTTCCTTATAACTTTTACTTGGAGGTGGATATCTCAGTAATTCCAAAACCAAGAATGACAAACAATTCGAAGCATCCAAAATATTCAAGTTGGATGAAACTGATGAAAGAGATGAAATAAACTTCAAGATCTTCAACTTGTTTTGATGTGACAACCTTTTATAGTTGCGGAAAATAGACTTGAATAAAGTCGTTGTAGCGATGTAAGATTTAACTCTCGGTTCGGAATAATTAAAAGATAGCAAAATTGTGACAAGCTTATTGGCATAATCATCATCGTTGACCAAATGATTCAAGTTAATGGCAATCCAATCCACAGAATCCTTGAGTAAGTAACAAAAATCTGATCGCGATGTTGGCAACTCGGTAGTGAATATAGCATAAATTCCATCAATTCCACAGGAAACAAATCTTGGTGTGGCATCAATATCTTCCTCCACGAATTTAATCAATATCTTCAATCCACCACATGCGATGAACATCTGAAAAATCGATGAGTTTGAAGAGATTATGTGGTCAATAAATGATACAACTTCCATTCTTAATTTTGTAGGGTAGCGAAAATTGCTGAACTCTACCACAGCGGTGATCCCTCCAATGACACAAAAATTCTCAAGTGCCTGTATATTGGTCTCAAATACAACATTCAACAAAGTCAAACAGTACTCGGTGATTTCCACATTGCTGCCATCCAATAACTCCAACAATCTTATCAATCCATGATTGCGCACAAGTAATTTACCCATCACTTCTTTCTCCTTGATGATCGACGTTAAAGATTGCAAATCTTCAAGCAAATGATCATTTTTACCATCCATCTTAACAATTAACGACTCTACAGTCGAAGTCAACCTTGTCTCCTTCGGATCAACAAATTCTTCCAGACCAACCTCTTCCTCCAAATCAAGAAACGGATCAAAGTCATCCACCATGCCCTCATTCAGTTGGCGTAATTGCAAGTTCCCAAAATCTGTCTCAAAGAAACTACCATTCCTATCATCGTCACCATCGTCATTCTCCTTTTCATCTTCTCTGAACTTGCTCAAGATTTGTTCATGATTTTTTTTTGGTAAGGTGTCGTGAGATTGAGGAACCTGAACTTGTCTTAATGGCGTGAACTCCAAATTTGCAAACTCCCTCTCATCTATCAGCTCCTCATCCAGTTCTCTGAATGGCGACGTGGGTCCGATGAGCTGTTCCTTTGTCTCCTTAGTCTCCACCTTCACCTTCTTGTTTCTCACTTTGGGCAGCAAAACTTGATTATGGTCCTGATATTTAGGAGTTACCGCAACGAATTTCAGTCGCTGATGATGAGGAGTGTATGGGGTTCTTTGCTGAGAAATAGTACCGTTTCCATGGGTGGATACAGATCTTTTCTCAGACACGTTTTGCAATCTCAAGGATATACCCTCATTGAGCCATGGATGTTGCAATAATCTTTTAGCATTGATTCTCAACTCTGGAGATTTTTGAAAACACTCCACCAAGAAATCTTTGGCAAGTTTAGGAATATTTGCAGGAATAGGTGGACCATCTTCTATTCCTATCGCATGGCATGCGGCCATTGGATCGAATTCGTGATATGGCGGTTGTGTAGTGAAAAGTTCGACCACAGTGGCACCTAAAGACCATATATCGGAGGCCGTGGTACTTCCTTGTAATAAGATAACTTCTGGTGCCATCCAATACGGCGACCCACCAACAACAAGACTTGACTTGTGATTTGCTCTAGATGATACCCCAAAATCAGCTAATTTGACAGTCCCATCCCCGGTCAACAAGACATTGGCCAGTTTGACATCACGGTGAATAACACCCTGTTCATGCAAGTACACTAATCCCTTCAAAATCTCTCTTGTATATTGTACTATCTCATCTTCTTCCAAGCCTCTCTTTCTTTGTTTATATAGCTTCCTCAACGATCCACCTGAGCAGTACTCCAAAATGATGTTCAAAGTAAGACCATTGTTAACGTAACCGTGGTATTTGACAATGTTGTTGTGTTTCAATATTTTAAGCAATCTTATCTCGGTCATCATTAGTTCGATATCATCTTTGGTGTTGATTTCAATTTGTTTTATCGCCACTTCAACACAAGTGACCAAGTTGATGGCTCTGTAAACGTTTGCGGAGGCTCCCTTTCCTAGTAACTCTTTGAAGTTGTAATTATCCAATGCAGATTTACCCTCTATCACCGGGTTACTGAAGAATCTACCCGCATGTTTCTCTACTCTTTGTGCAGGAGTTAACGAAACAGCATGTTGATGCTTTGAGATGACCTGTTTGACTGGGGAGGTCGACCGGGAGTTAGATGGCGTGATTTTGTGCTGGCCCAACATGGGCACCTTTTCTTCTGTTGTTCTTAGCTTCAGATGTAATATAGGTTTTTTGAATTGAAACTCAAGCGCCGAAGCTTTGTTGTTTCCAGCACCTCTCGACAAGGGCGTATCTTCTAACTGCATTCTTTCCAGATCTTCAAAATTCAACGGTGTGATATTTCTAAACTGCGCCATTGAGATCACATCATCAGTGTTGGGAGGCGAAGCGGTCATTGTGCTGCTCATCGAGGGGGATGATGAAAGAGATGATTTCCTGGACCTTGATTGGATGGAGCTTCTCGTAGAAGAGCTCTTTCGCGTCTTGAATGTGTCACTCTCGAAAACGTTCTGACTCGAGTGAGTAGACTCGGTTAGTGCAGGCCTTGAGGTCAATCTTCTCCTATCTTTGCGATTTTTACTTATTTGAAATGGCGAATGGATGAAATCAATGTTACGGTTTTTAAAAACCGGTGACTCTGCTAATTTGAATGTATCAACTTCAATCTCGTTTTCAATGTTATCATTTGTCACGTCCTCTCTATACTTATCCAAAATCTCCGATCTTGGAACTTTGGGAGATACGTTCATTGAAACTTTTGCACTCATAGGCGGAATGTTCTCATTTGAACCATGAGTATCTCGTGTGACATTGACCATGGCGTTATAGTATTCCAGATATTGAATTAAATCTATGGCGAGTTTTTGATTGTTGCAATTAAACTCACTAATTAGCCATATTTGAGAGTGGTGATACTTTTAAAAGCTCGCAATAAACAACACCAGTAGGCCAGATGTTGATTTTGAAGTCAAAAGGGTTGCAATGTGATCAATCACAGAAAGTCCCATATTACAAACACTAAAAAATAAAATTAAAAATAAAAAAAATATTTTTGTAAACAAACGGATCTCAGCAATTAATCAATCCGATGGGCCAAACCGCACAATAATCACACGAATTGCTACTTACAACGCTTTTATCATATTACAACTGACAGCAGAAGCAATTTGATATCAACTCTTACAAATCAATAATTCTGAGTAGCTAACCGATAAAAAAACCAAAGCTAGCTACGATTTCTGTTAAAAACAAATGATAACGATTATGTTAATATACAAATTAGATAATGGATCTCTCGTCTTCCTTCTCCAATGGCAAGGCTACGCCTGGGCCTTGGTCCTCTCTGTTCCAACTCAAAAGAGAGAGATCACCTGTTTTTCTAGGATGCATACTATGGATGTAAACAAAGATTAAGGTCAATAACAAACAGATGAGACCGGCAACGATCCATGACACGCCCAAAAAGGAGTTCTTGGCACCGATGACAGAACTAGTGGTAAGGAATATGGCTTTCTTACCCTTGTACTCAAGAACTGGGAAATGTAAACCAACAGTGACTTCATATATACCTGGCTGCATAGAGGCCGTGTCATTTCTTAACAGTAATCTACTGAACGTTGACAAGGCTGGAGACAGCATCCAGTTTTGAAACTCATACCAAGTGGATATATCTGGCATGTTCTCTTCTGTATAACCATTTGGAAACTTTTTCGCCCAATTTGGAGGAGGTACAACCTCTGTGGCATTGTAGGTTGTCTTTTTGAATCTGTTTTTATCGGTAGACCAAGCTATACCTTCACGAGTCATGGTGTAATTAGATCTTGTATTGTTTACAGCCACTGGGTAAGTAAAAGTATCGTTGAACAACGCATTGGCGATCAAACCGCATGGATAATATTTGACTCCATCGGCATTGTGTGAAAGAGGTTGACAATTTTGTCCCACAGAGTCTTTGATGTCACTCATAGAGGCTCTTTGTCCTTTGATTTGATCTTCACTGAAAGATTTGACATAACGACGATGATTGGCATAGAAATTTTTCATCTTGTAAAAAAGGAAAACTGGTGAACCCATCTCACTTGGTATTTGAAATTGAATTTGGCACATACCTTGTTCCACTGGATCCGATTCCGATTCGTTCAATGTATATTTCCATTTTGGTTTGATGTTGACGGATTTGTGGAAATTCCAATCGGTATACTTATTTGGGATATCTAAGAAATAATCTGAACTGGCTTCATTGGCACATTGTTGATATTCGATAACTATCTCTTGAGTTTGATCCGAACCATACCACATGGCAGCACCTAGAGGGACAAATATGACAGCAAGTAAGGTAAAGATCGGTATGACATTCCTTGGTGTAAGGATGGGCTGATAAGCAGTCAACTTTTGTTGTGTAAAGGCATTCTCCTTTGGTCTATGGCTCTTTGGTTTGATAACCACTTCAGAGGCTGAATCAGATACCGAGTCGGTGTCGGATTCAGCTGGGTTGTCGTCTCTGCTTCTTTTCAATATTGCCATTGTGTTGCTTAACTATGTAATCCGAATGAGATGTGGCAAGTGTCTCTCCAACGAATAGCAACAAATATATATATATATATATATATTAATATATATCTATGAAGATGTAATTCAGTCCTATAACAACAACAACACCGTATTCTTTGTTTCTTTTCTTTAAGGACTACATTTTTGGTCTATATGTACACTACCATCCACGCCAAAAAAATTGAAACGAAAATTTTTATTTTTTTATTTTTTTCAGTTGAAAGAGAAGAGAGAAACAATCAAAAATAATAAAAAAGAAGAAGAGGTATTGAACAAGTGTACTGATCATTGATTGAGTGGATATAATTATCAAGCTTCCTCAAATACTACAAATCATATCACACATTGACAATCACATAAACATTGTATTTGGTACCTAGAAACTGAAAGTTTGAGAGATCACAATAATTAAAACACTCCTCTACAATGTCTGAAACAGAAGCTGAAAAGAACATTGAGATCTGGAAGGTCAAGAAGTTGATCAAGAGTTTGGAAAATGCTAGAGGTAATGGTACATCTATGATTTCGTTGATTATCCCGCCAAAGGGTCAGATTTCTATCATCCAAAAGATGTTGACCGATGAATACGGTACTGCCTCAAACATCAAATCTAGAGTCAATAGGTTATCTGTTCTATCTGCTATCACATCCACACAATCAAAATTGAAATTATATACAAAAGTACCACCAAATGGGTTGATTATCTACTGTGGTGATGTCTTGACAGAAGAAGGTAAGGAAAAGAAGTTGAACATTGATTTCGAGCCTTTTAAACCAATCAATACCTCACTTTATTTATGTGATAACAAATTTCATACAGAAGCTCTTTCTGAATTGTTGGAAAGTGATGATAGATTTGGATTTATTGTCATGGATGGTAACGGTGCCTTGTTTGGTACTTTGTCAGGTAACACAAGAGATGTGTTGTATAAATTTAGTGTTGATTTACCAAAGAAGCATGGTAGAGGTGGTCAATCTGCTTTACGTTTCTCGCGTTTAAGAGATGAGAAGAGACATAATTATGTTAGAAAAGTTGCTGAAACAGCGGTCCAGAATTTTATCACCAATGACAAAGTAAACGTTAGTGGGTTAATTTTGGCTGGTTCAGCTGATTTCAAAAATGAGTTATCAAGATCTGATTTGTTTGATGGAAGATTGGCAGCAAAGATTATTAAAATTGTTGATGTGTCCTATGGTGGTGAAAACGGTTTCAACCAAGCTATTGAATTGTCTGCAGAAACTTTGAGTAACGTGAAATTTATTCAGGAAAAGAAATTGATCACTCATTACTTTGATGAAATATCACAAGATACAGGTAAATTCTGTTATGGTATTGAAGATACTTTGAAAGCATTGGATGCTGGTGCGTGTGAAACTATCATCGTATATGAGAATTTGGCCATTGTAAGATACACTTTGAAGGACTCTGAGGGAAATGAGGTTATCAAACATGCGGATCCTAGCAACACTGATAAGGCATGGCAAATGGATAAGTTCACTGGAACAGAGATGGAGACTGTTTCTGAAATCCCATTTTTGGAATGGTTAGCTGAAAACTATAAAAGTTTTGGAGCCACTTTGGAATTCGTCACTGATAGATCATCTGAAGGTGCTCAATTCGTTAGAGGTTTTGGTGGTGTTGGTGCATTGTTGCGTTACAAGTTGAATTTCGAGCAATTAGCCGATGAATCAAGTGGTGATGAATATTACGAAGATGATAGCGACTTCTAGTCAGGTTAACTTTTAATGATTTTTTATTATTTTTTTCATTTTTTTCATTTTCCCTTTCTAATGTTTGTCATTTTCTGTCTTAGACTTGAGTGGGATTTCTTTGCAAGAAAAAAGAGCTGCTATTGATAATAATGAACGTGCTTTTAAATATGTTTCAATGGGAGTAAGGCAATTGTTTTGTTATTTTCACCAAGAAGGTGTTGTTGCTGTTTCTCATTTGTGTTCCCAACACTACTTCATCCTTGTTATATATATCTTTGTCATACCTTTTTGTTCTCAAAGTACTTTTTTTCAATTCATTGCCACTATACAATCAAAAACTAATTATTATCGTTCTTTGAAAATTTCAAGAGGACTTCTTTTGTTTATTCTTTTTAACTTTCAAGTCGTCCAAAGCGTTGACTTTTGAATGCCCAAGAATTTCGCTATGACTTTCACCCCTGTGTAATAAATCAGCTAAGTTATTCAAACCACCAGTTAAATAACTCCTTCTCATATCTTTTCTTATCGGTGAAGCTAGAAGTTGTTTCAACTCATATCTCATATTCAGCAGCTCTGTCTTCTCGAGCGCCCTTTTCTCCTTTCTCTTCCTGGTTCTCTTTAAATAATCATCCTCACCCATCTCATCCAAGTCATCAACACCCAAATCCTCCGCAGCTTTCACCACCCATGGCAGCTCCTTGGCTGAGCCGTCCGAAGAAATAATGGCGTCACCTAATTGAGAAGCCAATTTCACTCTGGGCTTCAACTGCGCCACAATATCCCCCTCAATAGGCAATAACTTGACATCGCTATGAGAGTTAAGTCTAGTGTTTGCTCCACTGCTCGATACTAATTTCCTTAACTTCTTCAATGGACCAGATGCCTCCTGTGGTGAACAAATCATTACAGAAACACCTTCTTTACCAGCTCTTGCAGTTCTACCGGATCTATGGATGTAAACATCAGCAGATCTGGGCAAGTGGTAATGAACCACGTGTGTAATATTTGGGATGTCCAATCCTCTTGCAGCAACATCAGACAGAATCAACACCGCTGTTGTGTTTACCTCGCTTGCCTTTGTGAATCTCTCCAAAGATCTAAGACGTTGTTTTTGAATCATTTGCGAATGTATAGAAAATGATGGAATGTTCAATTGATTCAAAAATGGGGCTAATCTCTTGACAGAGTCAATACTGTTGGCGAAAACCAACGTGGTACCTGGATACATCAAAAGGAAATAGTACAAGTACAAATCCCTTTCCACAGCTCCACATTCTATCAAGGCTTCGGTGATCTTACCAGCCACGGTTTCCTTTGGGTTGGCATCTATGAAAGTCAGATTTTTATCTTTGAATTTCAATTTTGTCTGTAGAAGCTTCAATACTTCTTCGTCAGCGTCGTCGTTGTCATCGCCTGTTTGCCCTTTCTTCTTGCCCTCTTTGCTCTGCTTTTTAGGGACCTTATCCAACTTACCGAATAACTCCTTGGAAAACGTTGCTGAAAAGACCAAAGTTTGCCATCTTTGGTTCTTTTGATCTTTTTGTCTCATCTTACTCAACAAGTCAATGATTCTCTCCATCTCCTCGAAATGACCATCTTGCAACAATCTATCAGCTTCATCATAGACTATGATATCAGTTGCAGCTAACCTCGTAGCTAATTCGTTATTCTTCTCAATCAACTCCAACATCCGTCCAGGTGTTGCAACGATTATCCCTGGACCACGTAATAACAACCTCTCTTGCTTTTGGATAGATAACCCACCGGTGATACTCACAATTCCACGCACAGTCAACGGTGAGTATTTGGCCAACTTTTCCAAATGTTTGACAACCTGATGTGCCAACTCTCTTGTTGGTGCAAAAACGATTCCAGATGGCAGTGGGACTTCACCTCCCTTAGTAACTATATCGTGCTTTCCCTTGTGTTTTTCCAAGTACTTCTCCATGATGGGTATACCATATGCGTAAGTCTTACCTGAACCAGTCATAGCCTTCCCGACGACGTCTTTACCCAACATCGCTACTGGAATAGTACGCTTTTGGATTGGTGTAGGTTCCTTATATCCCAACATCTGTAAACCTTGTAATGTGCAAAGAGATAATTTTAGGTCATCTGTTGACCATTTAGGTAAATCAACATCATCTGGTAAATTAGCTAATGACAGAAAAGCGTTAGTTTTATTCGACAAATCCTTTTCATGCTTCTGTTTTTGTTGTAACTTTTTTAACTTCTTCAGTTTTTGGATTTCCATTTGTTTATCCTTTAGAATATCCTTTGGACTTTTTCCACTAGATCTTTTGACATCAACTGTTTTATCATCTGCATGCCCCTGAGCGAGGTGTGATGTTTCTTTAGCGGAACCTTCATTCTCGGAAGGGTTATTTGAATTTATTGTTTCCTCATCCATCTCACTGTCTTGATTGACCTCTGCTTCAGAGTCAACATTTTCCTCTGTTTTCACATTCTCTGTCTTGGCAGTGATGAACTTAACCTCACCATTCACAATCTTCACATCGACTCCATCAATTTCTTCTAAACCGTAAAATCCCCCAAAATCATCGAGGGTATCTGGGATATCCACTGCTTTCCAGTTCAAATTGTCTGCAGCAACTATTCTTTGTTCTTTCTTCTGAGGAATTTTCTTCACCTTCTTAAATGAACTCTTGGTGTTCTTGAGAACCTTGTTCAAGATCTTAGGAGGGATTCTCGACTTCATCTTTACTCTATGAACTGATAATTTACAAGCTTACTCTTAAAACTTTTCACAAGAATTTTTTTTTTTTGTAATTTTTTTTTCTCCCCTGCTCACCTACTAGGTAGCTCATCGTAAGTCATCTTAGCGATCACAGGGTTGAGTTTTTTGTTAGTTCGGGTTATTCATCTCAATTTCAGCCTCCGCTCTTTACCTGCTTTATAGATAATTTCATTCGTAAGGATACAACTATCTACTCGAAAGCTCAATCAAAGAATAGAAGACAATGGCCAGAAGGAAACAATCACTGTTGTTAAATAGAAGCAGGTCAATCACCAAAACTGATAAGGGTGTCGTAAACGTGACCTCGTTAAAGCCACAAAGAACAAGGCAGTTGATTAGAAGATTTCATAATTTGCAGAAAAATAAGTCGAGCATCTTCAAAATTCTCCAAAGTCGATGGGGTAAAGCCCTTAATGATGACAATTATAGTTTTTATATTAGCAGGGACAAAACATTGAGTCCAATTTACATAGAAAGCAAAGAGAAAACACTGAACACAATAGATTTAAAGTCAGTGCCATTGATATCTTTTGCTGACTCCGATTCAGATGAGAATTTAGTGCGATTGTTGGGACAGATCGATGCTGAAAGTGAAAAAAGAGGTGGTCTAAAGACCTATCAGACGGCTTCAACTCTTGGCCAAATTAGAGGAGGGGACTCTTCTAGAAGACTTATAGTTTGGTTGAACCAGATGCAATTTCAATCAGGCCGGCAATTAACAGCATTAGAAATTGGTAGCTTGAGTTCACAGAACCTGATTTCTGTATCAAAAATTTTCTCAAAAGTGACCAGAATCGATCTTAGATCCCAAGAGCCCAACCTCATTCTCGAACAAGACTTCATGAAGTGCCCATTACCCAAATCTGAGGATGACAAGTTTGATTTGATATCATGCTCCTTAGTGATAAACTTTGTTCCTACGGCGTCTGAAAGAGGAGAGATGTTGAAGAGGATAAGACAATTTCTCAAGTCTCCCAACCCAGACGTTCGAACAAAGCCAATGCTATTCTTGGTGTTGCCCTTGCCTTGTGTTGCCAACTCTAGGTATCTTGACAATGAAAAGTTGAATGAGATAATGAGTAGTTTGGGGTTTAAAAAACAGCATTACTACGAAGCTAAAAAGGTAGCATATTGGTTATGGGAGTGGGATGGTACTGAACATGTGACAAAAAAGTTTGACAAGAAAGAGTTACATGGCGGTTCAAATAGAAACAATTTTTGTATTGTAATCACTCAAAACTAAGTAAGTAAAACACTATATACTTTTGAAATTAAAGAATTTCACCTCATCATAAGGCTTTGTTAACGATAGAATAGGCATAAATATAGCCACTGTTGCTGAATTAGTTGCAGCAATCAGTTAGTTAGTCGCAGAGAGGCGCTCAATTTTTCTTTGATTTTTTGCTGGATTTAGCTGGAACACCACCGGTGACAGCTTTTGTGAAGTCGTAATCACCGAAACAAGATTGTGAGAAATCAGCCTCTTTGTACAAAGTCTTTAAGTAATCTGTGAAATCGCTCATCTTACACCAACCGTCAACTCTTGAGTCACAGAAATCTGGAATGTTTTGAGACAATGATAAGGAATGGTCATTTAAGATAGCGTGAACGTATGTGTTCTTTCCACTACCGTCAGTTTGAGATTCACGGTCATCTGGAACACCAGAGTCACAAGTAATGATTTCGAAAGACAACTCAGCACCATATGGTACAATTTGGGAAGCCTTGAAAGTGGCATTATCCTTTGGACCACTCAAGTCGAATGAAGTGTTGAATTGTTGGAATCCCAAGGCAGTCAACATGTTGACAATGGTAGTGTCATGGGTCAAATCAATGTACATTGTCTTGTTCAATGGGAAGTAGGTTGAATCTGAGTCCAAAGTTGAGTTTTGAGTAGATTGAGTGCTCTTGCTGTACTTGGTACCAGTGATTCTCTCGTACAACTCGGTAACCATACCGATACCTTGAGCCTTAGCAGTTGGATTACCGAATGAGGCAATGTTGTAAAGGTTGATATCTTGGATGTATCCGTACCATTCCCATTCGTTTTGGGAGAATAATGGACAGAACTTGGAGTAACCTAATGCGGATGTTTCATAAGCACACAAGGTTTGCATATCGTAAAGATCAGCTGTAGTCAAGTTCAAACCATCAAGTTGTTTGTTGAGTCTCTTAGCAGCTGGAGCCAAGTATTTGTCAATCAATGGTTGGGTGATTTCTGTAGAAATGTTCAAAGTTTGGTTGTAGTTGGTACAAGTAGTGAATGGGGCAAGAGTGTTGTTGAAACCGGTATCTTCAATGATGACTTCCAAGTCAACATAGTTTGCCCAGTTGAAACCAAAGTATCCAGTCAAGAAGTATTCGGCACTCTCCATCATCTTTTCATCTGAGGTAGTTCTGACAAGAAGCTTTTCGTTTTCAAAATCGTATAATCCACCATATCTGAAATAGTTCTTAACACCCTTGTCAAACAATTGTTGGTTACCTAAAGTAGTCAATTGGTTTGTACCTAATTGGTAAGTCCACTCAGTTAAGAATGATAAGTTACCCTCGGCTTGGAATTTACCAGCATTCTTAAGAGTTTGTGGGAAAGTTGTTATATTTTGTGATGGGTATCTTGAACCATGACGTTGAACAATGGCAACTTGTTCAATAGTACATTGATCAGGTAAAGCGTAATCGTAAACACCCCAACCGTCACTGACGTAGTATGGTGAGAGAACACCCATGTATTCGAAAATGTTATCTTGACTGGCGTTATGGTTATAAGCTTGAGCCAAAGCAGTTTCTACTGGTTGCGGGAACTCAAATGCTCTTGTTGGGGCTCCAGTCTTAATGGCGACATTATCAGTTTGAGCCAAGAATGGGACAGCACCGGTGGTGAAGGTACCCAGATGACCGACACTGGTTGGCAAGTCAAAGTTATCTTTAGCAGTAGCTGGAGCAGCTTCAACAGCTTGCATCAGTGCAAGGATAGAACCGAGAATAGCTATTGACCACATTTTTATTGGATTAGCGAAGGAATAAGGGGTGAAAGCACTTTTCTTCTCTCTCTATATAAATTTTTATTTTGAAAAGTTGATCCAAGGCGTATGTATTTATATATGAGGAATCTCAAATCAGTATTGTCGACAGTAGAGACTTGTTTATTTTTAGTAGTCGGCATTGCAGATTCAATAGTTGTTAATCGAAATAAGCTCAATAAATGTATGCATATTTCTTCTATCCATTTTCGGTCGAGGAAACCAACAACAAGTCAAAGTGAAAAAAAAAAAAACTTTAATTCCCGGTGATACCCTATATATTGATTGATCTGTTGTTGCCAAAAAATTTTTTACTCTCAATAATTTGCCTTTTTGTTTATACTCATCGATAAAATTTGAATCATTCATGTTAAATTAAGGAGTTTTGTAATAAGAGCGGGCGAAGCTTAGCTAAACCGAACTCGAGGGATTTTTGTTGATTGAAAAATTTCCAACTTGCTTTTATCATCTGTAGATTTTTTTAATGTGACGCGCTTTTGGAGATCAAAGGTGTTTTGATCTGATGTTTATACTTTCATGTGTCAGTATTGTTTATTTACCAACAAACAAGACTTGGTGTTCCATGGTTTCCGTAGTTAATTGTCAAGCGTCTGTGTATCAAACTTTTCCCGTTTTCTTTCATATCTCAAGAAGAAAATTACCAAGAAAAACTACAATTTGATACAAGCTTTGAAAGGGCGCAGTTAAATGTAAAGATGAACAGGCAATCTCGGTCGATATTTGAGGCTGACCAATACATGTGAAAGACTTATATGGTGAGATAACATATGGAAGGGCACAGATCAGCTCTACCCACATCGTATTCTATTAATACCTCGCAGTTGTGAAATATCAGCAAACATGATCAATACGAAATGTGATGATGTGTAGTCATACAGTAGTTGAAGCTGGGGCAAGACAAATATTTGCCCGATGGCATCTGGTGTCATTTGTGGCTAGTAATATTAGCAGCAAATGACTTTAAAAAAATTTTACGAATGCTATTGTTTTGATATCACTTGTGAGTAATAACAGTACAGAAACTGGACCGTTTCTCCTTACTCTATAATCATCAATACAAGTTTTACAGTGACAAATTATATAATAATAGAAGTTCAGGGCAACCGTTCACTACTTGGTCATTCGGAACGACATCTTCAAAAATAAGTTGCGCAGAGTCCGAAAAATAAAGAAAGAGTTTACCAGGTGTATGTCTCTATGTACGAACACAAATTTCGATTAATCGCTGATGGTGAGGATAGATAAGTCATTTGTCTCTTTCCTCTGTATTTTCAAAACCTCGTTTCATTAGGAAAACAAAAATCTTCACATCAACCTCATATCAAACAGAGTTTGAATATGATGGACTTTGTCAGTGCTGGAAATGGTTTGATGTCAGAATTCTCATGGCTTTAACTGAACAAGGCTAGTGACCTTTGATCAGTATCAATGGGACTCTAATTTGTAAATTCGACAAGCTTCATATGTATGAGAGAGTGTAGTCACACTGCTACCCAGTAACTTAAGCAATTCTTTCATCATTGGGTCTGATGGAACTTCAAACAGAGATATCTTTCTCAATCGATGCGGGTTTGTTAGTTTCACCAATTGCGATCTTTAGATCCGCGTTGAAATTTGGTGATGGTCCGTATCACAGCTAGTGTAATCATTTGTAGCTTCAGTTTTGGCTTTTTATCTGTCGAAGTATATATCTACGCATTTTGGGCATCACTCGTTCAATTAATTAACCGCTCATGTGTGAGCTGCAATTAGATCCAGGAACCGCTCGATTCCAAAACGTAATCAAGAAATTAAACAAATATTGGTCATGTAGAATCACAGGAAATTAATCAGTGGCGGAATTATGTGTCCAGCAACAAATTTGATAGGCCCCCAAGTATAGATGGGTATCAGCTACACAAATGTAGATCAAGGACGGTTATAGTTTACTTGATGTGTATAAAATAAAGTGATCAAGTGCCACTTTTTGATTTTTTAGCCACTTAAGCGGGAAGACCGAATTTTTTGGGGCAAACAAGTGATTCTTGCCCAAACTTGAAATCCTATTACTGTATCTTCTTATGCACAATAAATATATATATTGACTAACTATTAAGAAATTTCTTTTATTTGTTCAAGAGCTGAACCGAGATATGCTTGTTAACCGAACGTGAGTAAATTCGAAAAGCGAAATTGATTGTCCCATAACAACAAAATTATTTATGCAACAATTATGATTTGTTTCAATTCAATAACATATGTTTTAATTTGCTACAAACTCATTACAAATCAAAAGCGCCTTGATGTTCCTGCCATGCCAATGACCTCTCTGATTTGTTTTTTCGTTTTTATTTTTGTGTTTTTTCGTTTGGCTTATTCGTGTTTGATCATAACCATTAAATTAGTCGCTACGGTCATCATTAACTCCAATCTCTGACTGTCCAACTCTTTCATAAAGTTTTGATCCGATTGGATCATTTCAACTTCAAACACAAATCTATCGATGGAGAACATTAATTCATCGTTTAACAATTCACCTTCGCTCGGGTTTCTCAAGTACTCAACTATTTTTGTAATCTTGTTATCTAAATTGATTAAATTTTTTTTCAAAGTCTCTGTTTGGATCATGAATTCCTCTGATGGTTTCTTCAATTGAGTCTTCAAAACTGAATCATGAATAGAGTTTAAAGATGACTTCTCGCTTGGGGTAGAGTCGATATTATACAAGAACTGGGAATTCGGGTTTGACAAGCTGATAATCTTGATAGGCAATTCTTCACTCACGAGATCTATCATCATGAAAATAAGATCGTTTATGTTGGGGAGCTCCAACATTGACAACAACTCCACTGCTAGGTTGTCAACTACTAATTTCTGAGATATTTGATAGAAACCGGTCAACTCTTGATTAGGATAGATAATTTCCAATTGCTGTAATTTCGATTGGAGAAACTCTTGATCAATACCATTTTCATTGATGAGTAACTCAAATGAGTGTGAGACCGAGTTGCCCTTTCCCAATAAACCTCCAATTGATATCGGTTGATGGTGGATATTTGACTTTGATCTGTTGTAGTTGTCTGATATCCCCAATAAACTTGTAGGATGAATGGAGATCACTTCTTGTTGTGATACCATTGTCTGTTCAATTCGTATTTAATTGTTACTGTTCTATTCTTTTGTAATCGACAATTTTTTTTTCTTTGTTCTGTTAGTTAAAGAACAAAACAAAAGAAAAACAATACAACAATCAGCATTTCTTCGATATGACTTACCTGTCTAGTAACAATCTCCACAAAGTCGGTAGTGAATTTTGAAGATTGTAGCACAAATTTGTTGCTGTAAGCTTTATCTTGAGTAGCTTTTTGAATAAGTTGCTATCTAGTGCAGAACCCGAGATAAACTGGAAAGCTCTCAATCGGGAATCTTTAGTAATAGAGAGGCGAGACAATTGAACTACACGATGCGATAAACATACGGAACATGGGTTTTGATAAATCAAACGAAGCAGAGTACAGAGATAGTTACAAGTATAGAAGGTAAATCTTGGAAGGGAACTTAGTATGAATCGGGGAGAATCACTCTCTCTTGATTGAAAATCACCCGTTTATTAAAAGTCAAAAGAGAGAGGGAAGTGGCGCATCTTCAGCAAACAAAAACAAAAATTAAAAAAAAAAAGCATCAGATAAAATTCAATTGAAATGGGAATATTTTGCAGTCTTTCATTAGCAACCCCACTTATTTACACTCTTTAAACCTGGGATTATTTGACAATCATGTTATCGATCATCACATTAATTTATGGGGATACATTTCTCAACGTCACTTTAACACATTTTAACGATATATAAAGACTACTTAAATTCACTATATCTGGTTTCCATTTTCTTTTACTCCTCATCATAACATAAATCCATTGATAGAGAATATATACAATACAACATACAAACGAATAACAAACAATGACAAAAAAGGATAAGAAAAACGGTAGTAATTACACTTCAGCTCCAACCGAACCATCTCATTTAGACTTGATCAAGGATAGGCCAGTGCATAAGAGCTCAGAGCCACAATTGAAGACATTTGATAGTTTAGAAACATTTGAGAATTTTTTAAAAGATGAAACTTGGGATAACGAATTTGATTTTGTCCATGCCAAGCTGACATATTATCCACCATTTGTGTTACATGAGTGTCATGACGATATAGAGAACCTGAAACCAACAATGAATAATTTGAATAAGAAATTTGTCAGAAATGTGCATCATCATATCGATAGACATCTATTGAAAGAAATATCGAAATGGTCAGGCGTTGACTACGAGTTTGGTAAAGGTGTACAACAGGAAATTAATGGCGATTTGATTTGGCATTTTAAAGATGAGTCAAACCACGGATTCGATGAGTCAAAGTTACATGGCAGGAAATGGAAATTAGAATTAGATGTCATTTGCCATGCTCATGACCCTGAGCTCGTTGTTGATATGAAAACGATACCTATGGATGTCTGATTTCATATATATTCCTCATCTATTTTTGCGCTTTTTTTCATATTTCCAGCAGAAAGCTGTGGCCTTGCTTTTATTGTCGATCTATTAGAGATTAAAAGCTTAATTTATATGTTTATAATGATAATTGATGAACTTTTTAATATTAATATAAATCGAACTCATCTTGAAAAAATGTAAAAAAAATTAAAAAAACACCAGCGTAAAATGCCCGCATTGATAAGATTCAATTCTCTCTGAACGATTAAGGAAATATGACAGACCAACTGATAGAGACGATAGTGGAAGTGCCGAAAAATTCTTCGCATAATCACTGTAATCGGTTGAAGAAACTGTCAAAGACGCTACGTCTTCAAAATTTTCGCAGAACGGTGGACGAGTTGACATCGAACAAGAAGAGATTGGCTGATGCCAATTTAAGCACTAATGAGACTATTGAATTCTTCACTAGGATTAAAAATCAGAGTAAGAGATTAAAACCCTTACCGTTGCAAGATAATCCTAATTACAGCAAGTTCAACACCTATTGTCCTTATGATCGTTTAAAGTTGTTACAAAGGATACATACTTATGACATTTTGAATTGGACCATCAACGATTCAAAGTTGAATCTGCTCATGTGTGCTAGATTGGGTTGGATTTGTGCTCATAATACAGGGTCGATCAAAAATCAGTTACAATGTGTTACTTGCAACTCATCTATGACTGTTGTCTTGCAATCAACAGGAGCGAGTGGCTCCAACTTGTACGAAATGTTCGACGATGAAGAAGAAGAAGAATCTCAACTCACCAGAACTCTCGTGAGCAAATACTTGGAGAAATTATCCACATCTCATATTGACTCATGTCCATGGAAGAATCACCCAGCACCGATGTCAACTTATGAATTACAGTCTTCTGATTATACCAATCTTTTGCAAAATTTGAGAAATCGAATTACACAACTAAAGAAAATCAAAAATCAAATTCACAGCAACAAAGAATTCTCCAGAGTAATAGATGAGAGTAGTTTGAAATTGTTACGAAGTTGGGCCAAACTCGAAATTGATGATGATGACGTCTTGATGATTAGTTTACTCGGATGGGAGTTACAGTTACCGAGCTTCGGGGACACTCAAATGATCATCCTTTCATGTCCATACTGTAATAGAAGACTACGGGTAGGTTATATTAGCAAGAATTCAGAACCACCGGAGGCGAAAATAGCTTCTTATGCATCCTCATCTGCTCAACTGCTATTGGTGGGAGCTGTGTCAAGACAAGGGGATGGAGATGAGGAAAACATTATTGATGTGATCGATGAGCACAAGGACTGGTGCGCTATGAAGGAAGGTTATAAAGTTTTATTGGACTTTTTATGATAGAGAGTTACTTCGGTGTCGTTAGAAAAGATCTCACTTTGTATTTATTCTTGGTGATCTATTTTGAAATATAGACTACATCCTTGGTTTTTTTCCACAATTTTAGTTGTATCCTCGATTTTAAATTTGAGTAAAGCTCTCATCTCAGTTTCAATTTTGAAAGGACCTCTTGTTAGAGCTTTTTAGCAGGTTCTCAGGTCAAAGTCTTCATAACTTCAAATTTAATCCATCTGAAAACTCTCAAAGTTGCAAATGTTAATTGAAGATGTAAGCTGACTAGGTTTTGGATCTGAATTCAAACTTTAAAGTTCTCGATTTCCTATATACTTAATATATTTTGCTTGTTTTCCAATATACTTAATTTATTTTATCGATTAAAAAACTCAACGGAAAATGTCAAAACCATAAATGTGTGGCTCATTATTCAGCGAATAAAGCCGTGTTTTGTCTGAATTATTTTGAATATTTCGGTGGTGATAAGTTGGTGATATCTGATGTGTGGGGTAGCAGAGTCGATGGCAGAAGAAAATAAGCACTCGAGTAGTGTATAAAATATTAATATATCAGTCATGCAAATATCAAATTTTTGTGGTTGCAAAAGCTCATTTAGAAACTCTTAAAGCAATAGGAAAATTTATCTTAGCTCTGACCTGTTATCTTGAACAACTGCAATGTCTAAATTACACCAGCAACAGTTTTTAGATAGTGCTTTACAAACTTCAGCTTTAAAATTTGGAGAATTCACTTTGAAATCGGGAAGAATTTCTCCATATTTTTTCAATTTGGGTTTTTTCTCCACCGGTGAATCGTTATCCAAGTTGGCTACAGCTTATGCGGAATCAATAATAAGTCAAGGTTTGGAATTTGATATCATTTTTGGTCCAGCTTATAAGGGTATCCCATTATGTGCTATTGTCGTGACCAAATTATACGAGATTGGCGGTGATAAATATAAAGATATTCAATATTCTTTCAACAGAAAAGAAGCTAAGGATCATGGTGAAGGAGGCTCGATAGTTGGAGCCAGTTTGAAAAATAAAAGAGTTTTAATCATTGATGATGTCATAACTGCTGGTACAGCTATCAAGGAAGCATTTGAGATCATCAAGTTACAAGGTGGTAACACGATGGGTGTCATAATTGCCTTGGACAGACAAGAGACCACAGTCGATTCCAATATGAGTGCTACGCAAGTGGTGTCAAAGACCTTTGGAGTTCCCGTATTGAACATTGTCAGCTTTGCCGATGTGGTTGATTATTTGAGTGACAAGATGACGGAAGAACAAAAGAAACAGGTACTCGAATATAAAGCCAAGTTCTCGCCAAAATCTATATAGAGAAGGATGAGCCATTGGTAAATTTTCTTTCAACTTGCTATACTCGATAGTAATGCTATTCAAGTCCATTTCCTGTAAGGCTAATGAGTGTGTTTTCCAGTGATATCAGATTGGTTAGCTACTTCGTCAAACTGGTGAAGCCCTTTTGTAGAATCTTCTGTGTCTAATATCGTTGTAAGTGAGTGCGTCTTTAGAGTTATTTCCGTTCAGATTAAGAACAAGTATTGCAGTACTGCTCCACAAAAAAATGTGTACTTTTTCAAAATAAGCTATCAGGTAGTAAAAAATGTAGCTATCTTTTCTTGTGTATCGTCGCCAGCTTGTTTTCAAGCAGGTATGGCATAACTGTAAAACAGAAATTTTAAACGGAATTTGGAACTTTTGATTGAAGAGCAGTTGAGAATTAAATCGATAGCTATGAAAATGAAATGTCACACAAACATTTGAGTAAAATTATATGAATTCTATTTATGACATGAAAACAAGCTCATCTCCTAACTTGCATATACTTAGCCTTGGGCTTTGGTGGCCCCGTTGGTACGTTTGGGGTTATTGGTTTTGGCTTCTCCATAAATTCTTTTTTATAAATCATTTCTGTTGCTGGACTATGGAAAATCATTGGTGAATGCAATGGTACAATCTCATTCATTTTAAAACCCTTCACTCTTGGTACATTTTTACCTTCATATGAATTTAATTCTGGTGGTCCCCTTAACTCTTTAACCTTATCCCATGTAGTGGCATGCAGTTGCAAATATTGACCAATAACTTGAAATAAACTTCTCTTTGTTGGATAATTCTCATATGCCAGTTTTCCATCATCTTTTAATATCACTCTAACACGACCTGGATTACCAAAATCTTGTGGATGTGTCTTATCAGGTTCAAAAACTGCTGCAATTTTCAATTCTCTACAACAATCAAGAATTGTCTTCAGTAATGGATTAGCAACTGCATATTTTTTATTCACTCTTCTACCTTCTTTAACACTTCTATTGATATCAAAATAACATGGATATATCAATTGCATCGACTTAATTTGTTCTATCTGTTCTTCTGTGAATTCCAGATATTGTTCGTTTCCTTTATTTGCAGAAGGCCCCCGAAATTGCTCACCCGTTTGCTGTTGCTGCTGGTACTGTTTGACCATATTTTGCATTATTGGATTGTTATTCATCAATCCGGAAGGGAATAATGATGGCTCCACTGCCATACCATCTTGACTTCGAACGACAGATGGCTTTGGTCTTGCTGGCGCTATCGGGGTGTTCAAAGATGGGTCAAATTCAGCCAAGTCCATTTCCAAATTATCGATGTCTTCGGCATCGTCTATCTCCTCTAAAATAGGCATTTTTTATATGTATTGATCAAGATCTGTGTTGTCTTAAATCAGATTATTTCGATTGATTGGGAATAAAACAATTTTCAATCCATTAATGTCGATTTTTTTTGATTTTTTTTTTTTTGTCTAGCTTTCGATTGATTTCGTGATTGTAAAAAATCGACACACAAAAGCTGTCCTATGAGTCCAATATCTCTAGTTTTAGATATGGTCAACTTTGTGGGTAACTGTGGTTGATTAACACTTAATTAGATGTGATATCCTGTATTGAAAAACTAGTTACAACTATACATAGCTTCTGCAATCTTTATTCAGATCATATCACTTCTCC
This sequence comes from Nakazawaea anatomiae, assembly GCA_030556755.1. Classification (NCBI taxonomy): domain Eukaryota; kingdom Fungi; phylum Ascomycota; class Pichiomycetes; order Alaninales; family Pachysolenaceae; genus Nakazawaea; species Nakazawaea anatomiae. The sequence continues at coordinate 264,667 of JAKTUO010000012.1, read as the reverse complement.
AGGGCAAAACACAGAAGAAAAAAAAAAATTTGTCGTACACACACATAATTTGTATGAAAGAAGAGAGAGAGTGTGTGTGTGGTTTAAGATAGAAGCAGTTCAATGTCATTTTCTGATCCCGAAGATGATCATGAAACTGGTGACCATGTTACACAACAAAGCGTTAGGCAGACAAAGCTAGAGAAGAAAACCGAGTTGACTAGGATACGACAAGATGCATTACAAATTTTAGATGCTATAGAGACAGAATACAGACATGATTTAGCAGTTCACTTATACTCCGCTTTCTTGATGCATACTCAGTCTCCAAGTGTGCCGTCTAGGGGATGGACTGCTTGGCCCATGGATCTCAGTGAGATCCCATATCCACAAACCGTTGAGAAATATGTTGATGAAGAAAATATAACACTTGAAGAAGAAGAAGAAGAAGAAGGAAAAGATCTCAAGAAAGTCAAATCTGATGATGATGAGAGTGGATCCGAGGAAAAAAGTGATGGGCCAGATCTGTTGGAAGCCATGAAAGCGGAATTGAATGCTTTTTTTGCTCACAAGATCACACGACAGATATACGATTGTAATAATGCTAGAGATGGTGATCACCCATCTGTACAACCCATTGTTGATCCCCCAATTAAAATTCCTCTGCATATGGAGCAAAAAGTGCTTGCTAAGATAGATTCACTTGTTGAAAACTTGGCTTTGTTGAAACGAAGGCGACAAGAAAAACCGCTGAATTGGAGACATTTGTTCTTAATAAGTGACGAATCATCGATAGCTTTTCAAAGATGTTTCAAATTATTCGAGAATTATCAATACCAATTTATCTACAAAGACAATGAGCTGTTAATCGAGGCAGTGAATAGTGCTCGAAGCGTTGCTGCTGATGATGAAGAAGATGACGATGAAGAAGAAGTCCTAGAGAGCGACGAAGATGGATTTTCTAATAATTTAAACTGGCAGCAGACAAATGAACTGGTGCGAGAGTTTGAAATTAATTTGATAAAACAACGTTATATGATGAAGCTGAAGGAAGCGGAACTCGATCAATGTGAACAGGATTTGAAACCAAAGTTCAATTATATTCTTCGGACAAAGGTAAGAAGAGTTCGTAACAAAAAACGTAACAAGGCTGAAACAGAAAAGTCACTTTTAATAGATAAAGCGAAGTTTGAAGCAACTCTCCCAAAGGATATGAATGATGTACAAATGACAGAACCTGATAGGAAAAGGGAAGATGAAAAGGGTGATGAGGATTTGCAGAGCCAAGGTGGAGCGATATCATCACCTGAGAATATTGGCTCAAGCGAGCATGTGATTGATTTGAACCAAACAACAACAAGGAATCAGGAAATGAACAAAACTAAGAGAAAGCGAAAGCTGAATGACGAGCAAGAGAGTAAAGATGAGGTTTTACAGAAAAGTCCCAACAGTTTGACTACAAGGGGAAATAATAATACTGAAACAAATACAATTGAATTGAAAGAGAAAATGGATAAAAAAGAAAAGAAGAGGAAGGTGAAAGAAGAGAAAATTGGATTTAATACGATAGAAACAGATGAGCTTCTAATTAAAGGCAATGATTTGGAAAATGAAACAGTTGGAGTGGAAGAAAAGCTGCAAAAAAGAAGAAGAAGACGAAAAAAGGGAAAAGAGATATGATCAAATATGTCGTGTGGCTATCGCTAATGTTTCCTTTTTTTGCTTTTGTTTTTGATGTTGTGCGAAACCAAAAAGAAAAAAAAAGGAATGGGTTATCATTATTTATTATTATCATTATTGAAATACAGGCACAAAAGAATTTTTAAATTTTTGTATATTATTAGTTCACATAGCTTAATATAGTTTATCTGCTAGTGTGGTTTATTCTATTTCAAATAGATTTTTGTCTGAGGTAAACAGCCGGGAAGAGATCATAGGGGAAAAAGATTTTTTTTTTTTTTGCTAAACTTCTCGCGACTCACTATCATTTTTGATCCATCAATCAAAGATCTAAACATTCATTGGAATTCACCCACCATACTAAGTACTAGTTATAGTGGTTGAAATTATTTAGTTTTTTGCTTTTAATCTCACAGTAGAGTGGTGATATATTGGAAAACGATGATATGATGATAGATCTCGACAAAACCATTGAAGATATAAAGAATTGTAATTTCATTCCAGAACACGATGTGTTAGAGTTATGTTTATTAGGACAAGAATTATTGATTGAAGAATCAAATATACAATTGATAGATACACCAGTGACGATATGTGGTGATATACATGGTCAATTACATGATTTATTGACCCTTTTCTCTCTTTGCAAATTCCCACCAGAGACGAAATATTTATTTTTAGGTGATTTTGTTGATCGAGGTTTTTATTCATTAGAGACATTTTTATTATTATTATGTTATAAGATAAGATACCCTGATCGTGTCTTTCTCATCAGAGGTAATCATGAATCAAGACAGATAACTCAAGTGTATGGGTTTTATGAAGAATGCCTTCGGAAATACGGTAGTGCCAATGTGTGGAGATATTGTTGTGAGGTGTTTGATTATTTAGCATTAGGTGCTTACATCAACAATGGTTCATCTGGAGGTGAGGGAGGTGTATTTTGTATACATGGTGGGTTATCACCTGATATCATGAGTATTGATCAGATCAAATATATCGATCGAAAGCAAGAAGTTCCACATCAAGGATCGATGTGTGATTTATTATGGTCTGATCCGGAAGAGAAAATACCAGCATGGCTGGTGAGTCCAAGAGGAGCAGGATTCTTATTTGGACTGAATGAGACTGAAAAATTTTGTCATCGAAATAATTTAAATTTGATTGCAAGAGCTCATCAATTAGTGATGGAAGGTTTTAAAGAAGTTTTTAAAGGTAAATTGGTGACAGTATGGTCTGCTCCAAATTATTGTTATCGATGTGGTAATACTGCGCTGACTTTAATAATTAATGATGATTATAAAAGACATTATCATACTTTTGAAAGTGATGATTCCAGTATGGTTGTTCAATCGAAGAAACTTCCCAATGATTATTTTTTATGAGATGTACTATAGTTGTTCTAATAATTGAATCTTGTCTATTTGTCTTTGTTTTTGAAACCAATTTTATTTTTTTATTTTGAGAAGGAGTTGATTCTAAAGAGGATTTATTTATATAGGATTAAAGTATATTGAATGTATCATGTAGTAGGAATTATATTTCAATTTCCAATTATGTATACATGATTTGTTTGTTTCATCTAATTTAGTACTTGTTGTTTGACAGTATGGAATATATGTTACCTTGTTGTTCTTACACAATATAAAAAACACGCTTTCTTTTTCTGTTGACAAAAACAAAAATACGCGAAAATTAGATCGATCTATCGGAATGAAATACGCATCATCATAACTGATGTGGGATGGGAAAATTGGAAAGAGTTCCGATACTTTGTAAATGATTCCAGAGAGAGTATGGGTAAGATATAAAATGATTTCAACATACTGACAGAGTTATGATTTAAAAGATCGATGATGTATTTCAATTAATTTTATAAATTGTGTCAATTAACAGCAACAGAGTGAGTGTGTGACGTAAGAGAGAGAAAGAGTACCTTCCTTACTTTTCTCCCTCCAACTACTCCTCCACTGCAATACATTATGTGCACGACTTTTAGTACTTGTACTAAGTTTCAGAACAAGGGAAAACTTAAGTAGAATCACGTGATATAATAGAATAATAGAAATTATGCACGCTCCAGGGGCCGAAAAGACGATGGGATCTATATGATAATAACAATTGAGATGATGATTGCTATTATATATATATTCATCAAAGTGGGCACTAACTAATTAACAGCAAATACTACTACTACTACTCTATCTTTCATAAAAGGATGTTTACTCGTAGTAGAAGACAATTACCTCTTTCTCTATATCTCAAACATCAATGTATGAAGCCTAGCGGCAATTTAACAAACAATAAGGAAAACTAGTTCCTACCTCGAGGATCTACTTATAACATATATATATACAGTATTTAAGAGTTTATGGGACAATCAATCTAAACAACATCTTACTTTCCATCCAATTAAGCTCTAATATCGAATTTTTCAAAAAATCATAACGTGTAATGATGATGAAATTCATTCTTGTATGTGTTCTGCTTTATCGTTCTTTCTTCTCTCACAGCAAAAGAACAAAAAAAAAAAAAATTTTTGGCAATTTATTTTGTGTTGTTTACTATGATGATTTGATATCATCTCCAAATAATACTAGTATTAAATATATTCAACTAAATCACTATATTTAACAACAATAATCAAGTCTCATCATATCTAAGCTCATCATAGAAAAAGGGAAGCACACTTTCTTATGACTTGAACCCCAAAAAGAAAAGAATAAGATGTCTAGCACCAACACTTCCACACAATCAGTGTTGACATCATTAGCAACCAATTCTGTAATATTTGGTATATTCATCACAGGTTTCCTTATACTTCGATTGAAATTCAAGAGAATATATTTACCCAAATCGAGTTATGATCTTGTTCCAGAGGAAAATAAACCTGAACCATTACCTAAAGGTTTGTTCTTATGGTTGGTGGTATTGCTACGAAAACCGCATGCTTTTATTTTGAGACAAGCTGGTTTAGATGGATATTTCTTCATCAGATATTTGTTAGTGGTACTGGTCTTTATGTTCTATGGTTGCTTCTACTTGGTGATATTGTTACCAGTCAATGCCACTAATGGGTACGATGATCAAGGGTTTGATTTATTAAGTATATCCAATATCAAACATCATAGAAGATTTTATCTGCATTCAATAATGTCATGGTTCTTTTATTGTTCATTCTTATTTGTCATGTACAGAGAATTGGTTTTTTATAACTCAATGAGAGTGGCAGTACAAGCGTCACCAAAACATGCCAAAAATCTTGCGTCAAGAACAGTTTTATTTCAAACAGTATCAGATCAATTTCTTGATGAATACGAATTTAAAAAATTATTTGAAGGTGTTAAAAAAGTTTGGATTGCAAGAGGTCAAAAAGAATTAGCTAAAAAAGTTAAAAGAAGAAATGAAGTGGCATTCATTTTAGAAAGAGCCTTAACTGCTCTCTTAGGTAAGGCAGTCAAGGCAAAGATGAAGGCTGATAAGAAGGGAACATTGATCGAACCTGCTGATGAAATAGCATGTTATGTTCCAACCAAAAAGAGACCTTCTCGTAGAAGAAGTCCCATGTTTGGTGAAAAAGTTGATACCATCAATTGGTGTTCTGAAGAAATACCTAAATTGAATAAGGAAATTGAAGAATTACAAAGAAATTATAAAACTGTTAAACCGATGAACTCTGTATTTGTTGAGTTTGAAAACCAATATTACGCTCAAGTGGCTTATCAAACAAATACACATCATCTACCAATGCATTTCGGCCCCAAATATATTGGTATCAACCCTGAAGATATTGTTTGGCCAAATATGAGATTATTTTGGTGGGAAAGATTGGTCAGATCAACAGGTGCAGCCGTTGCTATCATTGCCTTGGTCATTCTTTGGACCTTCCCTGTCGCTTTTGTTGGTATCATATCAAATTTGTCATATATCACCAATAAGGTTCATTTCTTAAGATTTATCTACAATTTACCAACTGTATTATTGGGTCTTATCACTTCACTTTTACCAACCATCTTATTAGCAGTTTTAATGTCATTCTTACCAAAATTCATTAGAGCAATGGCAAAAGTTGCAGGTGCACCAACAGTACAACAAGTTGAATATCAAACACAACAAAGTTATTTTGCATTTCAAGTCATTCAAGTATTCTTGGTCACTACAATTGCATCATCTGCCACATCTGTTGTCACTCAAATCATAGAACAACCAACAACGGCAATGAATCTATTGGCTTCAAATCTACCAAAACTGTCAAATTTTTATATATCTTATTTGATCTTACAAGGATTATCCATCTCGGGTGGTGCTTTATTTCAAATCTCATCATTGATCTTATTTTATATGTTAACTTTTGTCTTGGATAATACAGTGAGGAAAAAACAAACCAGATTTTCTTCTCTATCCACATACGCTTGGGGTACCACATTCCCTGTTTATACCAACTTGGCAGTCATCACATTGGCTTATGCTATGATCTCCCCATTGATATTACCATTTGCCACCGTTGGATTCATCTTGTTATACGTATGTTATTTATACAATATTACATATGTCTTTGGCGAATCTCCAAATTTTAAAGGTGGTCATTATCCAAGAGCTTTGTTCCAAACAATGGTTGGTGTTTACCTTGGAGAAGTTTGTTTATTAGGTTTGTTCGTTGTTGGTAAGAGTTGGGGACCCGTTATCATCGAGCTGATCTTGATTATTGTTACCGTTTTCATCCATGTGAACATGAACAAGGCATTTGACAAGTTGATGTTGTACGTACCAGCAGATGCCATGAAACCCTTGGATGGAGAAACTGCCACTTCGTCATATAAGAGATGGCAGAGAAGATCATCATCAGTTTCTACTTCTGATTCCTCCGACATGACTAAGAATTCCAATATCTTTGTGAACAAGGGTAGTAACAAAAACATTGCCGACTCACCATTCATGAGCAAAGAAGAACTGAACACTTACAAGTCTCCAACAACAGAGACAAATCCAACTCCACTGAAATCAGGCAGAGAACAAGAAGTTCCATTATTGATCGATGATACAGAATTCCAAACTAAACGTGAAAATGTTAATTTTCTCATCAGATTTTTCAGACCAGATGTTTATTCATCTTATCAAGCTGCCAAGGAATTACTTCCTGATTCATTTTATGATGTACCACCAGAGATGGATCCCGCAGTGGAATCACATCTGTATGATTATCCAGGTGTGACCGCCCAGGCACCTGTTTTATGGATCCCAAGGGATCCAATGGGTCTATCAACGATTGAAATTGAAAAATTGAAAAATGTCATCCATGTCAGTGATGAAGGTGCTATCTTTAATGAAAAGGGTAAACTTCAATGGTTAGGGAAAGATCCACCAACTTATGATGAGGCTACAAAGCTGTATAAATCCGATGACGACGATGCGGGTTCGAACCTGTCATCTCATTTTGTCTGAGATTGTTTTTTTTTTTTTTTTTGCTTTTTTGATGATTCACTGTCTCTCTTTCTCTTTCTCTGTTGTTGCTACAAAGGATTTGTCACCATCGTTCATTCATTCAATAATTCACTCACTCACTCATTTCATTCAGTCTTTTACTAGATTTTTGTTTTTCATGCTTAATTGCTCATTCTTGTCTTGTTTTTTCAAGTTATTACTTCATGTCTCTCATATATTGATTAATTTCTTTCCAAATAGATTTTGTATTTTAAGTTTTATTACATCTTTACTCACACCGGTGACGAAAAGTTCTTTTTCTAAATAGACTTCATCAAGCTCCGACTCGTATGTATCGATCTCGGGGTTTATTCAAGTACGTATTGCCCCAATCTGAAATTTTTTAAGATGTGGGGTTCTCTCAATAATAAAAGTAAAAAAAAAAAAAAGGTTTGCGTTAATATATAAATTTATGATGGAGAGTGTTGGTAGCAAAATCAAATCTAAATAATAGTTTTCAAAAGTTATCAAATGCACCCCATCTACAAATCTGTTGGTTCTGCAGTGTTGAGAAAGATGTACTCCACACCAATCGAAAGACTCAAATTGACAACAAGGCACTTATCTTCTTCTTCCAATTCATCATCGTCATACACAAACATTACTCAAGGTGCAAAATACACCAAAGATTACCGCAATTATTTGAAATTACCTAACGGTGAAGTGGGCTCTTACTTTCATGACATCCCCATCGATTTCAACAAACTGGATGCCACACTCAACATTGTCATCGAGATTCCACGATGGACAAATGGTAAATTTGAAATCAACACAGAATTACTGGGTAATCCCATCACTCAGGACATGAAAAATGGTAAAGTTAGATTCGTTAATAATATCTTCCCACATCACGGATATATGCACAATTATGGTGCCATACCACAGACTTGGGAGGACCCAACGGTACAACACGAGCAAATATTGGGATTATCTGGTGATGGAGATCCATTGGATGTGTTGGAAATTGGTAGTGATGTCTTGTCAATAGGTCAAGTCAAGAGAGTGAAAGTTTTAGGTTCTTTACTGTTGATCGATGATGGTGAATTGGATTGGAAGATCGTGGTGGTGAGTTTGGATGACCCATTGGTTAGAGAATTGAATGATATCTATGACGTTTACCATGTGTTGCCCGGGTTATTAGAAGATACGAGACAATGGTTTAAGGATTATAAATTACCAACGGGGAAGCCAGAGAATAAGTTCGCCTTTAATGGTGAGTATAAGAATCAAGATGAGACATTACTGGTCATTGAAGAGTGTTATCATAGTTGGGAAAGTTTGATCAATGGTGAGAAGAAGGATGTCAAGTTAAGCATTGCCAATGCCACGTTGAAGGGAACTCCAGGTTATCGCAAGTTGGATAATATTTCACTCAACCTGTTGCAAAATGAATCTTTGGAAGATGCTCAGATCCCTCAAGAAGTAAATAAGAGTTATTTTTGTCAACTTTAACTACCGTTTTTTATATATATACATCAAAAGGATTGGCATCCATTCAAGAGAAAAAAAATCGTTTTCACTTTAAGTCCGTTATTTATTTTTTTATTGTACCTTTTTAACAAACTTGACATATTATCGATCAATCACTCAATGAGTTTTTCAATTCTTTGATCTCCTGAGTAACAAGTTCAAAGAAAATCTTCTCATCCTTTTCTAACAACCTGCTTTCCTCTATAGTGACAGGTGATATCCTCAATGACAAAAACTTTGGATGCGATAAAAGATAATTGAAAACGTTGATCAAGCCCTGCCTCTGCTCAGCATTATCCAAACCAGGAATAAATCTTATCTCACCGTTCTCGAGTATCGAATTGTTTACATCGTAACTTGTCAAATATTCATTCACATCTAAAGCCTGTAATACTTTGTAAAGTAACACGATTTGACTGGTCTCTTGCATTAAAGCATTCGTTATGACGATTGAATCTTGATACCATGTGTTTATATTAGTCTCAATTTGCTCGAGAAAGTAAGTGACAAACATAACAGAATCGGGCAAGATTTTTTCACCAAAACAACTTAACAATGTTAAGAGTATCGGAAGTAGACCATTCGACCATATATGATGGTAATTTGGAGTAGTGTTAGCCTTAATACCACCTTTCTGGATTATACCAGAAATTGGACTCTCCACCAAGATTGTAAACAAACCATTCGCAATAAACTTCTCAGCAATCTCATGCACAGTGATCAACTCATAGATGAATGACAAAGTGAGGCCAGCAAACACTGCCTCATTGTTGATCTTGATCAAATGTGAGCAAGAATATAAATTCATAATACTCTTGAGCAGTCCATGTTCTGTGAGACTTTCTGCTGCAGATACTCTCAATTCCAAAGGAAGCTCAAGCTTGACAAATGATTTTAATATGGACAAAATCAATAAGACATCACTGATTTTTTTGTTGATAATTGACACATTTTGTATCTCCTTGTTGTAAGTGGTCAAGGCCTCATTCTGTATGGAGGAAAAAAGATACCTCAAGCTCTTGGAAATGATCAACCCGAATAAGCTTTGAAACAACTCAGAATGTTCTTTCAAAAGTTGAGTATCTGGCTTGATCAATCTCAAGGCTGCAAGCAATGTCCTCAAAAGCGGTCTATAACGTATCGTATCACCATCAGCAAAACCTGAAATCAAATCCAAATCATTTGAGAGTAATATTCTGCAGCATCCATTTAAAATAGGAAACAAAATGTCATCATCAACTGGTTGAGCAGACGCTTTAAACGTGATGAAAAAGGCCAACTCGATTCTCTCCTGAAATACATCACTAAAAATTGGTGCAGCAAAAGATTCTTCTCCATCAGTCAGCTCCAACAAGTGGCCAACAAACTTCAAAAACACATGTCCTATAGGGTTTCTAGCTCTGTTGCAATAAGACGTGAGCAAAGCACCAAATGATTTAGCAGCAGTTATTTGAGACTCAATGAACCTCAAGTTGATTGAAGCTGAAGCTATTTCATCTCTGTATGACTCCCAATCCTCCTCTTGTTTGAATAACTCATCCATTAAAGAAATATCATACACCGAGCCTATGCCATATCTTCTCGTTTTGACTAATGCAGATCTTACGAAATGGAGTAACTTGTAGTTAGGCCATTTGGTCTCAAACTTCTTATGTAAGTTAGAATGTAAAAGAGGCTGATATCCAGTAATGTTGAAGTAATTGGCAACTGAGTCCATAAACTTAACATCCTCAACTAATGATTCTATCTCTTTCACACAATCGTCATTTTTCGAGACAAATAGATAGAGAGCTAAAATTTCTGTGATTTTCGATATCAACTTAAATTCATATGACTTCGTTACAAACTCTTCCGCTGAGGAATCCAGTCCAATAATTGTTGCGTGCGGTGTCCTTCGGACTCTCTTGATAAGCTCACGAATAAACTCAACATCGTTACCATCTTCCTTGGCTGTGGTCCACGAGTTGAAAGCTAGTGCGATAGCTTCAACGAGATGTAAGCCAACTGTATCAGGATAATCATAGATTTGGGAGATATGATTTTTCAAAATGCTTAGAATCGAGTTTGATTTTGCCTTGGAATTTTCAGAAACGTTCACCAATTCCCTAATATCCCGTCCAGTGATAAACATAATTGACAAACCTTCTTGGAAGTTACCATCCATAACAGCAGCAAAAAAATCATAAAGCAAAACTTTCATTTGAGTGTCAGAAAACGTGTTGCTCAAATCGGTAGACATCGACTTTATCAACATATTTGCATGATAGTTGCCCAAATGAGCCAACAAGGATGGTGGCTCATTGGGCCACTTTGCAGATACTAAGCTGGTCAACAATTTTATAACGTACTTGCTCAAGGCAACATTTTTGGCATAAATTTCAACCAAATTTTGTGATTCACTAAAAAGAGATTCTTCAAAGTTTGAAGGTTTTAACCCGATTATTGATCTTGTCGCGATCAACAAAGACGAAAATTCAAAGCAGCCCCTAATCCAATTTTCGTACCACATACCAAGGGTATCGCCTGTTTGATAAGACAATGGGGTTGTGGCAAGAGACTTGATCATCAATATTATCGGTCTATTAGATCTGGTTTCTTTTGTTGTAGGTGTCAAAAATGAATCAATAATTTTCTCCGTAGCCGAAGCGAACACCTTAGTTGGTTTATCCTTCACTTTTAGCTCTTGGGATATACCATATGCTGCGATCAAAATCTTGGAGAAAATGTCACTTATTAACGTTCCCATTTTCAGCTTTTGATAGAGGTGAGTGTATTTCCAATGTGTAAAACTCTCAAACAATTGGATTAAATGCACAACCATTTTTTTCAATACCTCCTCCCTTAGTGAGATCTCAGTTTTGTTATTAACATTGAGGCAGTTGGTTACCAATCCATTGCACAATTCAGTGATTGCGATAGTGAATTCGTAATTTCCATGAACAATTTCAAGAGATCCCAATATGACAGCGATAGCGCCACCTTTCGTGCCATGTTCCAATAGTGTCGACTTTTTCAAGTAGCTCCATACTTTTTCAGAAAAGTTTTCCAATGATGCAGTGAGTAATTCCAACATGGGCACCAAAACCTCAACGTTTCTTTCCTCCAAAGCCTTATCAAAAATATCGAATATGACCTTGAAGATATCTTGCGAGTCAACGAAAGCGCTCATCACCGATATTGTATCTTCTTGCGTCACCTTTGGACATTGATCAAGAATTCTTGTAATCAACTTCAAGATATCAATCATGAGCTCATTTTTAGTGGGCTCATCAACATTATAGATTTTCAGCAAATTTTGTAAGATTCTTCCAATTAAGGACAAACCGTTGTACTCATATAAAAATATGACGATTTGCTCGTTCTCATCATCTGTTGGTATCAACTTACCCTTAACACCCTTCTCCAACAACAATGAAAGTTCCCCTGAATGCTCATACGGTGGGAATACATCTATATTTTCATTAAATCGTATCAACTCAGGATTGAATTCATCAAATTCATATTTGTTATACAAATCCAATTCATTGAATGATTCCATGTATGTTTTCAATACTGAAAACTCCTCGTAAGCAAAAACACCATTGATGTTACAGATCTTAATGTATGAAGATAAAGACATTGGCAATTTGGCCCTGGAAAGGATGATAAGCCTTTCAGAATTTTCATCTGAGAAAAATCTTTTGACAATATGCTCTGGTGCATCGGATAGGACAGTCTCTATCAGCGAAGCAACCTTGGGTGTGAGTTCAATGTACGGAAGCATCGAAAGTATAAAAGACCCCAATATTGCAGTGTACATGGAGTCAAATTTCAAAATCTCATGGCATTGCTTTAGCAGCTCACACACATCCATCTTGTCAGCCTTCGTTGCGAAGGCCCTGTACATGTATGTCATATGCAGCAAATCGTCTTTAAAGTAAGACAAAACTTCGACAGCTCTCGGATTTGAAGGAAACGATTCGATGATGAGTGACTTTCTATGTAGTATAAAACTCCAAGCATATATCACCAAAGAATTGGTGGGAGAATTCATGAGTAACTCAGTTATTCCAAATAATATTTCTGGATCATTCATATAAGTGACCTCATCGGTGAGGTCTCCAAAATTGTTTTCCAAATCAATCAATAATAATGTGGCCACGGTAGTTAATGCACTTACCGTAGCGGATGTGTCTTCAGAAATCGTCTGAGATATGTTGGAAAGAAACTTTGTTTTTGTTACAATCTTGAACCATTGGTAAACCAACGTCTTGTTCACCACGTTGTTGATGAAAAGACTAACTAGCACCTTCAATAGCTCAATGACGAGCAAGTGATATTCGTTCATAATTAAATCGTCTAATTCGTTACTAGAGTTCGTCAAGAACTCTTGATTCAAAATATCATCGATCAATTCTTCGAAACTTTTGAGAGTATTGGAAATGAATTGATGATTTGATGATAACTCTTGACCTAATTCTTGTATGGTTTCAGAGACAAATTCATTGTCCTTGTTCTGCAACAACAGTGTAATTAGTTTCAATATTGTTCTTCTTTCTTTCAAGACCATACCGCAGTAAAGTTGTATTCTCTCAGACTCATATATGTCAGTAATGTCATCGCTGAAGCCATGTAAATTACCGATCTGGGTGTTATTGGAATATCCCATCATTTTCTTATCTTCGGGAACTCTCATCGAGACTTGAGCTATGATTCTCAAGACTTCCAAGGAATTCAAATTCAAAAGATTTGCCACTTTAATGGCATCCTTTTTGTTCTCCTCCGTTATTTCATACTTGATATTTCTCAAGGTGAATTCACTGGTGATTTTGTTCAAAGTTTGCTCCAGATCCCCCGAGTCTTTAATAGAGTTGACAAATGGTAGTGGCTGAGTAAGTACTGGCCTGAAAAGTTGCAAGAATTTGTCCAATATGTGCAAAGTGTTAAGATCATCTGACTCTAGCAAGATAGCATAAGCGTGTTCGATTGTCCTGGTAAATGTGTTAGCATCTCGCTCCTCCAGCGATACTGTATCTTTGAATTGTTGCAGAAAATAAATTGGTTTAACATACCATCTTGATTCCGGACTAGGATCCGCATCCACAGAGACTAAATTGGGTACCGCCATTGCCTTCCTCTTTTATTTTTTCAATATAATTATGCTCTTGTAGAGTTGATGTGATCCTTTGTTTACTTCGATTGAGAAATTTTATATGATGTCTTTTTTTTTTTCATCCACATTTTTTTGACCTTACTGAACTACTGCTCATCTTGATATGATAGCTAAAGACTTCGAAGATTGTCCTTTACATGGATGAGAAGGGCGGTAAGTATCATGTGAATAATAGGTTTTTCTACAGAAATATGGAGAGAAGATCAAGAGGTGGGGATTCATGATAGAGCTGAAGGCATCGCAATACGGGCCTACCTTCTTAAATGAAACAGTTGCCACGAGATAGCATTATAAAATCAAATCACCTGAATGGGCTTCCCAAAGATTGTCATTCATTTTGGTTTGTTAACTCGATTAATTCATTCTCAGCGTGGGAATCAAATACGTCGAATGCTTGATTCTATATCTTGTAAATCTATAATCACATTACTACATATGTACCCATCACCTACTTCAACGGTTTCAGGTAAATGTGATGATAACTGTAAATTATACGATCATTTCTTTGATCCAGACAACAATAAGGCTCGGAAATCATCGTTGGATAAGCCACCTTCATTTGCCTCGTCCAAATGGTCACTGTCGACATTTTCTACTTCATTACTAGCACTAAGCTCCTGTCCTTGTCCCTGTCCCTGTTGTTGTTGTTGTTGCTCTAAAAGACGCCTCTGTCTCCGGTTCATCACCGGTGGCGCATCCACAACTGGTGCTCTCTTCCTCTCACCATTGCCTCTTCTCAGACCAATTTCAATCACATTCCCATCAATCTCCTGCCCTGACAACTTCATCGATGCAATTCCTGCATCTGCCACTTGTTCATACTCAACTAAAGCAGAATGGTATTCCATGTTCATGTCAAGTTTGCGTAGTGGGCCAAACTCCTCGAGAATTGATTGTAATCTAGGGGCGTTAATAGTGTCCGGTAAATTCGATATGGTTAAAGTTTTGGATGTGATGATGTCCTTTGGATTGTCAGCTTGAGACTCTCTTTGGATGACTGTTCTCGTTTTGGGTTTCAGTTGTGCTATTGATACCTCAATTATGCGACCATCGAGATTGGTTCCATTTAAATCTAGGGATTTGTTGGCATCTTCCTTGCTTGAAAACACCACAAACCCATATCCATCATGATTTCGACCAAGTTTCTTATTTCTTAAACTCAATGGTAAATTTATTCTTTCAATTGGACCATATTTTCCAAAAACCTGTTCCAATTTAGATTGTGTTGTCTTGTAAAAATCAATTTTACAAACGTAAACCTCACGGCCCTCTTCTGTGGCATTTGATCGTTGTTGCTTATTTTCGGGATTGGATATTTTTACCACTAGCTTATAACCATCAACATCTGTACCATCTAGGGCCGACACAGCATTAGCAGCAGCGTCCGTAGAAGAGTACTCGACATAACAGAACCTTCTCGTGATATTCGACTTCAACGAAGGTAATCTGATACTTATCAAATCGCCATACTTGCTGAACACATTTTCAAGCCATATCTTATCTGCTTGCGGGGGAAAATTTGTTACCCAAAGAGTCGTGTTAAAAGCTTGCTCCACTAATACTTCATGCGTGCCTAATTTCTTGAAATTTTTGGTTAGCAGTGAAAGCATTGCCTGAGTAGATCCGAATTCGATACTTGCTTCTATTTGGGAGTCATTTTTTATCAAATTAATGTTGTTGATCGGGTCACAACCTTTGAAAAATGTCTTCAACTGTGAAGTTTTGATATTTTCAGGAAGATTTTTGACAAGTACCGTCAAATGTTCTCTATCTCTGACTTTAATATCAGTTGTCCTTGACTTTTTCGAGAAACTGTCATCTTGTAATACAGCGTCTTCTCCATCAACTATGATTTCATCTTGGTGTCGTTCCTCTATAATGTCATTTACTCTCTTTCTCTTCCCCGTCGTATGTTTCTCAATCAAAGTCTCGTTTGTTTTCTTAATGAGCTTAAAAAGACTAGATCTTATATACGGATCATGATGTACCATTGAATATCGTTGGATTTCACAAATAATCTTTTCTGGAAAATCGAGATGCTGTGCCAGCAAAATGCAGTTTTTCAAAAATTTAAAAATAGAGTTCAGATCATCATATTTTGTCACATAATGCAATTGTTGTAACCATACATCAACATGATTCCCATGGAACTTGTCGATAGTCAACCTTGTTCCCAATTTTTTCACCCGATCCAGATCTTCCACCATATCGAATGCTTTTAAGATGAGCATCTCCACCGTGTTAAGAGGATCATTTTGTCGAAGTGCAAAGTTGAAATAGAATTCCAAATCTTTCTGGTACACTTCGATTTTCTTTGACTTGAGAACAAATGAAATTATAGACAACAATAGAGGCACCTTTTCAGTATACGATACTTCCTTTTCAGGTATAAGCTTTGTCTGCAATATTCTCTCTCTGGCATTTTCGAAACTTTCAAACTCATTTGGCTCAAGGTTGCATATATATTTCGTCCAACTCAAACAATTATGTGGATATCTCTTCGTGAATCTTATCAAAAGATCACTAATGGTCTTATTAGTTGCATTCAATTCATACAACAAATCGATCATTGTGACCCATACTACAGCAAAGCTGTCACTTTGCTGTTCGTGGACGGCTCTTTCAAAGATGCCTAATAACATGGGCACTTGCCTGAATTGCCGATTCCCTTTTAAATTCAAATACTCAACCCAAAACATTGCAGTATGTCCATGATTCAAGCTCTCAACTTCTTTGAATTCAACAAAGTCTAAAATTTTTTTAGTGTCATTATAAATTGCTTTTGCTCTGATCATCTCCAGCTCATAATTTTGAGGTTCGTGATTTGAAATATACGAGGAATAGTAATTGAAAGTGTCATCAATTTGAATATGGGGTATCTCCAAAAAAGATAACACGAGCTGCTTCAATTGGTCTGGGTGATATATCTCGTAATACAGTATAGCCATTTTCAACACGGAATAGTTATTCAGTATGTCATATGTTGTAGCGCGTATGGCATTTTGCAACAACACTTCAAAATTTGGATCATTCTCCATAAGCTGAAGATATTGACACCACAATTCTGAACAAGAAGGATTGTCTTGTAATCTGAGAGAAAACAAAGACTCGATTTTAAGCGAATCGTCAATATCATCTTGTAACCAACTGTCCCACTCTTCTTTGGTCAAATAAAAGTATCTTGTCATGTCAATTCTAGCTTTGGTCAATTCATCCTTCATGAATTCTTTATGGGATCTCAAGACTGAGATGAGATTCAAATAGTGCTGTTTCTCAAAGGGTTCCAGCTCTATTGATTTGAAACACCCGGTGATCTGTTGGGAGCCCATATTCAGATTTTATGACAAACTCTCACTTTGTATCTTGTTCTTCCGATGATGTCAAGATTAATTTTATCTCCGGAACTAAATTTTCATCTATCTTACAAAAAAAAAAAAAAAAAAAAATTTTACAGTGAGTGAAGAGGTACACACAGCATTTATACATCAGATTGTTTTGATTCAAAGCATGCGACTGACTAGAAGAGAGATAGAAATAAATATAATAGGATAGAACATGGACTCGAAAGGATATTTAAAATCATATGGTTGGGTTGAAGGTGAGGCTTTGAAAAAAGGTGGTTTGAAGAAACCGATATTGGTAAAACATAAGAAAGATACGAAAGGGTTAGGCCATGATAGTCAAGATGGTGATCCATGGTGGGAAAGGCTCTTTGATGGGCAATTAAAGAGCTTGAATGTGTTGTCTGCAAACAATACCATAAGTTTCCACCAGGATGAGGTGAAAGTGAGTTCCATGAAACAAAGTGAGTCTCCTCTTTATAAGATGTTTGTCAGAGGGGAAGGACTTGCGGGAACTGTGGGTGATATTAAACATGTAGAAGTAAAGCTGCAGCAGATCGTGTTAAGTGAGGTGATAGACAAGAGTCTAAAGACATCGTTCGACAGCGGCAAGAAGGAGAAGAAGAAGCATAAGGACAACAAAATAATCAAAAAAGATAAGGATAGCAAAAAGAGGAACAGAGATAGTGATGAAGCAGTGAGTAAAGTGAAAAAGATGAAAAGAGAAGACAAAGAGAAGGTGAAGGAAAAAAGAAAGAAGAAGAGTAGGAGGGAGAAAGAATGAATTATCAGACAAATCATCAGCCTTATCATATACCTAAGGCACTACCTACTAGCATAAAACAAATCCATCGGATTTTTATTAAATTTCCAAATAGACGCCATGCCATGCAATGACGTAGTCTGATATTGGAACAATATCTAGAGTTTGTTCAAACCAATCGCAATTCAATATTGAGATGTAGAAAAATGAAAATATTCCCTCATTTCAAAATCAAAGAAGGCTCTGCTTTTGCTACTGATGTTGTGATCAAATTTACTATTCACATCGATCCCATTTACCATTCTCAATAACTTGATTCATTTCAGACACCAAATTTAAAGAAAAAATTTTTTTACTTTCTCTATTGTATGTTTTGTATTTTGTGTGCGCGTGTATGCGTGCGCCCTGTTTTTTTTATTCTCTCAAAAGAACAAAAAAACATTTTTTTTTTTGCATCAAAATCTGTGGTAAATTCTAATTGATCAAGCGTAAAATTGAAAACTCTCTGCATCTCTTTCAAATTTTAACAAAGCAAAAACTGCTTTGAATAAGCAAATAGAGAAAGTTCATTTCAGTTTTTAATTTTTTTCCACTGGCGTAAATCCTGTTATTGAGGTATTTGAGTTATTTATTTTTTTTTCTTTGATTCTCACCCACTTTCTCCCTTTGCAGCGTTTGTTTAGCCTCGTCCGAATTGAGTAATCCCCAGCTTTATTAGAATTCACCAATTCGAGGTACGGGAAAATCTAGGGAATCCAGTTTAATAACTGCAAGTGTAGTAATCATTGAGATAAATATTTTGGAAATGTTTACAATTGGTGAGTTGTTGAACTTTTCATAAGCCAGCTAGCTCCGTATATAAATCAAGCATCCTCTCTGCCTTCTATTTGGGAAATCCCTGATCATTATCATATTCTCCCCACTTGGTATCTCTCTCTCGTGACGCTGAAACCCAACCATCCAATTTTTATCGCTCAAAGAATGAGTTCGACCGCTATTTCGAAACCAATTTCAGATATTGAAGAACATGTCGATCGTGGCTCTTTGGAATATGTCTCATCTGTTGACACTACCGATAATAATAATGATAACATCAAGGAAACGAAAAAGCTTAGTCATTGGAGTAATGTGGTTTATATGAGTTTCACAAGTTTGGGATCCATTTATGGTGATATTGGAACTTCACCATTGTACACCTTCACCACCATTTTCAATTACGAGCCGCCTAGCACACAAGATGTCTATGGCGCAACTTCATGCTTGTTTTGGGTATTCACATTGGTGGTCATTATCAAATATTGTTTCATCGTTTTAATTGTGGGTCCAAACAACGGTGAAGGGGGACAAGTTGCCATCTATGCAAAAATTGCTAGAAATTTGAAGATTGGTCCACAAGGTGTGGAATTACCTGGCGCTACTAAAACCGATGATTTGTTGTTGATCACAAGAAGTGAAACAATTGATTCCACTACTAAAAGTTCCATCAATTCCACCAAAAATTATAAAGGAAGATTCAATGAGACTTTTGTCAATTATTTTGTTTCCAATTTTATAATGGGATTGTGTTTCATTGGATGTGGTTTGGTTATTAGTGATGGTCTCTTGACTCCAACCACTTCAGTACTCTCCGCTGTAAGTGGAATTTCAATCGCTGTTCCTTCATTCACCGACAAAGTTCTCCCTGTTTCATGTGCCATATTAGTTGTGTTGTTCGCTGTACAAAGATATGGAGCTTCAAAAATTTCAATAATATTCGCACCCATCATCTTCATATGGATGATTTTATTGTTTGTTGGTGGAGTTATCAACATCACTCATCATCCACTGATTTTCAAATCTTTAAATCCGAAAGAAGCCATCGATTATTTGAAAAGAAAAGGTGATATCGATGTCTTGGGTGCAGTCATGCTATGTATCACAGGTGCGGAACTGATGTTTGCCGATGTTGGACATTTCTCTGTCTTATCTATTCAGTTAGCTCTTGGCTTAGTAGTTTATCCCTGCCTTATGATAGCCTATTTGGGTCAAGGTGCATATTTGATAAGACATCCAGATGCAGTATCAGATGTCTTTTTCCGTTCCATTCCAGGTGGGATCAATACCGGATATTATTGGTTTGTATTTGTCATTGCCACACTAGCCAGTATAATTGCATCACAGGCTCTTATTCTCAGCGTCTTCTCCATCTTGAGACAAATGATTCATATCGACTGCTTCCCCAAGTTCAAAATTGTTCACCTTTCTTCCCACCATTTTGGTCAAATATATTTACCGCTGATCAACTTTATGTTGATGGTACTGGTAATTTGTACTTGTGTTGGTTTCCAGAACTCAGCTAACGTTACTGCTGCTTATGGTTTAGGTGTTGCTTTGGATTTTTTCGTCACTACTAATTTGATTGCTGTTTGTTTGCTCTATTTCTACAAACTACATTGGGCTCCTACCATTTTCTTCTACTTGACTTTTGGATCTATTGATATGGTTTTGATAATTGCAGGCTTGAAAAAAGTTCCACATGGAGCTTGGTTCCCACTCATGATGGCGGTTTTGGTGTTCTTATTCATTTGCTTCTGGCGTTGGGGTAGAAGTTTAAAAGTGAAACAAGAATATAATGACAGGGTCAGATTTAGGGATATATTTGATTTAAAACAACCAGCCTCAACAAGTGTCAAAATTGGATCGAATAACAAGAGTGACAACTTCCTCGACTCTGAGGAATCTCTAGAAACCTCAGATTGCTTGGTGGCAAAGTTTCCAAAGGGAAAGTTGGTGAAAGTTACAAGATATGAGGGAGTTGCAATTATGTACACAGATGTCATGCATACCTTGAACTCACCAAACACGGTCCCTGCATTATTCAAACACATAATGACTTCGTTCCCAGCGATTCCAAAGACATTTTTGTTTCTTGGAGTAAGAGTGGCCTCAATTCCTCATGTTAGTGTAGCTGACCGCATATTGGTGGAACCAATGAGAGCTGTTCCAGGTTTCTACAGGTGCGTCATTAAATTTGGGTTCATGGACCGCGTTCAAATTAATGACTGGATAATAGCTGAAATCTTGACCAGAATTACATTGTCTGAAAGGTTAGATGAAGAAGTTCCTTTAAATATCAAGGAGACCACTAGAAAATTCATGTTTAAAGAAGGTGTATTGAACTGTCATGTGTTGCACATATTTGAAAAAGA
Source organism: Nakazawaea anatomiae (assembly GCA_030556755.1). Taxonomy (NCBI): domain Eukaryota; kingdom Fungi; phylum Ascomycota; class Pichiomycetes; order Alaninales; family Pachysolenaceae; genus Nakazawaea; species Nakazawaea anatomiae. The sequence continues at coordinate 243,613 of JAKTUO010000012.1, read as the reverse complement.
GAAGGTTGCAGCGCAAGAATTCCAAGAGAGATTACAAGAGGCTGGGATAGTTAAAAAGGCAGTTTTGAAGAGCTGTATAACGGTACGTTCATTGCTAATTGAACGAGTCTTCGGAACAATCAGTAGTATGTTCCAAAATGAAGAGAAGGTTCTTGATGTGTCTGCAGAGCAGGAGGTGTTGTTTGTGGGAAACAAAGTGCAACTCTGAGAAATGAACTAAATAAAATTTAGTAAGCTGCTAAATGCCTTTTTTTTCTATTATTATTTTTGTGTAGTTTTTGTGTACACAAAACAAAGATGAATACCAAACTCACTTCATCTTTATCGGGAGCATTCAAATGATTTCGAGTGCCAATGAATGAGATTGACTCTGAGAAAACTAAAACAACTCAAAAAGATGATTCATTAGTTGAAGATGCTCCCTCCGGAAGAAACTTCAAATTTGCCGGTATCATAATCCTTCTCGTGTCTTATTATTATTTATCACCAGGTCTCTTATACACTTTGCTTTACTTTGTTGTCATATGCACAACGTTGGGATGGCTCTCTTTCAAACTGCACTCGACGGAGATGCATCAACAACCGGACACTATTAGATTAAAAGACAAGTTACCCAGATTCAGATACCTTGATAATGTTGATTGGAGTAAGAAGTCAGCAGCAACAAGGAGGCAGGATTCAACGGAAGAGGCATTGTTTCCTGAAAGCTTTTTGATCTCAGAAGAGATTGAAACCATTCTTGAATACGTGTTGAGAGACTTTGTCACCGGATGGTTTAGTAAAATTAGTGAACAAGACGAGACATTTGTCATTGAATTGAAGAGTCAATTACAATTGGTAATTCAAAGGTTGGCTCAAAGGCTAGAGAAACTAGACATCCCAAACTTGTTCATCATGAAACTATTACCTACGATCACAGATCATTTCAACAATTTTATCATCGCCGAGGGAATAGTCAAGAGCAAAAAAAATCATATCAACGATTTCGATTATGCTGTGGCGTCCACCTTCAACAAAGGTCACTTACATCCCGCTATCAAACTGAAAAACCTCGCAATTGAAAGTGATAGAAAAATTTACCTCCAAGAGACAATCGACTCTATTCTTCCCTTCTTGATATCACTGGATGAGTTGGCATCGGCCCCTGTGCGGATATTGTTCAAAAACATTATCGCATCCTGTTTGATGTATCCTTCCATATCTATGTTCTGCGAGGCTGATTTTTGGAATCAGCTTATTGTTACAAGTATTGGGTCTGTCATGAACGAGAGATATAAGGTGAAAAAGTTCAGATCGGTGTTGGATCTTCATTCAGACGAGACTATGAACAATAAGAGTGATTACTCACAAAACAAGTTAATGAAGCACCCATTGAGCACAAAAACTACAGAACATAGCTTTGAAAAGATATTGAGAAACGTTTCCAAATCTCAATCTATAGTTGATTTGAAACAATTAGGGTATTACACTTCTTTACAGTTGAATAAAAGCATCAGACAGACCCAGACAACTACCACAGTTTCAGGTGAGGTGAAACAGTACAACAAACGATTGCAGCTTTTAAACAAGGCAATAGACAACAGATTGAATTCTCTTGTAGACCCTAACTTCACCACCGTGCAGGAAAATGATACAGCATTCAATCCTGCGTCAATTCCAAAAAATAGCAAATTAGATTTATCGTTGAACGATGTCTTAACTAATCCCGCCTCACTACCCTATTTTATGGAATTTATGGAACAGCGGTCGAGATCAATGTTGCTACAGTTTTGGCTCACTGTAAATGGAATTAAATCACCACTTGAAGATTTAGATGAATACGAGAATCTGGAAAGTGATGATGAGGAGTTGATTGCAATGTCGATGAGTTTGGATTTATCACAATCAGAAGATATTGACCAAATTTTCCATCAGTTTTTCAATGAAAAATTGTTGAGAATTGATTCATTGAACTATGACAATGTGGAGAAATTTGTCGATAGTGAACATAAGACCATTGACCTGTATGTGAGAGCTAGAAAATCGATGTTAATAGTACAGAAGGAGACATATGATAGAATGGAGAAGACAGACTTGGTGGCTTTCAAAGAATCTGATTTGTTTCTACGTTTGTTGGCCACCGAAGACTTATTTGCAACTCCTAAAATAGACAGCAAGACGACTAACCTTAGTCTTGATGAAAAAGGTGATTCGTTGATCAACTACGATGAATTAGGGCTGGTGGAAGATTCTGATAAACTGGTGGGAGATAATGTGATGAAAGCTGTAGAGGATGCGCTAAGTGAGATTATGACGGAGGATAAAAATATGAAACTGGATCCTCATATCAGTTCAAGACTGTCTTATGCTAGTTTGAATGACTTGATAGAATCAGAGGATCACGAGAGCAGCATTATAAATAAGAACAATCGTCACAGTCCCTCAGAATTACAACGTGAATTGTTCGGACTTGAATCAGAGCCAAGTTTGTTCGATGCTATGGAATCTAGTATGTTTGATAATGGCCAAAAGAGAAATAGTAGAATCTTTGATGATGTAAGCGATTCAGAGGCTGATATGAGTGAGACGGCTAGCAACTTGGAAATCGATGTGACTACACCGACACTAGATATGGAGAATAACGAAGTTCAGCTAGCAGCACCAGGTGATTTGAATTTGGAGGAGGAGATTCTGATGCTCACCGGTGAAATTGAAAGATACGAAAATCAATTGTCAATAATCGAGCCGTTGCTTAGAAAAGCTGAAATAACTAATAATGTGGCAGAGTTGAAAATATTGCGGAAGTCAAAGATAAGCTTAGAGAGAGAGATGGAACAGAAAGAGCTACAAAGACAACAATACATCGTGCAAGAGAATGATAATTCACTATTTGGTAAGTCTCGAGTTCGGATACAATCATATGTGCCCGAGAAGAGTTTCATATATTACATCGTTGAAGTTCAAAAATTGTCTGGGGAAAACAGCGGAATAGTCACAGCAGGTTGGGTTGTTCCAAGAAGATTCAGCCAATTTTACAAGCTAAATGAATATTTGAAATCGAAGTATCCCTCTGTACAAGACGTGCCGTTTCCCAAGAGAAAAGTTGTTTTAAAATTTCAGCAGACTGCATTGATTGAAGAACGTAAAAACCAATTGGAGCTGTATATACAATCATTAATCAAAATACCAGAAGTTTGCTCAAACAAATTGTTCAGGTCTTTTCTATCTTCTGAGATTTTCGCCATGGAGTTGAACAATTCACTTGACTCATCAGCAAAGTTGAGTAAGAGAGCAAAAGTTGAACACGTAGCTAACAGGTTTTATAGCTCATTGTCATCTAGGGTGCCAATGGCTGGAAGGATGCCCTTAGGTGGCTATCTATATGATATGTCACCTTCTTCTTTCTCACTGTCATCAGAGAAACCTCCAGTATTGAAAGATGCACAGCCACTGGCAGCAGATCAAGACCAAGGGAATGACATGCAACAGGAGCTCAATTCCTTTGATGAGATTGGCAAAAGTTCATTTGTGAAACCGATTTGCGATTTGATCATATCTGTTTTCAGATTGAAAAAATCGAATGCATGGTTGAGGGGTAGAGCCGTTCCTGTAGTACTTCAACAAATATTAGGCTCCACTATCGAGAAGAGAGTACGTGAAAGTTTGCAATTCTATTTCAAGACGGAGACTAAAATCTTGGACTTGATTGTGTTTTTGCGTGACAAGCTTTGGCCAGAGGGAAAATTCAGGGAAAGCGGTAAACCGAGGTCAGTTATTGAAAAATCTTCTACAAAGACGAAATCCAAAATGATTTTGGAGAGGTTTTCCATAAGTACAGCGTCGAGAATATTTGGAGCGTCTAATAGCAAGTTTGCGTCCAACAAGGTTCACTCAATGTTGCAAAATGAGTTGATTTTGAACGATTTGATATTTTCTTTGTATGACGACATCTTAGAGGAGATATTCCCTGAGATAGCTGAGATGTGATTTTTGGTTGCAAAAGTTTTGACAATTAATTGAAAGTTGAACATACAAAAGTTAGAATAAAAACGAATAAATCAAAAACCCCGGATTAAACAAAAACAACAAAGATAACAAACATTGTAACCTAAAATTCAGAAGCAACCATCAAAACCCAAGTATTTTGATCTCAGTTGTTATCAAGCTCTACTTGGCAAAGTGTATTTCATGAAGTTTCTTTGCAATTGTCTTCTGACACTTACTTTTTGAGTACCCACAAAACTCTCAATGGTGACCTTAATAGCTCTATCAATATCATAAGAAGAGACAAACTCCGATAATCTCATTTTAGCGAACGACTCCGCTATTCTTAATATACTTTCTAAATGTCTGACGGTGATTGGGAATGATCCAGTTGTTATACTTTCGTGTCTTAAATCAGCGTATACTCTTGAAACCTTATCGATGTCCATCTGTGACAACTTTGGATGAATTTTGGAACGTGCAAAATGAATGTATTTGATTAACAAGTCTTGTGATATTGGAGAAATTTCCATTTCCTTTGCCCTATTCAATTTATTAATTCTCTCCCTCTTTGATCTCAGTTTCTCTGATTTTGTATGTCTTGCACGTAAGGGAGAATCATCCATGGTACGATCAGCATCATCATCCAGATCGACGTCTTCTTCGCTCTCTGCATCATCTTCCACAGTTAACGGATGTGACCTCATATGAGAAGCTATAACGAAACTAGCCAATCTCTCATCAATTTCAGGATCAACTTGATCCTTGACGACACAAAGTATATCAAATCTTGAAAGAATTGGTTCGGTCAAGTTGACATTTTGAGACAATGGCACTGTAGAGTTGTACCTACCTCCAATTGGATTAGCAGCTGCGATAACTGCACATCTCGCTTTCAAAGACGTAACGATACCAGCTTTAGAAATCGAGATGGATTGTTGCTCCATAGCTTCGTGGATCGAAGTTCTGTCTGCATCGTTCATCTTATCAAACTCATCGATAAGACACGTTCCTTTGTCCGCCAAGACCAAAGCACCACCTTCCAAAGTCCATTCTTTTGTAATGGCATCTTTTTTCACCGAAGCAGTTAAACCAACAGCAGAAGCACCTTGACCAGTAGCAAAGACTGCACGATGAGCAGTCTTTTCAATATATTTTAATATCTGCGATTTTGCTGTACCAGGATCACCTAAAAGTAAGACGTTGATATCACCTCTAATGGAGTGTTTACCATTGACATTCTTCTGGACACCTCCAAACAAAGACAATGCCACAGCGGTCTTGATATCTTTGTGACCATAAATGGATGGTGCCATCGACGATATGATCTTGTCAATGACACCCTTTTCAGAAGCCAACTTTCTGAACTCTCTTTCATCTTCTTCGGTCCATTGAAATGAATCTAATCCTTCATCGTCATCGGATGACCTTCCTTCCACTTTCCTCACCGAATTAGCTTCAAGGATTGTTGCAAAAACGGGGAAGCCGTTAGCGGCATTCAATCTACCATCATAAGTGTTTCTATAAATACCAATAATCTCTACCAATTGACCTGGTGTAGCTGTATCGGTCAAATCACCAGTCAAGATAACGTTCTTCGACCTTGGTAATCTACCAGCCATCAAATTGGATGGTTTTTCTTGAATCGTTATCTGCTGATAATTTCTATAAACTGTTTTCTCAGTGTTGATTTTGAAGGTTGATTTGGATTTACAATTAGGACAATATGATATGGACATTTCTTTGTGGGAGTCTTGAATGTATGGGCCTAAGACAGCATTACATTTGTTACAGTCAAACTTGACGTATTTCAATTGTGGGAAAACGCCAGTTCTTCTGGTGACGACACCACTTACTCTGACCAACTGATTCAAGTTATTCTCTCTCAAGTCTTTCAAAGCTAAGACATTTGGATAGTCGGATATCCTGACATGGATTTCTGAATGAATTTGTGAATAATCAGGATAATGCAATTCTGTAGCCTCCATAGCAACAATGTCGAATATCTTTAACATCTCCTCTGGACATAAGGACAAGAACATGGCTAAGATGGCTTTACTGTCCATAAGATGTTTGTAACTAATTTCCAAGCTCTCAGAGTTTGTTTCACCCAATTCTCTGATTTTGGCACCATAAACAGATCTACCTTGAATATTATATTCAAGAAGGAATGATTTTAATTCTCTCGCTATTGTTCTGGCGACCGATGGTTGTATAATCCACTCGGCAACGGACGGTGCCTTAATGTCGGCCAATGATTCTATTGTCAACTCCTCGTTTAAAGGATCAATGTCATCGAAATCTGCCATTGCATCATCTTCATCATATTGTGTTCTTCTTCTACGTCTTTGAATTGGGAGCCCGTATTGATCACGTTCGACGATTTCTTCGTCATCATCATCCAAAAATGCTCTGTTACCTTGTAATCGTCTATCCCTCTCATTCAAAAGCTCATTTACTCTTCTAGCTTCTCCAATGGAAAGTTCTTCATGATCAGCATCATCGATGTTTTCAGTATCGTAACGATCCTTTTCAGTGCTTTCCCTATAATCGTTCATCATATCGTCACCAAATAAATCAACTTCGTTCATTCTTTCTTCCAGGTCTTCTAAATCTTCCACTTCATCTCTTATTTCAGGTTCTTCATCTTGATCATCTTCATCAAAAGGCATTGCAGGAGAAGAAGGTAACTGATTCGATGCTGGACCAGGAGATCTATCTGGGGAGCCTAACAATTCCTCATCAGAATCATCATTATCGAGTTGTCTCTTTCTTGGGCTTGAATCAACCATTGTTGATATTTCAGTTCACTCGTGACAGTAACTTGATCGAATATCTCTACCTTTTCAAGGATTATTGATCCTTCTCAGTTGAAAGAAAAAGAGTAACAAAAATAAAAAAAATTACACGAATTTTTCAAAACAAAGACGCGTCTCATTAATTTACCCAAATCGGAAGTAAAAGTGTTTGATCTTCAAAACATGAAAATACAAGAAACAACTGGCTCAATAAATTCGTATAATTTATTAGAAACCATCTACCTGAATCCCTTTCATTGACGGAGCTACCTTTGAGATTATATGCTTTCAATGTCCAAGCTTCTGCAATACCAGAGGTTCCATTGAAATAATTAGCCTAATTTCGAGCGGTAAAAGCTTGTGTAGATATAATTTCTCTTCTTGCCTCTGCTTATGTGTTGTGTAACTTCTGGGATCAATAAAAGAACACATTCAAGAAGCATCTCTTCGGTTCTGCTATCAAAGCGGCTCCGCAAATTCTGCAAATACGTTCTATTCAATTTCTCATGAGTAATAGATACCAAAAATTCAGATTAGGAGTTATAGTACGCCTCCTATGTCCACATCGTTTCAACCTCTAGATGAAAAAAAATCGTTACTGCCCATACGTTCAATGAACATTTTGGTGGGAACACAAAAGTCGATTCCGAAACACTTGACAGTACAATTATTATTTTAAAGCAGTTTAGCAACTTATTGAGTTTCTCATGATTAGCAAAAAAATAAAAAAAAATCAGATTCGGGGCATACTGGGAATTGAACCCAGGGCCTCTCGCACCCAAAGCGAGAATCATACCACTAGACCACACGCCCGACTGACGACGGAAAACGACTTTTTTATTTTGTTGTTGTAAGCATTTGTGAATCGCATTTGATATTACTTGCACGACTGGTAATATTTGCATGGTCTGGTCAATGAGCCTGATTTTTAATACTCTTGAAAATCAGCAGCTTCACCCCAGATATAATGAAAGATAATTATTTGTAGAAATTTTTATTCCTGAAGAGGATAACTGTCGTGATCCATGATAAATGCACCTTAACATTTAACATTGCCACGGAGTGTTTGTTTATGGAAACAGATTAAGCGTTTATTTTTATACAAGACATTTTTATATGATATTTTATTTAATAGAAGTTTATTATATCCCTATCAAATTATTCCACACTCCGACTATAACAATATTTGGGTGATACTCTAATTCTGTTAATGTAGGTTTGTTGTCTTATAGAAGTTATTTTAACTTTGCTTTGGAAACTATACACTTTCATATATAATCGAATTAAGTCCATTAAATAAAAAAAATGTTATTGTCATAAAATCACCTTTGTTGCTACCTGTTATTGTACTCTTCTCTTCTCTGCTCGTGTGATTATCGGAAACCAAAATATACAATTTTGATATTGTTATTGTTAAATTACTGATTGACTTTTTTCGACAATGTATTATTATTGCTCATGAAACTTCATCCTGGAAAAAGTTGGTTATTATCATTTTCAATATTAAAATAGAGCTCACTCGACAATTCAAGGTTCTTAGAACTTTAAACGAACATTTTGTTGAATATAGCAAGGAGACAACAAACTTTAAATACTCCTTAATCTCTGAGTTAATTTTTGAGTTGCAGTTCTTTGAATTGTGTATAGGTTGAAAGTATTCTAATCAACTGAAACAGACGATGGAAATTTATTTTTTGATTTCTTCACTGCCGATTTATCAAAACACATTGAAGCCAAGGTAAACTGTTTGATTTCGGAGTTGTTATTGGACATCTTTGTATAGAATATAACATAGTATTATTATCTTCAACCCATGTAACAATATGAGTTGAGGATATCTCTGAATACTTCTATACGAATAACTAATTGAACTAAGATGTTGCATTGATCACGTATGCGGCGTAACGCCAAGCGATGGACGCAAAGGATTGATATGATGAAATGCCTTATAAGCCTTTCATCAATATTCTAACATAAACTGTACTCTGTTGCTTCGACTCGAGGTCTCTTCTGTGTTGACTGAGTTTGGAAAATAAAATATATATTGCCTTGACGCTTTTAGCTTAGGCTCCACGGGATGTAAAGGCCTTCAGTTTCTACAACATTTTCCAGAAGAAAATTAAAAAAAAAATAGTTTAGAAATCTCGGACTCATTCATCACCGAACTGTAAGATGGTTGATGAGAGATGGAGTACTAATAATTCTACCTAAACAAAAAAATTTTATGCTCTAATGTATTTGAAAAAAATGCTAAAATGCAAAAGCGAAGTATCTATGTAAACGAGATAAATAAGGTAATCTAACACCCCAAGAATAATAAAAAAAATATAACTATTCAACCAAATCCAACAATTCGTCATTATCATCCAGATTTTTCATAATGTAAGTTCTTTTACCTCTGACGAACCAGTACCCGACTCCCCATGCAGACCAAACGAAAAGAACAGCAGCGGCGTAATTCATATTACTACCTGTGACAGGCATTGTCATAGGAAAACAATAGAAAACCATAGCGAAAACTGTCCATAAAACGGTCACCACGTTTGCAACAAGTCCAAATTTACCCAACCAAAATGGACCATGTTTAATGTTGTTTCTTCCCTTCATTAACAAACATACCACAGGGATGGAGTAAGACATAAGTAAAAATGTGATACATGCTGTAACCATAGCGTTATAAGCTGCCGTTGAACCCATGTAAATACATCCAATGACAGCACAACCAACACAACTGACGATATGAGCATTTAAAGGTACTCCTAATCTCTTGTCGATGACCGAAAAGTATTTAGAACCCCAAATTCCTCTGTCTCTTGAAAATGACCAGCATAACCTTGCTTGCCAAGTATGCGAAGCAATGTTACAACCAACGGCTGTCAAAAGAAGAAGGACACCCAAGAAGACGGCACCACCTCTGTTTTGCAAAGCTTGGTAATAGATATCAAAAATTGGCACACCTGTAGTGTTATTGAAAAGGGCATCAAGATCTCTAATAGAAAAGAACATGGAGATGGAGTAAACAAAACTGGTGACAAATCCAATGGCGACTGTACCCATGATGGCAATTGGAATAATTCTTTCTGGTTCAAGAACTTCCTCTGCCAAATGAGTGGCACAATCTAAACAAGAGAAACTCCAATTAGGATTGATCAAACCAACGATGAAGGCAATTCCTGAAGATGACCAACCTGTTTGGTTATCAAAATCAACAAACACGAAACGAGCTGATTGGTAATTACCACTGGAGCAAGCTAAAACGGTGATTGTAATAACGGCAAAGGAAAGTAATGAAACGTATAATGCAGCACTACCTAACAGTGGCAACCATCTACCATAACAGTTGAATAGAAACGTGAAAACGTTGGTGATTTCAAAAGTTACAAATATTTGCCAAGTCTGAACTTCAAAATCTGGATGACACATGGCGTATAACGCAACAAGTTGCTGAGCGATACCAAGGGTGACAGAAGCACTTGTGAACACTGAACCACCCCAAGCTAAGAAACCGCACATATAACTCCAAAATGCTGCATATTTTCTTGGAGCCAAAATCTTTGCCCAAACGTACTGACCACCTGCTGATGGGAAGGCGCTACTCAATTCTGATAATGTTGCACCGACACAAGTGGAAACACATGCAATGATGATGATACCATAAACGATCATCATGGGCCCGCCGGAGTAAATACCTGTGACCAAGGAAGTCGATATACCAAACCATGAATTTGTCAAACCAAATCCAACACCTAAGACTGACCAGATGGAAAAGTTCTTTTTCAAATGTGCTTCTCCATTCTCATCGTACACCACTCCGGTCAGACGTGTCCCTTCTTTTTCTATATTAAGATTCCATTGTGAACTGGCGCTACTGCTCTCATGATGAGAACCAATGGAGATCTGCGTCACCTGTTTTTCCAAGTTGACTTTGTGGCTCATTTGATGATATGTGTATTTTTTTATTTGTTATTGTTGTGTGAAAAGGTGTAAGAAAGTATGGTAAGTGTTTGGCTGGGTTGAGAGGAAACACAATGAAAGGAGATGATATAGCGTTAGATGAGATGAAAATGTTAATTTCAAAATAGGATGACACTATAATATTTGAAAAAAAGATGGGGAGCGGTGGATGTGTACTAGATATATATGATTTGGAACTGGTGTTGCAAAGGTACAGACTTGATACATCGAAGGTTGATCTTCCAGATATTGATAATAATAACAATAATATTAATTTAATTCATTGAATCGTAGTAATTTATCGAATTGCTTGGAAAATTTTTTTTCCGCATCGGAACATTTGATCCAGATACATATGGGTTGGAATGTACAGTACTCATGATAAACCAAAGAGATAACATGTATTGCAAATAAAAGATAACGCAAGATAAGCAGAAAACGTCATAAGTGGGAACTGGGCATAGATTGTTCTGTTTTGAACATGTCAAAACTAAGTTGGGCTTCTGACCTCATCTCCAGGGTTCAGTAGTCAAGAATTCCTCGAAGCTGACTAGAGCTCGTTTGGAATAAGTTTCCTTATTGGGAAACGAGTTCCAGCGGAATGCCCGTTACTTACTGACACATCAGAACAACTCTTAAGTGAAAATGGCAGATATTTCAGAAGGCGCCAAGCGTTTTGATTTGCCGATGAGCGGTAAATAGGGGGCACAAGGAAGGGCATATTAAATAGAGAAGAGAGAAAAGAAGAAGAGTGCCCCTAAGTAGCCCATCCGCCACAGTTCACCTATATATATACACTATGTATAAACAAGTAGTTATCGATTAACGAGAAAAGGTTCAACTACAACATAGTCTCATCTTTGAAACTGAACATTCAATGTGACAAAATAGTGTATTGTTTCTATAGGGAATTTATCATTTTAGTTCAATCTTTTCAACTCATCCATGACTCTGATCGATCTCATCATCATCTCGCTAGAGAATTTTAGAAACTTTTTTCTCATTTCGCGAAAAAAAAGCTAAAACCTATTTATAATATGCAAACAAAAACATTTTACCCTATTGAGGGTAATTTCTCCACCACAAGATAGTTTTTTTGGTGTCTCTCAAATCGTCACCCATCATAGTAAACAATATACAAAAGCTAGTAAATACTACCCTAATTAGACAGATCTCTTCATTGCTTCGCCCTTCAAAAGCTGGTAGTACATAGATGAATCAAATTCTCACTGGCCATCACCAAACCACCATTACGGTGTTATGGACTTCTCTATCTCCCTCAACACTACTCAAACCCAAACCCCTTACCCCTTTTGAAAATTCCATCCTTCTCACCTTCTCATGATCATCTTTCGAATCGAGGGCATTATCGATACACAATCTTTTGGTTAAATACTGGAGAGGGTCATGTCTTGGCAGCGTATTCGACATTCTATGAACATAAGCGGGCATATATAGCAGAAAGGAAACAACAATGTGGCTATATTGACTAGGTAACGTATCAACTAACTTGTTGATAAGCACTCTCTTTATTGTGAGGATGGGATAATTGATCCGCATTACAATAGAGAATACGAATCAGTTATAGCGTTAATATAACACCTTGGCAGCTATTCTACAATGATAAGATACTAATTTGATACGAAACTCCCACTTATTTTCGGGTGATTTTCACAATGAACAACCTTCCTATCATTGCTGATTTTTTAACTGTGCCATTCTGAAATGGATATGGCCACGGACCACCATTTCTTGGCAAGAATAATCAGAAGAATAATTCGCAGCAAAATCACCAATTTTCAGCAAAGAGAGTGAAGGAAGGTACTAAGTATAGCGCGAGGTCACTGTAGCGCTGACTCCGTTTTTGCAACACTCACAGATTTTCAACGGCTCAAGCATCATCAAGCTCAATGAATTATGAGCACGGCTTATTCTACAAAGGCGATCGATCCTCGAATATACAATTGGCAATTTCTTTATGGAGAAAAAAAAAAAATTGAAAAAATAGATTGATTACACCAGACGATCTGAATACCAACAGGATGAGAATATCATCAAGAGGATGAAAAGCTGTTGGTAGATTGGTAGGAAAGTGTCAGCATTTTGCTTATCAGCTTATCTTTTGCTATGTAATAGTGGTCGGTAGTCACCGATAACGATAAACCTTTTTGTAAAAACAATTAATTCTACGAGGGGCGCGATAAACATTAGATTAACTCTGTTGTTGCAACAGCTTGATAAATAAGGAGAATTAAACTAAAAAAATACAACACAGTAATTACTGCGCCGCTTATATGGGTTATATTCTTTTTATGGGGTGAAGGGTTCTCATAACCAAATCTGAACAATATTCTATGACGCCAAGGGATTTTCAATTTTTAATTAGTCAACCCCATTCATTATTTTCAATAATACTTTTTTTTTTTTTTTTTTTTGAAGATAGAGAAGTCATAATTCATCGAATTTTATTGAATTTTGTCGAGACCAAAAAACAGACCTATAAATGTTTTTGTAAACTAATCAAAACGAGATAGTTTAACGGAAGAAATCATAAATGAAACTAATTTAATCAAGAGATAAACCCAAAGCGGTTCTTTGACTCACAGAGTTTTCGTCGTAGAATGGAACCTCCAGCAATGAAGTAACTCTAGTACCATGTCTTGGTTCTTCTCCAAGATGATCATAGACACTTGAATGTTGTGAAACTCTGTTATCCCAAAGAGCACTGGTACCTAATCCTGGCTTACTTGGTTTCCAGTTGAAACGAACTTGAATATCTAAGTTATCTTCAAATACTCTGAAAAGGTATTGCAAGATAACATCACTTTCACCTGGTTCTAAACCGACAATTCTGTTGGTCATTTGTCTGTTGACAAATAATGATTTCCAACCAGTGACTGGATGAGTTCTAACAATTGGATGTCTTCTTTCAATTCTCTTTGGACCAGCAAATGGGTTACTTCTATCCAAATATGAATGAGCAGAAAAGTAAACAGCTTCCTTACCGTCCAAAAATTGTTGTAAAGCTGGTGACAATTTATCATATGCAGCGTAACCAGACAGCCAGCAAGTATCACCACCAACATCAGGAATAGCATCATTGTGCAAATGGGTAATACCTGCAGGTTGATGTTCATGGACCAAATCAGTGTGCCATTGGTTGGTACCAATTTTGGCATGTTTGAAACTGAGAGGTAATCCAGTCTTCTTCATGTAATCACCCCAGATAACGGTAACACCAGGCAAGCCTGGAACTTGAGAGGTTTGTGCATGTACTTCAACTTGACCCCAGTAATGACCCAACTCCAATTGTTTCTGTGGAGTCAACTCTTGATCTCTGAAAAAGACAACAACTCTTTCAGCAATCAACAATGCCAATTCATCTTTTTGCTTGTCATTCAAATCTTGTAATTGTAAACCAATAATTTCGGTACCAATGTTTTTGGTCAAGTGTCTGATCTCCTTAGCGGCACTAAACAAGGCCTTCTTTTCTGGATCGGCAAATTTACCACGGTCAACAAATGGATAATCTTCACTTCTAATCTTATAAGCGTCATCGACATAGACTGGAATCTGGGACAGATCTGGTCTGGATGGGTAACCTTGGCTTAAGTCAACACCAGCTTTTTCAAGTCTCTTTCTAGTGACTTCTGGTAAGATCTTCAAACCTTCTGGATCAGGACCAGCTGGTGAGGTTGGGTTGTTACCAATTTTCAAATTTTGAGAATTTCTGATAATTTCTTCAATTCTCTCTTCATCAGTGAATTCTCTTTGTTGTGGAATCTTGGATTCTTCAGTAGCGGTAAGTGTCAAAGTAGCCATTGTTATAAAATAGTTATTATCAGATAATTAATTTGATTTGAATTGAATGATAGATTGAAAGATATATCCTCCTATAAGAAAAGATTTCATATAACAATCGGAAGGAAGGGTTGTCAGTTTTATATATACTACATTGATGAACTACTTCGATCACTGGAAAGTGTGGTTCACGCAAAAATAAGTATTACTAATAAGTTGTGGATTTCCGGATAGATACTAGCATTTGACCGATAAGTGCAACCGGGGACTCACATTTATCTCAGATTGACTATCTCTATCTGTGGAGACTCAATAGGGTGGGATTAGACACACCTTGAAAAAAAACTCTTATGTGTGGGTGTTGTTGTGTGGGATTTCTTTAAAGTGTGGCATCGCTGCATCAAAATTAAACAAAAGTCTAATTTAAACCAAAGAGCGGCAAGAAAAACCAAAAAAAAAAAACTGCGGCGTCAAATTTTTTTATACGCATAACAAAACAACAACACACAATGTTTTACACAGTTTGACGTTTTTTTTTTTTTTTTTTTTCTAATAAGCCATAATAACAAAAATAATAATTAAATCTATATTTTTTAAAGGTTCTACAAAAACCACAGATGTGGTAACTGAAGCCAAGTTCAATAACTAATCTGTTTTTTCAGCATGTTGTTATCGGTCATCAGTAAGTCAAGTTCCTTATTTAATTTCGATAACTCCAAATTTAATTGATTCATCAAATCAAGTCTCTCTTTTCTTTGAGCATCTATCAATGACTGCCTCTTGGTAGTGTCCTTATTGAAAATGGTTTTAAGATCTGTTTGAATGGCACTAGATTCTTCAATTATTTTATTCAACTTCTTTGTGAGTTTCTCATGTTTGTTCCGCAGATTGGTCAATTCATTGTTAGCAAATTCACTTTCAATCTTGGCCAATTCTCTAAATTTCAAATCAAAATGTCTCTTACTATCAAGATATTTTTCCAGAGTTTCAGTTTCATGAGAATAATATTCCATTATTTCGTCATTAACTTTTGAGTATTCTTGTTCAAAGGCTGATACAACAGTTCTTAATGACATGATTTTTCGATGATTTCTTTCATCTTTATCTGTATCCAATTTTTTTCTTCGACTTGCAATATCTGTCTTGTAACTTGTTATTCGCTTTTGATGCTCTTTTTTCAATTTTTTCAAGTTCTGTTTCTCTCTATTTATATTCTCAAGTGTTGTCTCCAAGCTTTGTTGCAAAGTTATTAACGGTGAGCTTCTTATTGGCTGTTGAAGAGTAGGATTATTGGAGGATGTGCTCACGATCAAGTTTGTCAATGACTCCATTTCTCCATTACCTAGGTCGTACAACACTTCAATATGATACTCCGATAATCTTGTAAGCATTGATATCTTGACATAAATTGTGGATTCTTTAAATCTGACAGAATCTTGCTGATACCAGATTACACCGTTGATTCTTACAACTATATCCAGCTTTGAAGGTTGACATCCTACCAATTCTAATCCAATAGCAGTCTCGCTGGTCAAGAAGACATAACACAAAACATTTTTCGCCAGCGAACTTGAATATTGAATCAACTCATTATTAGATATGTCCTCACCAGAATATGCATCTGGAGCCACAAGCATAGCTTTGATAGCAACAAGTAATGACCATAATGGTTGACTGAATCTAACTGATGCCTTTCTCTTTATAGATTTTTTATTTGATGAAGGTAGCACGCAATAATTTTCGAAATTTTGAGTGACAACAAGTGATGAACATGAGATTCCTTCGATATTTGATAACTGATCATGTGGATATGTGGATACTAAATCTTCCTCATCGTTATCCAGTAAGCCTAGTAAACTGGGACAACGTGAACCAGCGATTTCTTTTGAAACATGAATAGAAAGGATATCATTATCAGATCTCAATGAAGAAACCTGTGTATTATTATTATTGTTGTTGTTATTATTATTGTTGTTATTATTACTATTGTTTTGGCTTTCCATATGGTTGATTGAGCTGGAAATTTCATTTAATGGTATGGTATAATTTTTAAATGGGAAAAATCTGGTGATTGGAGAACTTAAAATACAGATGTGGATGGAAAGCAATGCATTGGTGAACTCCAACAGGAATTTTAACGTGAAGCGCCAACTTCTCTTCAAGTAGTAAATGTGATTGATGGTTAAGGATGGTTGAGCAAATCCATAACTCGAATGGCTTAATAATTCAAAGGAATTTAAAACATAACTGTACAAAATTTGTAAGCCAATGATTGTCATAATTGTTAGCAGCGAATTCAACCTCGCTTTTGTTTTAAAACTGGCTAGACTAGAAGCTATCACTGCATACAGCGATATGCGAATGATATTAACCGCCTGATGTTGGATGAATAAAGCTGCAAATAAGATCAACGTATCTATGAGCAACGACATCAATACAGGGGAAATCAATGACAACATTAAAATATGGTTGTGCTGTGAATTGTTGTTATGATTCGGAAGGCTATAGATGTTGTTGGTGACCAAATTGGTGAACAGTAACGAGAGACATCTACCTAGTATCAGCCTTGATGAGCCCAACACTATAGAACTTATCAATAAGATGAGACCCAACCATTCCGGGAGCAGCATCATGACGCATAGTAACGACAACGTATCTAAATACGGATTCAAGGGTATCAAAGTCATTGAAACGGCAGATGGTGAAGTGGAAGGTTTTAGTGACTCGGTGTTGGTGGTGGTATCCAGATTTGCGTTGTCCTCCATCTCTGCCATACAGTTGTGTATCAGGTAGTTTTTCTTCTTCTTCTTCTTTTAGTGCTGATGATGAGTATCACTAACTAAATAACTACCGTAGATGGCACACTCTAAAGTGAGAACGTGAGTTGTTGTTGTTGTTGCTGTGGGGTGTGGTTGATGAGAGATGAGTTTGTTTGATATGTTCTCTTTTAATCTGTTTGTTAAAATTTGAAAATAATTTTTTTTCTTCTTTTTATTAAGTTTTTTGATACAAAAAGTTGGTGTGATAATAGAAGAAGCATATATATATATATATATATATATAGAACTGCTTTACTTCTTTAAGCCTTTTGATTCACCAACCTTCTTCAACGGCAAAGAAGACGCCCGCTGGTATACTAATTGTTTATTTGAATTCATTTATATAAAATCAAACTTTTATACAGGATGCAGCTGTCTCAATATGGGCAACAACAGCAACAATTGCCATCATACAAGGCTTCAAACCCTTATCAACAATTAAAGTATTTATACCAGACCGAGAATTACGAGCATTTCTATGAGTTGGTGGAACAATTGAAAAAGTCGATTGAAGAAAATCGAAAGTTGAAGAATGGCATCTTTGAAGAATTAAATTATTTGCAATTTAAAATAGAATCAAAACAAAGTGAAGAATCCATTGTTGATATTGCAAAGAACAAAGATTTGCAATACATTGAAGAGCTCAAGTTGTTGAAAAATAAATATAAGTTGCAAGATGTAATAGTGGCGGGGAATAATTCTAACCAAATTGATGTTGAAATGCAACTTCGGACCATGAACTCACATTTAAAAGGTTTAGTCAATGAAAAAGTGGCGTATAATAAAATGCTTTTACAAGTCATTGAAGAATATCAACTGAGTCTTGTCACAATAGTAAAGAATTTATACATGTTATTCGAGGACCCAAAGGACAATCTCATGGAAAAACTGCAGGAGTTACTGGATTTACGACTGCAAGTATTACATGAGCTTAATTCGAGAACTTCAATCTTGACCAAGTTGAGTAAATTGAATGATATACTTACATCATCATCATGATGATTTTATAATGACTATGTTATGACCCTTTTATTTATTGATGATATCAGAGTACTTTTAAAGGTTTCTTTCTCTCTCTCATTTTCGTAAAATTTGAGTTTTTTTTTTTCTTTGTTTCCAAATCATATTCATCTCACTCCATAATAATATAATATTCAGTGAGCTTATTTAACCACCACGAGTCTTATGCCGGGACCGCCAGATAGATACTATGACCCTCCTTTGTCTGGAGGAGATGACATCAATTTGCCCTTCATTATAGGATTATCATCTTCTTTATCTTTTGTGCTCTTGATCGTTTTGGTATTAGCCATCTATTATCTCTTCTTCAACGATTCACTTCAATCACTGGAATTTCAAGCAAGCAATTTAAACATTCCAGATTCATTCTCTCACATTGAAGATGCCTTGGAAAATGAATCTTATCATTTGGACAAATTATCAAGCGATGATCAGTTCTATTACAGAATGAGTAAGAAATTTCAAAGCCGACACAAACCAAGCTTAAGTCCCATGGGTCTGGGAATTAACTTGAATGTTGAATTGTTGATCCGAAACAGAGGCATACATTGTTTTTATTTTGAACCTTATATGGACCAATTGAGTGAACTTGTGGAGGAAGACAATGAAGAAGATGAATCGGCACCCTTGATCAACAATCAACTTTCATACACTTCTTATGGAAGCCTTATTAGAGATGATATACCATATGTCATTGAAGATAAGACAGATGTGTCCTTTTTAACATCTAATCCTTCGTCTACAATACTCAATTTACCATTACCAACCAAAAACAGGCACAATGATACCATTTATTTTGAACTGAAACTCTTTGAGTTTGACACTTCCACCACCAAATTAAGCATAGGTTTATCGACAAAACCAAGTCCCAATTTTCGCTTACCAGGAGAATATTTTTATTCTTTTGGCCTTGAATCAACTGGTCATTTGAAAATAAATAGACCCTTGTCCACTGGAGATGATATTCCAGTCTTGACGCCACAATTGATCCAAGGTGATGTAATTGGAGTTGGGTTTAAAAGTTTAACAGGAACAGTATTTATCACTCATAACGGGAAGAAGAAAGCAGATGTCATCAAAAACCTCAAAACAGATCTTTATCCTTGTATAGGATCCATTGGAGGCCCAAGTAAAGTTCAAGTTAACCTTGGACAATCCGGTTTCGTGTTCATAGAGGCCAACGTGAAGAAATTGGGGTTTTGTGAAAATAACAATGAGGGCAACTTGGGGGCACCTCCCATGTACAACAAGGTTGTCAAAAAAGTACACGATAGGCAATTTAATAATAGCAAAAACAACAACAATAACAACGAGATTGATAACAACAATAACAATAACAGTAATAGTTCATCAAGCGATATCATATTGGAACAAGGTGAGCTGCTTCCACCTCAATATCCAGAGGAAGAGGAAACATTTTTTGGGCCTTTAGCTTTGGCGACTCAAAAGAAAAATAATAACCTTGTTGAAGAAGAAGAAGAAGATCATTTAGATTCCAATTTACCTTCTAAGCCTCCCAGCTATCACTCATCATCTTCCAAATCGGAAGCTTCTGAGGAGATTGTCAAAATTTTGTCAAATAAATTACAGAAACAACAACAGATACCCGATAACTTACTTGATTTGAACGAGAGATATTATGAACATTCGACGTCACAATTTGACAAGAATGAAAATTTGACAACTTCCACTGGAATGCAGATCACTGGGCAAAATTTGCAAAACTTGTTGAGTGAAGATGATGACAACCTTAGCATAACCAAGACAACTCCAAAGTCGATCATGAGTAATAAGGAGGGAGATTTACCAACAAGTTCATCTGTAAATGATATTGATCCGATGCAAGAGCAGTCATCATCATCATCATCATCATCCGGTGGATTACAGAAAAATATTGTTTCTAATGAGATTAGTGATTTGTCTTCGAAGACTCCGCTATCACAGGCGCAAAGAGCAAAGAAAAAGAAGAAGAAATCAAAGAAAGGTAAGAAGGGTAAGAAGATTTGAGGTATTACTAAACAAATGCTGTGATATTGGAGGAGTTTTTTTCCAGCTTGTTTGTTTCGATGATGTTATTGATTTCTCAAAGTGCTAATTTAAATGATCTGATTTTTATTACCATCTCTGATAAGTTCCACGCTAGGCGTGGAGCTTCATGATTATATTTATTTATTCACTTCTGATATCCCATATTTGATGATAAATTCATCCCTTGATAACTTTAAAGCAAAATCTGTAGAGAGAGAGAGAGAGAGATGGATTAGTTCTCTGATGTCGTGTAAATTTCGCGCTGGTGCGATATCAAGAAGAAGAAGCCAAAAAAAAAAAATTCTTTCAACAACGATCATATTAAATGTATATATATACAAATCCACAACTACACATCGCCCCACTCATCATACCACAATGCCAAAGATTCACAGCATAGACACATATATACAGAAGTCTCTCTCTTTGTTTGAAGCATCCCCTTCTGAGACACGGATCTCAATAACGTATGGATCAAACTTGAAAAGACATAAGGATAACAAGACTCGATCCAAGAAACCATTGACCAAAAATTTCATATCGTTTAAGACATTCGAACCTAAAACAGGCACATGTTTGAAATATAAGACTTATAAAGTGAAGGAATTTTCGAGGTTGTTGTCATTATTGGGACCGAAATCGATTCAATTTAATAGTTGTAACGTGAGAAGTATTGGAAGTTTGATGTCTAATAATGAGTTCAATGAACTGGATATGGAAGTTGATGAAGTAGCCACCAGAAATGAGGACGAGGCAACAACTGTTGCTAACAATAATAATATCACTGCTGTTGATAGCTCAGGTTTAGATACAAAGGAAAATACACCGCAACCTACAAGTGGAAAGAAGAATAAGAAAAAGAAGAGTAATAAGAAACGTTAAATAATTTAGCAATATCGTCATCCGTAATATAATGAATCAATTCAATGTACTCGTATGTAGGTTTTTGAGTGTGTGTGTTTTGAGTGACTTTATGAATTGTATGAAACATGTTCTGTTTTCTTTTTCAATGTACTGCATTCTTCCTCAATGGGATACCAAATTTTTGTGCATTCTCCCTTAGTATATTGATTGTGTGACAATTATCACTCTCTTGTAGTTGCTCACCAGAGGCATCGTCTTGAATCTTATCATCCAACACAAGATGATCCAACTCGTGTCTCTTCTCCTTCAACTTCTGCTTGACTGAATGCCTCTCATTAAACAATTGCATCAATTCTGTCTGGTCAAATTCTTCACTGTTTTCCAATCTCGACATCTCATTATCCAACAATTTCAATTTTTCATTCAATTCCTTTATTTCAGTCACTAAGGACAGTTTGTGGGTCCTTGTACCATTCTTGGCGCAAAACTTGCACTCATCTGCAAATTTAGAAGTATCAAACATTGCCATGGTACGTCTCACGTTGTCCAGTCTTGAAGGAGAATTTGATCTATATAACAAATTTTCCAACTCATCTCTGTTTACCTTGTTCTGTAAAAGCTCCTCAAATTTTGCTCGTAATTCTTTATTGTTGAGCTTTAGTTCGTGTTGAATCAACTCTTGAAGTCTTTTGAACAATTCATCGTCGTTATGCTGTATCTGGTTCAACTCAGCATCATTTGACTTTGCCATTGATGACGGTATATGTGGCTTTGGTGAAGGAGATGTGGGAGCGACATCTTTCTTTGAAGATTCTTGTTGTTGGAAATTATTTTTGAATATTGCACCAAGCTCAGTCTTTAGCTCTTCTTTAAAACAATCTAAGTCCCTGTTTAATACCAGTTTACTTTTTCTGTCCCTCTCCTCCTGGAGTTCTTCGAGTTGTTGCCTCAAAAGCTTATATTCCTTTTGTTGTAACTCCCTCTTAAGTCTCAATTCTTCCTCGAGCTCAATCTTTGACATTCCAGTCTTCACCTCTTCTATCAAGAGACTATAGTTTTGCTCGCCACTAGCAGTAGGGTTCACATACTGCTGCTGATCTTGTTGTGGATGATGATGATGATGATGATGTTGTTGTTGTTGTTGTTGTTGTTGTTGTTGTTGTTGTTGTTGTTGTTGCTGTTGTTGATGTTGTTCTTCATCAGCGTCACCTTTCATCAGAGCCGCTTTTTTCAACATCAGAACCTCCCTCTCGAGATTCAAAATTGAATCATCCTTATTTGCCATCTCTCTCTCCAAATGAGAACATCTTGTCTTATAATTTTGTAACTTCTCCGAAAGTTTCGATATCAAGAGATCTTGCTCTTGCTCTCTTTTCTTGAAGATGTCGTTTCCCTTTGATGATTTCAACAACTCATTGTACTTTGACTTCAACTTCAAATGCTCTTGCACAAACTTATCCACCAGTTGAGTCAAGATGTCTCCATATTTGGACGCAACATCATCGGGCAACTCTTCAATAACTTTAAAAGTATTCTCACGAAACTTGTGTGTGACATCATCTTCCTCGAGTTCAACTCTTTTCAAAAAATCGTCTCTGTCCTTCTTGAACAAGTCATCCATCTTGAAGTAATCCCTATCAGACAAATTCTCTGTCTCCTTGTGTCCTCGAGCTACATTTTGATATTGAGGTACAGTTCTCCCGATTTCAATAGACATGCTTTCATCGTCAAACAATGGTGAATTGTATCTGTTGCTGGTGAGCGGCGGCGATGACACTCCGTATGAATGACTTGTATAGCGTGATGGAGATCGTCTATACATCTGAGAGTATGTTAGGGTTGTTAGATCTATAATTGATCAAGTTCTATTAGCGGTATATATATATATATATATATATATATATATTCTTTTTTGATTTTGTGAATTGTTTTGTTTGTTTACCTTTTGAACTCTCTTTTTGTGTACACAATCACAAAAACGCGCCCGGCTCTCACTTTTACAACAAGATTTATTATATCGAAAACCATGAATTGAAGGTAAGCCAATATTAAACTATCAATATACATCAAAATGAAACTAAAAACAACTATAATAAAACAAATTAATATATGCCCTAATCCGAAACAAGATCATTATCATCATTAAAGTCGGGATGAGTGGTGAATTTCAAAGACAATTCCAAAACTGCATTTGAACCCAAATCCTCATTTTCAAACCCATCCAACCAATCACATCTCATGTTGAGTTTCTCTTTAACACAACTTTTCCTCAAGTCCAATATATCCTCTATATTCGACTTGCAATCTGTATACTTCAAACCTAATAATTTGAACCACATCTCTTGGAAATAAAAACTCAACGAGCTCAATCCACGTAAATAACCTCGATCTGGTTCATTAGGATAATGAGGGGGAAATGTCATTGTCCTCAAATATTCATAGCCAGGCACAACACATTGTGCAAAATCGATTATTTTGATCAACAACTCACCTGTCATAGGTCCACCACTACTATTATCATCAGTGGATCCAGCTTCATCATTCCTACTCTTCTTGTCATTATTTGTGGGAGATCCATCGTACCCTTTCAATTCTTTGAACATTTTTTGTAATTCTTCCAAGGATTCAATCAACTTTGGTAAATGACGAACTATACTATAGATCTTCAAACCATCGTATAAAAACCGTAACAAACACAAGGCAAATTCATTACCAGCTTTTAACCGTCTACCGAAATATTTATCGCGGCAGATGAATTTACTTTCACGTAAATCAAACACTTGCATCCCACAAACGCGAACACCCAATTGTCTGCTCGTGGTCAGTGCACATTTCCTCCTCTGTGAAGCCTTCTTTGTTGGCTTTGCCTCCACACCATACTGTCTTGTACCCATCTTCAAGTCCAAAACACAAGGCCTATTCATTCCATTTGTCAAGTCCTCCAAGAGAATAAACCTTTCAAATCTCGTTTTCTTGACAAGACTCTTGGATCTTGGAATTGAATTCGTAAATGACAGCTCTTCCTCGTATTCATCATCATCAATCACTGCGCTTTCACTTTCATGATGCCTTTTGTCCGAATCTTCATCAAGCTGTTTTCTATCTTCATCATCCATTAGAAATATGGAATCGCTGTCTGAGCGTTGATTGATTTTATCAATATTATCACCATTTTGATTGCCATTGTTATTATTACTACCTGTAGTAGCCGACTTGACAGAAGATATAAAGTTTTCCCTTGTTGGATACCTTCTGGCCTGTGCTTGGTTCAGACCTGCCAAATCCAAAAGTGAATTATGTTTATGGAGTACATCATCTTCAAGAAATGAATTCGAGCCTGCAGATCCAACAGATTTCAAACCTTGATTGAAAATATTCCTCTCCACATCTGATGACATACTGAATCTATGTGGTTCCCTTTTGATACGACCACCAACAAGGTGTACTCCGTCATCTGTTACAGACGAAGAAGTTCTTCTCATGCTTCTTCCCATTCCTCGGCCATGCCGAGTATGACTATGTGCATTCCTTATAGTATTGGCATGATCCTTTATTGGTTGGAATACCTCAGTCAATACCAGCTCTTGCAATTTTTTGTTCACTCTTGTAAAACCTAATGATGGGTGGAATATAGGGGTAGTGGCATGAGCAGCAGGTACTGGTGAATTTTCCAAACTTCCTTGCTGTTCTGGTGTTTGTAATTTGAATTCATTGGGAAGTTTATCAGAAATAGAATTCTTCGGAGAAGGAGCAGATGAAGAGTACTTGCTCCAAAGGGAATCGGGGATGATGTGTCTGTTATCGTCGAGTAAAACTTCTGGGGGCAATTCGATATCTCTCACTTCATCGCCTTTTAAAGAAGATGATACTGGCGTTGTCATAGTTTCTTTATGCTCCAAAGTCATGTTACCCATCTCTTCATCCAAGTCCTCATTTTCATCTACCAATGAGCTATACCGCACATTCAAAACTCCTAGATATTTAGGCATATATTTGGTCAATTCTGTATGATCCTTTTCCATAACTTCATACCATTGATGCTCTCTGATATCGGAAGCCTTACAAATTGCCTTTTGAGAGAATCTAAAGATAGCAGTATGACCACCAACTTTGTTTTTAAAAGGCTTTAGTTCGACTGCTAATGGGTATTCTTCTTCCTTCAACTCCGGAAGACTTTCGGGGTTGGTCTCGTTCCTATTTTGTGAACCTGTTTCATGATTATGACTATTAGGTGAAGATTCATCCAGGGCGTCCTCTATTGAGTTGTCAATCTCGTTCTCTGAGTGATCAAATTCCTTTTCTGCCGTCATGTGTTTGGCATCATTCAAGATCGAGTCCCCCACTGTGTGCGGGAAGTAAGTTGCAGACGAAACTGGTTCCAACTCTGGTAAGGATTTTGAAACTGAAGTTTCAATTGCCTCAGAGCAACTTGGCAGGGCTGAAACAATCTTGCTGGGAGATGTGGGTAATGTTATTGAACCAGTTGAAGTTGCCGTTGGCAAATGTTTTGTTGACGCAGTATCACTGGAAATTTTGTCGTGGTCTTTGCGGTTGCTTTTGAAATTGGATGCTTCCAACTCATACTTTGTCTTCTTGTCTTTATGTGGATGAATGAATGAAAATGAACCTGATGGTTCAGAAGCCACAACAAGATCTTTTTTACTTGATTTTTCTCCGGCGCTGGGCAGATCCTTCAGTGAAGAAGGGTGATCTACCAGTCCTGAATCACCATTAAACAACTTGAAAGACTTAGCCGCCTTCCTTCCTGCTATATGGTGATGATGGTTCGCAATATCGCTATTGTTGATGTTTGCATTGATAGATTTTTGTCTATATTTTGTAGGAGGAGTACTCTCCTCCTGCTCTTGTGATTCAGTTTGAGGGACATGAGCGATATGCGAGGGTCCGGACATCTTTATCTGATAATAGAGTCTGTCCGGGTTATGACAGCTTTCATGCTTTTCCTTGCAATTGAAAGGCAAGGTGTTGGGAACAAAGAAGTTTTTGAAATTTTGAAAGGTATAATTAGACACAACAACAATAACAACAACAACGCTCTCTGTAAAATCAGAATGGGATTAAAAAAGTTCTTCTTTTTTTTGCTGCGTCTTCTCTGAGACAATTGGGAACACAAAAATGGAAGGATGCTAAGCAGATGGTGTTAATACTCCCAGCAGCGTTTGAAGAAGTAGTTGCTTTTGTGGTTGGGGTTGTTTCTCAATGTTCTTCTTCACACACACATAAAAGAACAAACACAAAATTTTTTTTCTTTGCACAATAAAATAAGTTTTTTTTTTTTTTTTTCCTTTTAAACACGTTTCTAGATAGATAAAAGAAGAGAGATAGATAGATCATTTCAAATTCATCATGATAGAATGTTGTTAAGTTATACATGTTCTGAGCGCTTATTTTGTCTCCAGTCAATATTAGGCAGCATCCAGGCAGATTAAAGTTCAAGCAAATTTTCTACAGAATGTCACAGTTCTACTATAAATCAGACTGAACATACATGCAAAAGATGGAAATAAAGAATAACTAGAATTAAACATATTAAACAGTCTCGTTGTCAGAGGCTGAAGATGAAGCATATTTCTCAGCAACTGGCAAAGAACTTGCAGCGGCACTCTTAGATGTTGACATCTTTCTTCTTATCAAGTACAGCAAGGCACCCAAGATCAAAATGACTCCAATGGTGACACCAGCACCAATACCTCCAGCATCAGCAAGTGATAAGTTCTGATTTCCGTTTTTGATATCCAATGATGAGTAATCACCATCAGCAACTTCTGAAAGATCAACACCCTTTGATTCCAATGATTCTGCATCTTCATAAAGATCGCTGTAAACAGTACACATATCAACGGTGGCTGAACAAATTTCACACCAATTATCTAAAGAGCTGATTGAGATCTTCTTCATGTTTGAGACGAATTGATCCCATGGTAACATGGTTTCGTTACTACCG
The DNA here is from genome assembly GCA_030556755.1 of Nakazawaea anatomiae. Lineage (NCBI taxonomy): Eukaryota > Fungi > Ascomycota > Pichiomycetes > Alaninales > Pachysolenaceae > Nakazawaea > Nakazawaea anatomiae. The sequence continues at coordinate 216,401 of JAKTUO010000012.1, read as the reverse complement.
AACAATGGATAAGTGGTCAATTCAATTGGACTGATACTACCGTTTTTGAATGAGAATTGTACAAAGTAATCATCGCTTTTTTTCATCAATTCGAAAACCAATGTTGAACCATAATCTGGCATACCAGTGAAATCATCAGTCAACTTATATAATTCACTGATACCAAAGAATTGGTACATGGTATTAAATGAACCGGTGAAGTAATTAATTTTTGGCGCATCACCACTCTTGGTGGTGTTCAATTGATCGAGAATGGCACCTGAAATGGTTTGAGCACCAATGGTCAAATTACCAGTTGGGTTTTCTTTATCAAAACATGACTTGAAGTTGTATTGATCAGCCAATAATCTGACTTCAGACAAGAGAGTTTCATTCCATCTGCCATGTAATGTCTCGTTATGGATGTAATTTACATTCATGTAATCAAAGATATCCATAGCATTATAGAAGTTTAACTCATGATCAGGCCAGTCTGCCACTGGTAAGACATCTCTTAAACTCTGATAAAATGATAAAGTTGAAGCATTTTGTTGTTTGAAATCTGTAGAGTTGAAGTAAACTTCCATAGCCTTGGTAGTAGCTGGACAATTGACATCACCTTTGATCCAAATGTAATCAGGGGTTTTTGGTTCTTGGATATTACTTTGAACGTATTGATAACCTCCCAATGGACCTAATACTTCGGTACCATTGGCCAATTCAGCGTAAATGACATCAGCCAGTTGTTCACTTGTGGTGGTGATGGTTGTTGGTGGATATAAACCTTGTAAAAAGGAAAAATGGGAGAATAAAATAACATTGGAAGATACAGCTTGACCGTTGAAATCTTTTACCGTGTATAATCCATATTCGTTTAAGCCATCAATCTTGTAATCGGAATCGATTGAACTACCATTGTTTCTCAAACCAAAGTATCTCTCTCTGAAAAATGAACCCATGTCGTATTGACGTTGAGCACCAATTGGAGACAAGACATTGGCAGGCTTGATATTTCTATCGTTATGTCTACCAAAGATAAACGTTCCAACACATTCATAGTCACCATCTGCAGCCATTGTACTAGTGGCTGCCAAACTCAGAATCAGTAATGAAGAAACCTTCATTTTTTTGTGTGTGAAATGATTTATCAGTTAATAATGATTTTCACTCAATCTGTCTTCACCTTTAACTGACAATTACTTAAATTGAGTCTTTATATACTCATATATATATATACCCACTTACACACTACTCTAATACAAGGCTGCCTGCCAAGTTGATTTTAAACACTCCGCTCACACTATGAAAAAATTTCCTTATTGGGAGTAACAGTAGGGTAACTCTTGTCTTTTCTTTTATGATCGATTGGTTGTTTCTCTTCGCTTATCAGTAACCAAGAAAAAAAGAAAGCAGCCGCGGCCAATTCCCTATCGACTCAATAATGTAAGAAAGGATTTGCTGCATTTCATAATTTTAATTAATTCATAAGCCTGCATTGGAACTAACCTCGGTTTATTGATTGAAATGCTTAGATGCATTTGAAATTCATTAAGAAATGGAGAAGGTAAACTCTGAAACTCTGTCTTCGGATCCTCACACGTGTAATAATATCCTAACTCCCATTCCGATGATCAATGCAAATCGCCTACAGAATTTTACAACCAAATATAAGACTGAATTGCCTGAATGAATTTCAGTCTATATTTGTCTAACACCACCTCAATATCATACAATCTATCTATCGTCAATCGTATTATTATATTGTGTAATCTAGTTGATTTGTATTCCCACCAGTATATTATATGAGCGGCTGTAACTTTTTTTTTTTGCTTCCTCTTTCCTTCTTTTTGAAAAAGACACAAATTCAAACCCTTCTTAACAATGCATGAAAAAAATTCACCCATTTCATTATGATACCCGCTAATGCATCACAAACTATTCCTTATCGATTGCTATTCCAAACGCTGAAAGATGGACCATCTATGCTCTTCTTATCAAAAAGTTCACAGTTATTGTGTTAAATTACTTCCACAGTATGAGGCGCCAACTTTTGTCACAAGTATGCACTATATCTGGTTCTTGACTCATGCCTTTACTCTCTTTGCCACGATTTTATATTGTGGTAGCATTGGAGAAATTGGCACAACAATAGCGCTGCCAGCCAGACTGGTGCTATATGATATCATTGGGTCTTCCACGGTCTTGACGTACACCATAGTTCTTTGCCGCAGGTACTTTGCTGTTGTTGTCAATAAATCACCACCACTTCCAAATCGGAGAGAGCCACTGCTCTCAAGAATTCACAATGAGGTTGATCACACTAACAACAATGATGCTCCAGTGACGCTCTCACAAGTTTTGAAAACGGAAAACGCACAATTATTACTGTTTGCCTTGCTCTGGCTTGTCACGCCGCTGAATATAACCAAAATGTTACCATTTGCAATCTACTCATTTCTCAACTTAAGCGTCTACATGTTGAATGATGTGTTCCCTAGTTATCAATTCTCAAGTGCCATAAGACCCTTGATGGAGTATTTGGAAAATCCTTTGCTCATCGCTGCTACACATTTGGATGCTGTCATCTTCTTCATATTGGCTAAAGAATGTTATCTCATACAAAATTGGTATGCTCTAACTATATACTTGGTAGTCTGGGGCTTGCGTGTCGAGTCATCAGAAGCTAGTCGTTGCTCTTTATACACTCTGTTGACCATCATTGATTATTTGGTTTTCCAAGATTATAACCCTCTCTGGTTGAAAATGACGTGGGACAGAGCCAGAACCACAATAACGATGCTTGTCCCATTAACTAACTTTGACAAGGAAGATGTGACCTCCATTTACAACTTTATGGATCAATTCTTGCCCTCAGCAAATATTGAATCTTACAACACTACAAAAGCCGATAACAACACAGAGTGATTTTTAATACGCGTGTATGTTAACTTCTATTTCCCAAAGACGAACCAATTGCTTTCCATCAACCTGCATCTAATTCATCAACTCTTCTTTCAAACTTTGTAATCTTTCGTATCCCTCTGTTGTATCCCAAGTACTTTTGCCCCTCGACATCAACGATCTGACGCTACTCTTAGCCTTGTACTTCCAGTCTTTACAAACAAGGTCACCTGCACCATGCTTCCCCGGCAATTCACCATAAGATTCATAACCAGCTACTAAGTCTCCACACGCCTCAACAGCTTCATCCCACACTTGTTGATCCACTTCCAATTCAGGGTTATTCAAAAGAGCTCTATACAGCTTCTCCAAACAATCAAGCGCTGCCCATGGCTTCTTTCTCCACAGTTCAACCTTCGATATGATCCTCCATGCCCTAGCTGAGGAATTGATAACTTGTGGTAGCATGGTACAAACATATTCAATACAGGACCTTTGGAAATGGCTCAAATTGTTTTCGATATACTCTGTGCTCAATAATAACTCCACCAATTTTTCCACTATTGGTAAGTCGATGGCATTTTGTCCATTGGACTCCTTAGTGATACTAAGCAAGCGTCTAGATGCAAGCAAGACATCATCCCATTGCTTCAACTTGGCTGCAACGAGAAGATAATTCTCCCAGATTCTCCAAGAAGTTTGATCCTGTCCTACCCTTACAGCTTTTTGTAACGCACTGAAGGCCGGTTTCAACCTATCTAATGATACTAATGCCGATGACAAGTTTGACCAAGCATGAGAATTGTCGTCATCGATTGAGACACATCTCGTGAACAGCTCAGCGGCTAATTCGTAATTTCCAGCTTCTAACCCAAGACAACCATAGAAAAACCAACTATCAAACGTCAACGGATTCACCGTCAACGAGTCATACTGATGCTCAATCAGCTTTTCAAGATCTCTTGTCAACCCTGTCGACTTTGGAGGATTATAATAGTATCTAGCCAAGGAGTTTTTCAGTTTAGGATACCTTGACACCTCCCAACTCTTGAGCCAATAAGCGGGTTCCTGTTTGATGTCTCCCATGATACTGAGAGCCCTACCGTCGTTGGAATTTTCGGACAAACTCTTTTCCAAGAATTGCAAGGCTTCTTTCTCATTTCCAACAGCGCCATTGCAAACGGCAGCCTCGTTCCACATGTGCAATCTCTCGTAGATGTCAATAGCAGATTTCAAAGCTCCCAAAGACATATATTTCTCAGCCAAGCTGGCGTCCATGGCCCATCTGGGCATGAGGGGCAATTGGTGGATAAATCTGAGTCTCTTGGAACTTGGTAATGGTCCTTCTTGGGAATCATCAACAATGTGATCAACAGTCTGGGAAAACAATTTATTTTTCAATGAGGACATCCCCAATTCTTCCACCAATGATTGCATTTGTAAGACTCCTCTTTCCACAGTCTTAGCTTTGTTTGTCTCCAAAAGTGATCTTTCCCATAAACTCCTAGAATATATAGACCAGTTCACCGATCCCTCGGGACTGTATAAAATTCTTTGTATCAAAGCCATAAGCTCCTCATCAACCATCGGAGAATTGGAAGGAGATGTTTGTCGAAGACAGACAAATCTGAGCAAAAGTTGAACCATGTCCAAATCTGGCAATCTTGGTTGTTCATTTGGATCTAATTTTTTGAGCTCGGCGGGGATAGCTTCTTCTTTAAAAGCAATCGGCAAAAGTTTCGAATCAAGATCTTCATCTTCTTCTCCAATGGAGAAATTTGAATAGTCAAGTTTAATTCTCTTTGGATCACTTTCTTCTAAAATCTCAGTGACATCTTCACCAACGGACTCATAGAGTGGTTTCTCAAGAAGAATATCACTATTCAACAGAAAACTTTCTGGTCCCTCAGCAGATGCAAATGCAGAATCAACAATTTTAAACTCATCATCATCGTCTGCATCTAGTGAAGCGGTCTCATTGCTTGCCAATATTACCAAACTTGAATGAGCCGTCGTTTGAAATTTTGTCCTCTTGGCTTTACAACCTGTCAATATCAAATTGAGGCCTGACATCTTCTTGGCCCTTGATAATGCTTTCACCGTGATATGCTCCGTATTTGTATTAATGCCGTCTCTTGCTGTCTCTAACTGAAAGATCAACGATAATTTTTTGGATAGAACTTCAGAAATGTTATCAGCTAATGAGCTCAATACAGATGTGTTTAACAAAATTGAAGAGACCGAAGTCAAAACGGAGGAAGGCTCTGGTAACAACGATGTCTGTATTTGATATGCTCTTGATCTCCACCATTGAACAACGGCCACCAAATAGTCATTCTCATTGTTGAAAGATGACTGTATGTTCAAGTTTGCTATTAGCTGCTCAACATTATCTGACTGTGTAGATAGACCCAAAAATGATATCGGAGAATTATTCAAAACCTCAAGGATCCTAATAGATAATCCCAACAAATATGGAGAGTCTGCCAATTGATATGCAGTTTGACCCATCGATGACAAGGAAACCAAGATGGGTTTGTTGTACTTCTTTAACAAATGAAGATATCCAAATCTCAAGTCAATTGAAGGACCGGTATAATTCAATTGAATGAAACCCTGTAACAAAGTGATTGCAAGAAGAAGTAAGTAGTTGGAAACAGCAACCTGGTTCTCTTCAAGCTCCTGCAACATTACATTCCTGATTTCATTTATTATTGTGTCCAAGCTCAGGCTGACATCTTCAAAATTTAAGGACTGTAAGATCTCCTCAATTCTATTATTCTGAACTACTGACTTTTGAAAAATGGGGTAGTCTAATATTTTGTTAAAGTGTCCTGTGACAACGTAGTTCAGGAGCTTTGAGTACCCATCTTGTGAAGACTTGTTTAACTCATTCACAAGAAGGTGGATGTGGGTCAAATGTAACTCGCTCATTACGAATATATATCAGCCAATCGCTTGTCAGATTTGAGAGATGAGCTTGAAAGAAGGCTCAAGATCTTTTTGAAATTTTTCAGGCTCACGAAAATTTTTTTTTTTTTTTGTAGATTTTTTTTTTATCTTAAAAGAAGTGAGATAAAGTGTAACATAATATCAAACATTTTCGTCAGTTTGACAAAGTATAATGGCCAGAAAGAAGTCAGCAGCTAAAAAGGCAAGAGAAGAAGAACAGAAGGTTTTGGGTAAGATCCCAGAGAAGGAGGAAAAGAAGGTTCAGCTCGAGGAGGTGAAGGACCAAAAGCAGGGTGACAGTGAGGGATCATCTGATAGCGAAGATGAAGATGAAGATGATGAAGATGACGAAGAAGAAGACGAGTATGGTGAGTTGGTAACGGAAGATGTTGACCAAGCCATTAACAAAGTTCTCTCAGCTATTAAAACAGGTGACAAACTGTTATTCGATCCATCGGTGAAGTTTTTTGATGATCCCGAGAACGAGGCAGCATCAACTGAAAAGAAGGAGACTCACAAGCCAGTTTATTTGAAGGATTATCACAGAATGAACCTATTATCAGGTGCTTCTTTAAATGATGACGATGAAGAACAGGAGTGGCTGGAGGGCGAAAAACCATTTGCCCTTCAGCAAAGAGAAGAGAAGTCTCAATTGTTATCTGAGATCAAAAATGCATTCGAAGGTGATGAAAGCGAAGGACTGGAAAATGATGGCGAAGACGGATTTTTGAAAAAGAAAGAACTGCAGAGAAGGGTAGAGCCTTTGAGAAGGTTACCAAATCCTGCGAAGAATGGCGAGGAATTCTTGGAGGCTTACATGGACTCTCACGCTTGGGTACCTACAAAGGATGATGACGAGATCGATTTGGATGCCAGAGACGACAACGAGTTTGATGATGCCGTGGAAGAGTTTGAACATGCATACAATTTCAGATATGAAGACCCAAAATCTGCTGAGATTGTATCGTATGCTAGAAATCAAGCAACTCTCAGGCGTTCCAAGACAAATCCAAGGAAGCAACTGAGAGAAAAAGAACAAGAAGAAAAGAGAAAAGAGAAGGAAAAGAAGGAAGCTGAGCTTAACAAGAAAAAGCTTAAAAAGATAAATATGGTGGCGGATAGGTTGCTGGAGATAAAACAGGCAGTTGGGGATGAAGTGAGTGATGAGCTCATCACCAAGGTTTTTGGTGATAGTTTATTAAAAGATGATTTTGATGATGCTGAATGGGATAGTAAGATGGCTCAAATTTTTGACGAAGCGTATTATGAGGCTGAACCCACTAAGCCTGATTTCGGAGATGACGATGAGTTGATGAAGGAATTCCATGCCGAGCAGGAAAATGAAGATGAAGATGATGAATCTGATGTGGAAAGGGAGCTTGAGGAAGAAAAATTGGAAAAGCAAGCTGTGGACCTGACACCTGAAGATGAACATACAACAAAGAAGGAAAAATTGAAGGATAAGAAATCTAAGAAGAAGGAGAAGGAAGCTGTCAAGAAAGTTGCAGAAAAAATTGTGGTCAGCAATACCGCTGCATTGGTGGAAGAATTGGAAGAAGAGGAAGAGAGAGGACGTTCTAAAAAAGAAGAACTCAAATTCAAATATAGAGAGGTTTCTCCTGAGTCTTTTGGATTATCTACCAGGGAGATTCTCACAGCACAAGACAAGGATTTGAACGAGTTGATAGGGATCAAGAAGTTTGCCCCATATAGGGCTAGGGAGTTAAGAATGAAAGACAAGAGAAAATTGACAAAGAGTTATAAAGTGAAAGAGTGGAAGAAAAAAGTTTTCAGGAATCCAAACGGGTTAGAGATCAGTGATGATATGGAACTTGGCTTTAGGAAGGAGAAAAAGAGGAAACATGGCAGCAAAGAACACAACGACGACAATGACAAGAAAAGTAAAAAAAAACACAAAAAGGACAAAAAGGACAAAAAAGAGAAGAAGGAGGTTGTAGATGTTGTTGAAGAGGTTGCTGAAGATTGATTTCGTATTAGCCAAACAGTAGTACAATTTGAATATTTATTTTTTAGTTTTAAAAGGCCCTAAAAAGGGATTAAATAATTAAACACATGTCACTTGAATACAATCAGTTGATCAACATTGAGAAAATAAGTAACAGAGAATATATGCAAAAAAGCCATCTACTTATAAAATTAGCAAAAAAAATAATGATTACATAAGATGGAGAAACTCCTAAGTGAAATTCAAATATGATATATTCCATCCTTGATTTGTTGGAATCACAAGCAAATGAGAGTATAATGCAATGGTTTTACCGTTAAAGACAGCACAGGAAATAGTAAACTTATTGATCGTATCCAACAAATTTACTTGTAAAACTTCTCAACGATCTTGCTCTTCCTGTTGGCAGTTGTCTTTTCCTTCTAAATCCAAAAGTTCTAACAGATTTGTGCTCATCGTTGTTTCTATCTCCCATACTCTGTACAGTTTTCAAATAAAACTGGGCTCCTGTCAATAAACAAATGATACAAAGTATCAAAAATCCAATGATACCAAAGAACCAAGCAACATTGGACCCATCCTGTCCTGGAACCCTGACATTCATACCGAACAAACCAGTGACCAAATTTAATGGAACTAATATGGTACCCAATAGGGTAACTTTAGACAACATTTCTGTTACCTTGTTGTTAGCATTGAAAGATTCAACTTGCAACTGTGCCAAATAGTTGGAATGCGATCTGGAGAAAATTTTTTCGTATGCTGCCAAATTTTGAAACATGGTCAAGATATGATCCTGAATATCACCGAGATATAATGCGATATCACCTCTTGGTTGTGCCTGTTGCAATCCTGTTGGTGGATGATGTTGATGTTCTGCATTATACAGCATGCCTGCCAAGTTGCTATTCGAGAATTGACTCTTGGTCGACCAGTTGGCTTCATCCTGACATCTCTTGGCAAACATTTTGATAACATCAGCTTTTCCTGATAACAATCTCATCAACGTCATAACTTTTCTTCTAGACTCTCCAATTCTTTGCAACATTCCACCAAAATCTGACTCTCTTGCAACAAAGACACTATCTTCTATGGCATCTGCTTCATATTCAATAGCTTGAATGACAGGAGCAAAACCATCAGTGATGTCATCGATAAGAGCATAACATAACCAGTCTGCTGATACATCAACATAATCTCTTAATTGTCTAACTCTTCTTCTGACGTTGGCAGGATGCAGGATTGGGGAGAAATGGAATGTCAACACACCATCTCTAAAGATGACCATATAAACGTTAATTGGCTCCAAGAAATCCTCGCTCTCGTTATCGGTCTCAAATGTGTGGAAACAGACAAAATAATAACTTTTGAACAATTCTACTTTCTCTCTGGCTTCTTGCATTCTAATATCTTCCGCTGTCAAAGGATGGATTCCAAATGCCTTGGCCAAAGCTCTCATTTCTTCATCTGTTGGACAAACACAATCTAACCACCAAGTACCCTCTGTAGGCTTCAAAAAGCTGTCCTTGACAGGTTTACCCTCTGGGAATAAGGATGACAAGTCTGGAGCATGAATAGTCTCATCATTCTCCGAGTGAAAGAAACTGAAACGATCTGGTGGTATGAACATGTTTTGCGCACCACCAAAAGTCACACCATCCTCGGAAGAGCTAGTCTCATTGACATTAGTTGTCGCTTCGATAGGCATGGTTTTCTCCTCTGACTGGTTGAAACAAGATGCATCAGATTGTTGCACTGATTTGAGACTTGGCTCTTGATTCTTGTTAAGTCTTGGAGTATATCTCAATGCGGCTGAGCTGAATTTTTTAGCAGATGAGGTAGTATTATCATATTTGGATATCAGCAATTCTCTTTCCCTTTGCTGTATCATCTTTGTTTCTTCGCGTTCTTCATTTATGAACTCCTCAATCTCTCCAAAATCGATACCGTTTATTCTCGTATGCTCAGGCAACATTGGGAAACACACATCCTCTTCTGTTTCTTGAGACTCTCTAGAGGCATGAGAATCGGCATCGCTTTCAACCGTATCAACTGCCGTATTTCTTTTAGGCTCTGAAATGGAATTTGTTCTGGCAAACCTCCTTCTGTTGTTCTTGTTATTGACATCGCCTTCGCTGGCACTAGAGTAAATTGAGTTTCTAGAAATTTGCTTTGACAATTTTTGCAAATTTGAATTTCTTCTAGTTCTCTCGCTATTCAATAATATACCACCACTGCTATTACCATTGCTATTGTTACTGTTACTGTTGTTTGTTGGTGATACACCCCTTGGCTTGATGATCGACTTGACTTGATCAGTCACTGACCTTGACCTTGCACGATGCAATTTTTCTTTCCAGTCGTAACCAATGTCCTCATCATCATCTGCAGCTAGAGCAAACTCGTCCCCGTCATTGAACTGAATCATCTTGTTTCTCAAATCTCTTGAGTTCGTTGTCTTAACCCGTGGACTGTGCAGCTCATGGTAAGGAGGCTTAATAGATGATGATTGGCCGTTGTCTATGATGCTATCCTTCCTTATTGGAAGGGATGTGTGATTTCTATGATCATTTAGTCTTTCATCCTCGGTGATTTCAGAATGAGAAGAGGTTGAAGACTCGTTGCTCGAACTGATTGACAAGTTTGAATTTGTGCGCTCGATATCCGACATCGTGAATATTTGTTGTTGTTGTTGTTGTTGTTGTTGCTGTTGTAATGTCGACTCTGTTTATAACTATCCTTCGTCCTGTTTCCAGAAGTTACAACTTTATACGTGATGATACAATTTAAGCCCTTTATATAATGGTGCGAGCATAAATTGTGAGTAGCTTGAACATCTATTACAGGGTTGAAATCAGTATAGCAAATCTTTGGTAAAGTTATTCAATCTTGTCCTTTTTGCTTAAGATATTTGCAACACATGGAATGATTTATTCTGATGCTTTTTGGTCAAAATGCTTCTTTCTCATTTTAATTCTCTGCTAAAAAAAATTTTCCGTTGCGGTTTCCACGTGCTGGCGAAAAAAGAGAGAAAATAACCCTTTTTGGGCTTATAACGCACGACTTATTGTTTAATTACTTGCAGAACGGAACTTGCGTTTGTTTCTTGTTGTATGTTTATTGTTTATTGTTGGTGTTATCTTCTGGACATATACAACAACGCTATAACTATTACAAACTATAATCCAAGATCATGATTCATAACATAATACATGCAAGCTTCGAATTATCTATTATTTGTTTTAGATTGCAGATGTCTTTAGAACGTTATAGTAATCTATAAAATAGATCAAGAAGGGATCTTGTTGGTGTGTTATTCCAACGACTACAACAATTTCATTCCCAATACGACGTAGAACTTGATCATATGGACTGAGATGTATCAATGGATAATCTATTTCAAAAAAACTTGCAACAAGAATAACTTTTTTATTGAATAATTGAAATAAATCTAATATATAATTCAATTCACTGAGTTACTATTTAGGCGATTCCCTATTTTGAAAATTGGAAAAGATTATCTCATTATATATTAATTGGCATAAACAAGAGTGCCTTGAAAGTTAACTAAGGTGGTAGATGAAAAAAAAATGTGGTGGATAAATCAACAGCTTATCTTCACATCATCTCTTACTTTTTATCTATCTCATCTCTTCCAGTATACAAAATAAGAAAAGAAAAAAAAAAAAAAAAATCAAATCGAAAATTTTCTTTTTTCTTTGCACTATAAGAAAATTTTTATAAGAGCCAGGGGAAAGCAGAGTATCTATCTACTTGATTGAAGTGCTCCAGTAGTTTATCTATACACAGAAATGTCGTCAAGCGAGGACGAAGAATATGATATTGCTTCTAATATCGCTATAGATTCAAGCGATAGCGAAAACTCTAGCTCAGATTCAGAATCAGGTGAAGATGTTCAAGATGAAATCTTATCAGAATCAGAATCAGAACTTGAAGATCAACCAAAACCAAAGAAAGTGAAGCCTCTGAAGCAAGCTTTTCCTTCATTAGAATCTCAAGATGATAGCGAAAAAGCTGGACCAAATGATATGATGCAGTATTTCAACAATGTTTCCACAGATGCAAAGAAGAAGCTGAAAAATGGTTCATTCGCATCGTTTGGTTTTTCCAAATTCTTATTATCAAATATAGCCAAAAAGGGTTATAAGCAACCTACCCCAATTCAAAGAAAGACAATTCCTTTAATCTTGTCAAATAGAGACGTTGTTGGTATGGCAAGGACTGGTTCAGGTAAGACTGCTGCATTTTTGTTGCCTTTGGTTGAGAAATTAAAATTACATTCAGCTAGATTTGGTGTGAGATCTATTGTCTTATCACCATCAAGAGAATTAGCCATACAAACTTTCAAACAAATAAAGGAATTCACCAGAGGTACAGACCTTAGGTCTATATTATTGATTGGTGGTGACTCCTTGGAAGATCAATTTAGCTCGATGATGTCAAATCCAGATATTGTTGTCGCCACACCTGGTCGTTTCTTACATTTGAAAGTTGAGATGAATTTGGATTTGAAAAATGTTGAGTACATTGTATTTGATGAAGCTGATAGACTTTTTGAATTGGGTTTTGCTGAGCAATTGAACGAGCTTATTGCTGCATTACCACCTTCAAGACAGACTTTATTGTTCTCTGCCACTTTGCCACGTTCATTGGTGGACTTTGCCAAAGCCGGATTGAACAATCCAGTCTTGGTGAGATTGGATGCTGAAGCCAAAATTTCTGATAATTTGGAGATGGCTTTCATATCATGTAAGAAAAATGAAAGAGAGGCGAATCTTCTTTATCTCGTGCAAGAAGCCATCAAAATTCCACTTGCCACTCCAGAGGAGTTGCAAAAAGTAGAACAAGCCACGAATGAGACAGATTCATCAGATGAAGATGCTGATGTTAATTTGGAAGAAAAAAGGAAAAGAAAAAGAAAGGACAAGAATCATAAGAGAAGTAGCTTACCACCTGCTAACGAATTACCATCACCATTCTCGACCATCGTCTTTGTTCCAACTAGACATCATGTCGAGTATATAACCAGGCTTTTGAGATTAACAGGTTTTGCTGTCTCATACATCTACGGTGCATTGGATCAATATGCAAGAAAACAACAGCTTTTGAATTTCAGACAAGGATTGACACATCTTTTAGTTGTAACAGATGTGGCTGCCAGAGGTATCGATATTCCGGTATTGGCCAATGTGATTAATTATTCTTTGCCAGCATCGTCAAAGATCTTCATTCATAGAGTTGGTAGAACTGCAAGAGCAGGAAATAAAGGTTGGGCATATTCAATAGTTAGCACAGGCGAGTTGCCATATTTGTTGGATTTGGAATTGTTTTTGGGTAAAAAGATTTTGTTAACTTCAATGCACGATAAAAGATGCGAGTTATTGAAAGAGAAAAACGGTGGAATACCACCAGATGTAAAAGTTTCATACACAGATAGAATGGTTTTAGGATCTGCACCTAGAATAGATGTTGAAACTTTCCAAGAGATGTACGACACTTTGCTCAAGAACGACTATGATTTAAAAGTTTTGCTGGGGGTTGCCACCAAGGGTGAGAAACTTTATTTCAGAACCAGGACAGCTGCATCACAGGAATCTGTTAAAAGATCAAAGGAGATTATCATTTCCGGTTGGGACGAGCAAAATATACTATTTGGCAGAAATGCTGAACTGGAAAAGTTGGATTTCTTAGCCCAGTTACAGAATAGACGTCACAAGGAAACCGTTTTTGAATTGGCCAACAATGATGATGCTATGATAACTTTGATGAACAAAAGAAGACGTCAATTGGCTCCAATTCAAAGAAGAGCACAGGAAAGGAGAGAATTGTTGGATAAAGAAAGATTAGCCGGTTTAACTCACAGTCTCGAAGACGAGGTCTTGAAAGGCGACAACTATGAAGTCGGGTACAATACCATTGATGACAAAGAGTTGGCTGAAGCTTTTGAGGATGCGGATGACGTTTTGGCCAAAACTGAAACACTGAAAAAACCAAAGAAGAAATCTTTCAAAGACCCAAATTTTTATATGTCTCACTATGCCCCATCACATATGATACAAGACAAGCAATTGTCTCTTGATAATGGCTCATTTTTAAATGATGCCTCAAAGGCTACTTTTGATTTGGATAATGATGACAAAGTCAAAGTACAAAAAACTTCAGCCCAGACAATGCAATGGGATAAGAAAAAAGGTAAGTATGTCAACTCCAAATCAACTGATCAGAAATATATCATTGGTGAAAGTGGACAGAAGCTTCCAGCCACATATAGATCTGGAAGATTCGATGCATGGAGAGATCAGAAGAAAGTTGGCAAGATACGTGTTGGTGCCCCAGAGAGTTCAATTGTTGGAGCAACAGGCAAGGCTATACCAAGCAATTCCACTGACAGGTTATCTGGTGGTCGTTTCAAGCATAATGCTGTGAGGGCACCAAAGTTGCCTGATAAACATAGAGATGATTATGAGATCCAAAAGAAAAAGGTTGAAAAGGCTTTGAGTAGTGGTATCAAGGTGAAGGGATATAACAGAGCTGGAATGCAAAACGAATTGAAATCGACTGATGATATAAGAAAGCTGAGAGAGCTCAAGGACAAAAAGAAGCTGAAGAATGCCAGACCTTCCAAGAAGAGAAGACATTAACGATCTCTGGACTCATAAAGGAGTCAGTCAGATTTTCAATTACATTTTTTGCATTTTTTTGAAATAACAATTCTGTACATTAATAGATTCTTACTCTCTCAGAGAGAGTGTAGGTAAAGTTATGACGAACAATTAGATCAGCGCTAAATTATCTTGAGGCACTATGCACTACTTCTTTTTATTGATTGTGATTGTCTGTAAATTGCCAAAGAAAGGAAAAATCGAAAAAAAAAACATTCGTAATGGCAATGTAAGCCAACCACCCGATATCAAACCCATCTATAGTGTTGCAAGAAGTGAATTGGCTTTAACGCAGCACAATCAATTGTTGCTGTAAATGAGATCGAGGCTCTTTAATAAGATACATATCCCTCATCCTCACCAGCACAATCAATCTGATAACGATTCATCTGCTCAGCGCTCCACACCATCCTCCACTAACAGTTCCGGCTCTCAATTCCAAGAATTATCGTCGCAGTCCTCAGAACAACTGCTTTCTGGTAAGATGGATTTCCAGCAGCAGCAGCAGCAACAGCTGCAACAACAACAACAACTGTTCCAATCGCCAATGCTGAGCACGCCGGTACTTCAACAATCGTTGTATCAACCACAACAACAACAACAGCAGCAGCAGCAGCAGCCGCAATCGGTGATGTTGCAAACTCAACAACAACCGCAACAACAATTACAACATCATCTGAGAACTCAGCCACCGCTAGATATCGTAGAGCAGTCATTGTTACCGCAGAGATCGACTGTATCGAAGGGAAAGTACTCTTTGAAGGATTTTCATATCATGAGAACCTTGGGAACTGGGTCATTTGGTAGAGTGCATTTGGTAAGATCAGTACACAACAATAGATATTATGCGATCAAGGTCTTGAAGAAGGCGCAGGTTGTCAGGATGAAGCAAGTGGAGCATACAAATGATGAAAGACGTATGTTGAAATTGGTTGAGCACCCATTTTTGATTAGAATGTGGGGAACCTTTCAAGACTCTAAAAACTTGTTTATGGTTATGGACTATATTGAAGGTGGTGAATTGTTTTCATTGTTAAGGAAGTCACAAAGGTTTCCAAACCCTGTCGCTAAGTTTTACGCTGCCGAAGTCACTTTAGCTTTGGAATACTTGCATTCTCATAACATCATTTACAGAGATTTGAAACCTGAAAACATATTGTTGGATCGAAACGGACATATCAAAATAACCGACTTTGGTTTTGCCAAGGAAGTTACAACGGTAACATGGACTTTATGTGGTACCCCTGATTACATTGCCCCAGAGGTTATTACGACAAAGCCATACAACAAATCAGTTGATTGGTGGTCATTGGGTATCTTGATCTTTGAAATGTTAGCTGGTTACACTCCATTTTATGACCAGACTCCCATGAAGACATATGAGAAAATCTTAGCCGGGAAAGTGCATTACCCATCACATATGCACCCAGATGCTGTTGATTTGTTGAGTAAATTGATCACTTCAGATCTTTCGAGAAGGTTGGGTAATTTGCACAATGGTCCTGCCGATATAAGAAATCATCCATGGTTTAGTGAGGTTGTGTGGGAAAAGTTATTGATGAAAGATATTGAGACTCCTTATGAGCCTCCAATCACCGCTGGTATCGGTGATTCGTCTTTGTTCGACCATTACCCTGAAGAGAGGTTAGATTACGGTATAGTTTGTGAGGATCCGTACGCAGAGTACTTTCAAGACTTTTGAAGAAAGAACGTGAAATTTCTTACTTTGCAGGCTATTTTTTTTCAAATCTTCCTTTTCTTTCTCTTTGTTAGTTCTAGCGCCGCTTCGATGGCTATTCCATTGCTTTTTGAATTTTATCTAATGTTGTCTTAATATAAATATAAATTGCCCATTGATTAAATATTAATGAAGTATATCATGTGCAATTGACATATAATTCTTTTTCCGTGCGTTGTCCGAACAAAATTAAAGCCATAAAGTGCTCTAGTTGGATCATGTGGTATAAACACTACATCAGAGAAGTCTTCGAAAGGGATGACATTGATCAGGTTTCCCGATGAGCTTCTTTTCATAATTTTCAAACACTTGACGCATAATGGCCACCCTAGTGATCCCATTCCAAGCCCTGACACATTTTGTTACGATTCAAACATAAGATACATCTTGTCATCTCAGAAATGGAGAGCCTTGATCAATGTCTCGTTGGTCTGCCAGAAGTTAAGAGACATGGTTCTACTATTTATCAAGGAATATCATCACAAATCATTGGAATTATCCATGGCACGAATATCGGAGATTCCTAGTTGGACTGAATACAAAGCAATGCAAAGAAAACAGTCATCGGTATTGCTCATACGGAGCAATTGTCAGCATCTATTGTCTAATCATGTCACAAATTTGGAAATATGCTTAAGTTTTGTGCCAGATGCATCTTCATGGAATCAACTTGCAATGAAATTCAGTAACGTCACCAGTCTAAAAATCTTGGGTACCTCAGATCACTATCGAAACATATTTGAATACAATCAAACTGCAATGACATTTCCAAGATTGGAAAAACTCACTTTCCTGTTACCTGACACGTCGTTGTCATTGATAGGATTAGCTAAGTACATCAATTGGCAGCAATTACTGCAGATAAACCTTTTTATTGATCCCTTTGGAAATTTCGAGATCAATGTCATACTGGATTTGATGGATATTCTTATTTTCAAACTTCAAAACAATACCAGGTTACAAAAGCTATTTCTAATCGGGGGTAATAATGTTATCTTCAATAATTACATGTTGCAGGTGAAACTAGCTGAGATGTTAAAACATCTTAAATCTTTGAGGACCTTGTCAATTTCACACAACCGTATGAGATCGCCAAGTTTTTCAATTTACGATCACGGCTACGAATACAACGCGTTTGGTTATCGCGAAGTCCGCAAACCTTTCATTCAATTGTTCAAAGCTATATCGGATTTACCATATTTGGAGAATTTGATGTTAGACATCGATGTTTTAAGACATTTCGATTTAGAAGTTAGGCAGCTTTTCCAAGAGGGTGAATTTGAGCAGAAGCACAATTTGGAATTGATTTTACGAGAGCCGACATTCGTGTATCCTATCACGTCGGAACAATTAACTCAGATCTTGAGATTGATACTCACAATTCAGCCAACTTCACTATCACTCAAGTTTGGTGTGCAAATAGAGCTCAACGTGCCCAACTCTGTCATGCTATTGCTTCGACAGTTGTTTTCGGCTCTAACCACAAAGTTCAATTATACGCGCATTAAGTATGTGGATTACGAGCTCTGTTGGTCCATCATGGAAGATTCCTACATAAGAGAACATAATGAAACTAATGAAAGTAAAATCTTACGCTGGCAGAGGCCTCTGCTTGCATCTTCAGTTTACAAGCAGATTGAACGACAAGAGCTTCATTATTCACATGTTTATGACGAAAAAGCAGATTATGTTAGACTAATGGATTCTGATTTGATCCCATTTCCAAGATGTTCTTATAAGATGACACAACAAGGTAATGATGAAAGTAGGCGGTTACGGTTCTGGGAAATGGCGTGTGTCTTGGATGACTTCACAATGTTTAATAACTTAGGTAATAAAAAGGGGAGTATTTTCGATTGATTTTGCTATGCCCCTTGGTTATTTATTATCAGTACTTGTAGAGTTAGAGAAGAATTACTTCTTGTGACTGTGTTTTCTGTTTTAGGAAATTAAATCTATCTCTTTGTACAAGTTTAATGACACGTAAAAAGCATCAATTTAACGTGCGCAATACAAACAGAGTAGTAGAAATGGCAGATTTTTTTTTTTTTTTTTTTTGCGTGTGAGAAGAAATTGAATTGGGAAGAATTGGAGAAAAGTGAGAAAGGCAGAGAGAGAAACAGAGAGGGAAAAGAAAGAAAGAGGATAGAAAAAAAAGTAGAATTGAAACTTTTCTTAAGAATCAATCACATCATATCAATAACAGCACACAATGGCAGGTACTTCAGTCAGGTATGTTCAGTTTATTGCTCACTCATCTTGCTACTACACCACTCAATACAAAGTAGTCCAGTTCACAGGAAGAAACACCACAAGACGAATTTTTAAATCAAACTAAAAACCAATTTTCGAACATGAAAATTTTTTGAATCATCACAAAAATTCAAAATACGAAACAACTTCATCATCAGAGACAGTATCATCTCGAATATATCATTTCCAGTTTAATTTTTCCAGTTATTGGGTGGATATTGAGAGACTGAGTCTTTTAGGCCACCCATATGATATAGCATAATTCGCTATGGACTAGCAGTAACGGCTACGTAGATTCAAATATCACAAATATTCAAGCACAAAAGAATTCGTCCCTTCAAGAGGTTTCATCTCATCAAGAAGCTGTGAAAGTTTGTTAGCAATGATGAGTTGTGTCTTTTGTTTCATTTATATCTTACTAACATTCCATTTGTTTTTAGAGACGTCCCAGCTCAAGCTTTCATCGATGCTTATGCTCAATTCTTGCAAAGACAAGGTAAATTGGAAGTTCCAGGTTACGTTGATGTAGTCAAGACATCTGCTGGTAACGAATTGCCACCACAAGAATCTGAAACTTGGTTCTATAAGAGAGCTGCTTCAGCTGCCAGACACATCTACTTGAGAAAGCATGTTGGTGTTGGTAAATTGAACAAATTATACGGTAATGCTGCCAACAGAGGTTTCAGACCATCAAAGCACGCTGACGCTTCAGGTTCTGTTAACAGAAGAGTTTTGCAATCATTGGAAAAAATTGGTGTTGTTGAATTGTCTCCAAAGGGAGGTAGAAGAATCTCTGAGAACGGTCAAAGAGATTTGGATCGTATTGCTGCTCAAACCTTGGAAAACGATGACGAATAAATGTACTGATTAGGATTCTTTAGAGGCAATATTGAATGGTTCTTTGATACACTTTGAGCTGTAGATATGATACAAGTTGGGTTACATTTTAATCTATTTAATTTTTATGTTTGTTCAATAACATCTCACTCATGGGTGGTTGAGGAGCTATACAATGTTGTCCAATCTTGTCATTACTAAATTATAATCTTCTCCATATATATTAAACAAAAACTGTCTTTTACTGTTGAACAAAAAAATTGCTGTAGTGTCTCCTTTGCTATTTGAACAAAAACTGGCGATAATTGAGGGCTGTCGAATTGAAAGGTATTTTAGCCGCTGATTTGTTATCAGTCTCTCCAGGGCTGATTATATTTGAGGAGGTTAGGCGAAATTTTTCGAATGTTAGATTGAACGCTAATTGACATGTCTATAGGTATTCTACAACTTACTGGCTCGATATAGATAATGTTGACCGAACAAATTTTGAAAGGAAATCATGATTATGATATACCAGAGGAGACACTCAACAATGAAATTACACAGCTCGTTAATCAGATCACAGAAAAACCCAACTTCAATCCGGACTTGAAGTTTGACCCTTCGATCCATTTGTTGTGTGATGAATCGGCAATATCCAATATACAAAGGCTATCGTTGTCAGACCTAAAGATCACCAAGACACATGTCACGCCTTTGAGTGATTTTGCAGGCACTTTCCCCTTTCCTTTGTTCAGCGAGGAAGCCGTGGATATGATCAAATTCGAGTTGTTTCAAGATCGCAATTTGTTGAGAGACCATGCGAGGTTGATCAAATCTGCTAAAGATAAGACTCGACTCGACTTTCAGATAGGTGGTTATGCAAAGAGGACCAGATTTATTTATGATGCGATGACGCATCCACAAACGATGGGCATTATGGAGAAAATTTGCCAAATGAAATTGGAAATTGGTCAAATCTACAGTATCGGCCATGTGAACGTTTCCTTGACTGAAAATGGTGATACAGATACAGATGAGTCAGAAGAGTATTATGAAAACTTGAAAAAGCTTCAAAGTGAGAATCTACATGATATTCCCTCTTCGCTAGGGTGGCATTATGATTCTGTACCATTTGTGTGTGTCTTGATGTTGGAGGCCCCACAAAATATGATTGGAGGAGAAACAGGGATCATGCAAGGAGATGGGTCCATATTTAGAATTCCAGATCCCAAAGTGGGTTATGCGAGTATCTTACAAGGAAGAGTAGTCAAGCACATTGCCACAAAGCCCTTGAACAAGAGTAACAGAATCAGTTTTGTTAATAGTTTCATACCACTGGACATCAATATGCCTGATACTAGTTGCATCACGTCATGGAAACCCAGCGCCTTGCCGAGAAGTGTTCATGACAAGTTTTACCCGACCTGGTTAGACTACAGATTTGCAAGAATTGAGAGGATGCTACATCAAAAACGTAAAGAATTAATGGAGCTGTGTTCTGCTGATGCCAAATTCGATCAATTGGAAAATATCGAATTTTGCCACAAAATTGAAAAATATTTGCTCAATTCTTACAAGGAGTTTGAACTGATCAACGACGACACTTATCCACCGAAATTTTTCTCGCAACCGTATGAAGAGCTTTAAATTCCATCTCTTCCTACCTGATATAAAGCGTACACGTTCAACATGCTAATAAATAACCAAATAGCGACAGAGATAACCGTTGTGATCCAGTTATTGGACATATCCTTGTAAGACTCAGTTGATTCTCCATCAATAACAATTTCTGTATCCCCTTCGCCTGAGCGATTAGTGATTGGTACTTTCATTATTTTTCTGCTGCAAGTGAAATACACTAATGGAGCAATCAAGAATGGAAGCAATATGGACAAGACAACTTGACTTCCATTTAACAGTCTTCCCAAACCACTTTTACCTATGGACAATGAGATTATTAAACATGGAATTATGGAAATGCTTCTTGTGATGATTCTTCTTTGCCAAGGCTTGACTTTCCAGTTGATATGCCCTTCAGAAACTATTTGACCAGCAATAGTGCATACGATACCAGCACTTTGGCCTGAACATAATAACAGCACCATGAAAATTGTACCCACAGCAGGTGCGACCGTTTTGCTAAGTAACGAATGAATAGTATATAAATCGGCATCTATGGCCTCAGGGGTGCCATACAAAGTGGAGCCGGCGACAATCAATATTGAGGAGTTCACAAATAAGGCAAATGTCAATAACGTAATGGCTAACTCTAAAACGGAATATTTGAGTGAATAATTGATCGCATCCAAACTTGGTGTGTATTTGTAATAATTCTCTTCATTCTCCGCAGCATCATCACTCAATTTGATGTAACCCTTTCTGATATCATAGTCTCTAAGTCTAGGTTGAACCAATCCACTTCCCAAGAAAAGCGAGTGTGGCATTACAGTAGCACCCAAGATAGATGCAGCAGTATACATACCTCCATTGTCAAACATCTGTCCTGAAGGTACATAGCCCCTAAACACTTTTCCGACACTCTGTTTAGGCAAGTAACCTAACTGGACACAGAAACATATCACAACAATAAAGACCAACGCTGCAACACAATACTCAAAGATTCTAACAAATTTCAAAGAAGAGCCAGGTCTGTAAGCCATCAAGACGAACAAGACATCCACTACGGTCATCACCACACCTGCTTCGATAGGGATCTTTAGCAAAATGTTCAAGGCGATTGCTGTACCGATAACTTCTGCAATATCGGTCGCAATGATCGCACACTCGGCAAAGAACCAAATGATGTAATTCATCCATCTCGGAAGATGCTTTCTGCAATTCATTGATAGATCAGCACCGGTGACAGAGCCCAACTTGATGCAAAGAGATTGTAAAAAGACAGCAATTATACTGGCTAACAAAATCACGAACAACAATGAGAATTGATTGGATGCACCACCACTGACAGATGTTGCGTAATTACCTGGGTCCATATAAGCAACACTAACCATTAATCCTGGACCAATGAACCTCATATACTTCTTCATCGTGGCTTTGAACCCACTCTCTTGTGGGAAACTGTCGATGGAAAGAATCTCTTCCTCTTCTTTCGTCTTAGGTGAAGTTGAAACGTGCCTGCTGTGACCATCCATTGTGCTTCTAACACCACCAGTCAAGGTGTGTTGTAACATGTCATCGGGCCTGAGCTCGGAGGGGACACGTCTATGATTGTTGAGAACCATTCTTTTTAACAATTCTATTGCACTTGCAAACGATAGTGAAGGATTATTGTATAATTTTGAATGGACTAGCAAGTGAATAGTATGAAGAAATGCCCAACTTTAAGTGATTAATTTTGAAATTGTTACGCCAAGTGTGTGTTGAAGTAAGTAAGTAATACAGTACATTTTTTTGTTGTTTATTTTTAGCCTGAGTGATGAAATTTTTTGGTTCCTGACTTGAAATTTGAAAGGGATGGATCTCAAACCCAACAACTCCAAAAATAAACCAAAATAAGTCGCATGATCGATAGATCAGTTTAAAACTTTTTTACGACCCTAGAACTCCATGGGAATTAATTAAAAAATGTTTGGACTGATTGAATTTCATGCATGAGTGAATTTGTTTCACCAGTGTGTCATCATGCAGGGGTGATATCTCCAAAACAAATATTTTAAACATTTCAATTTTAAGATTGCTCACACAAGATCTAAGAGACGGTGTTTGAATGACACATGTAGCCCAGCATAAATCAATCCACCTTAAATTTAGCTTTCGAAGTTCATTGGAACAAGGGGTTTTTTCCACAGGGCATCCATTTTGACGCGAGCAGCTACTGAATGTGCCCACCAACAACTAAACTCTCCAGCTTTCAGTTGGCTTGACACAAAGTTGTGCTTTTACAATTCCCAATAGGTATCTAAAATTTTTCTAAAGTTTCCACGAGAAACAGTTGCTTTACTTTATAGTATATGAGAAGATTCTAAAGAAACCATCTGTCGTTGAGTTTTTTCAACAGCACCTCGAAAGCTCGAAATCCAGCCAGCAAAGTTTGGAAGACAATTTTAACCTACTGAATAGAGTGTCCCTGCAAAGTTAAACTACATACTTTTATATCTCAGATTGAGACCGAAGAGTACTTGAAGCAGCAGATATGTATTTACAAAACAAATAAAACAAATAAACAAAAAAAAAACAAGATACTCACTTTTAAAGATATTCATTTCGCAATTGTCTCAATATGTGTTTCATTGACTTGTTAAACCACGTTAAGTGCATGGTAACTTGGTAATTTATCCACCAAACTAACTCGAGGAAGGCAACAAGGTAACAGAATATAGAGTGGCCACAGATAAAATCAAAAGTTTTAGGTATAACCAAAAAACATTTTGTAGATGCCGCGGATAATCACGCTCTTCATATCATTTGATACCACAGGGATGTGTGAAATGCGAGACTGACACAGGTTATTATTAGTGATCTGATGGCTTTTTAAAATAAAGGACGAAAAAATCAAACTGTAATTATATGTTTAGGAGTTATTACATAATCTAAGTACGGCCATAAGGATGGTATCCTCCTCTTCCCCTGTAACCACCTCTTCCTCTTCCTCTTCCTCTACCGCTACCTCTGAAGCCTCCTCTTGGAGGAGGAACGCCAGCTTTCGGACCCTTAGGAACATTTGCAGGTACATCCTTTGGTGGTAAAGTCAGCTTTGGTTGTCTAGGAATGTTATCCAATTGTTGTTGTTGAATGTTGACAACCTGATCTTGATCGTCATACTGTTGCTGAGAGTCGTACTGATTGTAATCTTGCTGCTGCAGTTGTTGTTGTTGTGGTGCATACTGCAGTTGTTGCAGTTGCAGTTGTTGCAGATACTGATACTGCTGCATCATTGCTGGATCCATGGTCATACCGTTAGCAGCATATTGCTGTTGCATTTGTTGGAAAAAATATTGTTGCATTTGTTGCCAATACAGTTGAGCCATGTCATTGTTGACACCATATTGGTTCAGGATAGCTGAAGGGTTGGCCATTGGATCCAACTGCCCCGATTGATATTGCTGTTGTTGAAAATATTTGCTATTACTTCCACTATTTTGTTGGCCTCTTGGCTCAGCTCTCTTGATCTCCATATTACGGCCCTTCAACATCACGTATTTGTTTTGAGTAACTTTGTCAACAGCTTCAGGTGAATCGTATGTAACGAATCCGAAACCTCTTGATCTTCCCGTATCTTTGTCTATCATCAATTGAGCATCAATGATGCTACCAAATTGACTGAAATAGTCATTGAAATCTTGCTCGTTAACTTCAGGAGCAATACCACCAACGAAAATCTTACCAGTTTTGTCCTGTTCTTCCTTTGGAATGGCTCTTTTTGGATCGATCAATTTTCCATCCAAAACATGCGACGACTTAACAACTTCATCGACAGACGATGGATCTGAAAATGTTAAAAATCCAAAACCTCTAGATTTGCCTGTATTTGAATCTTTCATAATGGTTAAGTCAATAATTTGTCCATATTTTTCAAAATACAGTCTCAAACTATCCTCCGTAGTTTCCCAGTTCAACCCTCCAATAAACATTTTACCAGCACCACGACTCAACGTAGCCTTTTGACGTTGTACTTGTTGTACTTGTTGCTGTACTTGTTGTTGCAGTTGCTGCTGTAACTGATGAAGTAAGGAAGGATCCAATTGAACATCATTACTCTGTGGTGGTGGAAGAGGGGCCAGGTTCTCTAAGTTGTGCATCGAGGCACCATTACTATCATCATTTGCAATATCTGGCTTGGTCTCATTCGACTCTGCGACTGGTGGTGGTAATGGAGCTGACTCTTTATTTGGCTCTTCCACTTTTTGTGCTTCTGATTTATCGACGTCATCGTCTCCATAAATATCGTCAAAAAGACCGTCATCGTCACTTAAGTTGGACATGTTCGCGGTGAGTATATATATGTAAAGAAACTAGTTTCTCTAGTGTTTTACTTTTGATGAATTTGTGTGGGATATAATCTCTATTAAGTGTTATATATCTAAGTATATGTAAAACGACTACAAAATGGATACGTAACTAGTCTTTCTTGAAATTTGTTTATAGGATCGGTAACTCAATTTTGAAATTATCCAGTAAACAGATTGATTATCTTAGCAATAAAATCCAATTGATCTTCCCAATTTTGATATATACACTTGAGGAGTTAATGGTGCTCTGTTATGTTCAAATAAAAGAAAATTTTTTGCCTTCCCATAGTCTTGAGACTGAGTAGTACACGACCTAAGTTATTCTGTACCGAATAATCTGAAAATTTTTAAGTTGTACAAACGTGACTAGAGATAGCAGGCACAAACGTGGAGATAGAGTATCAGAAATGGGCAAGAAGTATCTCATATATTTAGCCCAGTCACATACCAACTTCAGGAGAGCTGAGTTGGAGTCTCTTGCTGATTTATTCGATATTGAAGCTGACTTTTCGGCACACAACGAAGAGAATCCCTTTCTCGTTGTGGAGTTGAAAGATGACGAACAGGCTCGAAAATTGATCAAAAGAAGTATCGTCGCGAGAGGCATTTATGAGCTATGGGGAACAGGTGAAACCTTGGAGGCTCTCCATGAAGATGTGAAGAAAAATAGTTCAAAGTACTGGCCTAGATACCAGGATGATGGAATTTCATTCAAATTTGATTTCATTGGTTATCATGGAAGCAGACAGACACAAGCCGAACAAGTGAAGATCATAGAGAGTTTTGAGTACCTAGACTTCAAGGGGCCGATAAGATTAAAAAAGCCAGATGAAGTGTTTGTGTTTTTAGAGGACTATGAAGTGGTGAACGAAGTGCCGTTACCAAAACCAAATAGGATTTGGCTTGGTAGAGAAGTGCAAGTGGGTCCAAGAATATCAGAGGGATTAGTGGATAAGTATGACTTGAGAAAGAGACCATATATCGGTACAACTTCGTTTGATGCCGAATTATCACTCATATCATGTAATATTGGACAAGTGAATCATGGGAAAATAATGTATGACCCTTTCAATGGTACAGGGAGTTTTCTAATTGCTGGCGGCTATTTTGGGGCAATAACATTTGGCTCTGACATTGATGTGAGAATGTTGAAGGGAAAAGGTAAAGCAAACATACCTCTGAATTTCAAAAAATATGGAACACTCAGACATTTTGGTGATGTATTGACTATGGATTTCACAAATAATGCCTTCAGACCTGACTTGGTGATTGATTCAATTATTTGTGACCCACCATATGGTGTGAGAGAAGGATTGAAAGTCTGTGGTGCAAAAAATCCAGAAAAGATGGAAGGTAAAGAAAATGTTGTCATTGATGGAGAGAAGGCTTTCTTGAGAAGAGACTACATACAGCCCAAGAAACCTTACGAGTTGGACTCATTGTTGGACGATTTATTGAATTTTGCTGCTGATAGATTACCTGTAAATGGTAGACTCTGTTTTTGGATGCCAACGGCCAATGATAACTTCAAAACTACAAATATCCCTCAGCATAAAAACTTGGAGCTCAAATACAATCTAGTGCAAGAGTTCAACAAATGGTCGAGAAGATTGCTTTGCTATGAGAAAAGAGATTCGACGTATGAGGGAGTGAGCCGTACTAAGGCAGAGATAGGAGAAGTTAATAATTTTAGACAGCGGTACTTTACAGGATTCAATTGAATATAATGTTTCACAAAAGGTAATTACCAATTTAAGTAGTTGTAATCCTTGCGAAGCGAGGTTAAGGGCACAAAGAAAAAAATAGAGAAAAAAAGGCCTCGAAGAAGTAAAGATAAGGAATCCTGATTATCAATTGGACTTATCAAAGAATTACCAAAAATCTTCCTCAGATTCAGCTCAGTTCTCAGCTGGTAGCCACCAAGACAGTGTTTCGCAACAGATGTCTTGTGACTCTCTCAAGTCTTCCACCCCGGATCTCCCCACGGAACCAAATCAGCCCCAAACCAAATCTTCACAGGACAAGTCATTCTCGTATGTTCAGGTAACATGCTCATTCTGCAAGTTCAAAAAGAGGAAATGTAATGGAGAGAATCCTTGCTCCAATTGTAAAAAACACAATCAGACCTGTGTGTATTTTGCTGATAATGACCGAAGACGCCGAAAATATCATACCGACTACATCAACTATCTAGAGGGTAAATCAGAGGTGTTGACCAAATTCATTGAGGAGTTCTTAAAAGACCTGCCCGAACTCAGTGATGCTTTCCACCAGAAATTGAGTCAGGTTATACAAGTTTCTCAGATAACTGCTGAGGACATCACCACAAGTTCAGTTGAGGATACCGGTGACATAGATGACCACTTATTAGAGATGATGGCCGAGGCTAGTAAGTTGAAGTTGGACGAGGATGATAACAGTAGAGTGTCTAACTCCAAATCATTTCTTAATCATTCAAATGAATACGACGATCTTGACATCGATCAACAAGGTAGTCCATATAGTGGATACACATCATCAACATTGAATGCATCAGCAACTGAAGAAGAAAGCAATCCCTTGACAATGAACGGGCTTAACATTGTTTTCAAAGATGAGTCTTTTAGAGTACATTTGACGGGCTGCTTCGAAAAGTATTTCTCCGCTTATTGTCACTGTTTCACCACCATTTTGCCTTCTATCAAAGAATGGGAGTTTTCATCACCAGAACCCTCTAAACAACTTTTGATGTGCTCTATATTTGCCGTCGGAGCAGTTTACTCAGACCACCCATTTGCACTTAAATCAAGGAAGCTGTTTGTGGCGGAACTGGAGTATATCGCAATCAATGCTTGTCGTTATCCATTGGATATATATTTGGTTTTAGGTCTCACCTTATTATCAATGTATGAGTTAGGAATGGGGAATGACTCTATCTCATATCTCTTTGATTCGATGGCTTGTTCATTAACACAGCATATGGGATTACACATATCTTACGATGAGACCGGAGATTCGAGGGCTGCAAATTATGCTCCAAGAGCATCTCCCATACGCTCCTCAATATTATGGGGTATTTGCCTACAGGACAGAATGATCACCACGATATGCGGAGTTCAAGCTTGCATACACTTCAAGAGAATCATAGCGCCTGCTTATCAGACAGTTTTAGGGCCCGAGAGTGACAAATACGTTGCAGAGCTTTACTTTGCATCACAAAGTAGGCTATGGTACATCTTTGATAGATTCATGGATCAGATCTGTTCTGAAAATGGGGATATTGGAGATACCCATCAGCGGTCGAAGTTATTGGAGACAGCATTGAACAGTTTATCCGATTTCAAGAACTCCTTGCCGTCACCTTTGATACTCACAAGCGATAACAACAACCAGTTTGTTGCTATGCTACACTATACCTATTATTCATTGCTTTGTCAATTTCACAGAAAATTTATAAAGATCGCCAAAAACTCTTCAGCGGAATTGATCAAAAATTCGGTTATACTGGCTAAGATTTTAATCAAATATCACAAGCACAACCTATTTGAAATTTTACCCTATAATTCAACATACTTGATATTCTCAAACGCTTTGGTGTACTTGATTGTGATAACTCGAAAGAAGGATGCAAACTATTCGAATGCCAAAGAAGAAGAATACTATCGCAATTTCAGATCCTATTTTCAGACTTGCGTAACCCTGATGAAGGCTTTATCAAGATTCTGGAAAAGACCGAAAAAGGACTTGAATATTTTGAGAAATATGTGCATTCAAGCAGGTATCCATTTTCCCGAGCTAACTGACAATCAGGTTGGCGAAGAAGCAAACTTTTTATCAAATTTCTCCCCTCTGGGCCCATCCTTCGTTGATGCAATAACGCCCAATGCGTCTGCAATATCGAACACGGTCAGCCCTGGAGTTTCATCTAATAGTCCAAGTGATTTTGCAGTTGAACAGTTGGACTTTGACAATCGTTTCTTTTTCCTGGATAGCTCGACTTCTGAATTCCATCCAACACCGGAGCCTTCTAACCTTCAACAATTTCAACAACCACTTCATCAACATTCGCAAATACAATCACTACATTTTCAAGACGAACTACAACATCAGTCACCTCTGCTTCCACAGGAAGTTCAAGTACAGCCACCTCAATATCCACTGCCCCAGCAACAAGTATATTCACTACCTTACCTGCAGCTTAGACCACAGGTGTATCCTCCACAAGTTCCCCATTTCATTCCCACAATGCCCCAACCTCCTCCAAAAATGCAAAGAGAATACCCCATTGCGGTTGGAGGCGAGGGCTCGATGCCCCTGGATTTTAAACAAGATCTGATGAGTAAAGACTTCTTAGATCTGATGCAACAGGTTTACCCCTCGTTCAATACCTCACAATTCTCGAATGCAAACAATTCAAATGTGCCCAATCTGAACTACTTTCATGATCCAAATCACCCTGACTTTAACTTCACAGGGCCAGATGTTGGCGCATATGTTCACCACAATCATAAGGAGAATGGAAATTATGGCAACCCGCCTAACTGAACCATTCTATTTTAACTAGCTGAGCTGATTTCATTGTGACTTTTACATGTATTATTTTTTTTGATTCTAGTCTCCACGATTGATTGAGCATAGAGCTAAAACACTATTTGTTTAATTTAATCGTATTGCTATCACAAGCTATAAAGTTGATTAAAAACAATTACCCTACCAGTCTAGCAACAGATCAGAAGAGCACGAGTCACCAGCAGTTACCAGTGGTCTCACAGGAACTTTGATCTTGAATTTTCTGTCAATTTTTTTGAAGACCTCATTGTGTGTTTCAACCGACTCCTTCTGAGTAACTTTCCAACGAGTCGTACCCAAAACGCTGTCCAATTCCAAGTCATTAGGCAATCTGATTAAAATATAACCATTTTCTTCCTTGATATCGAAGGTTGCAACAGAAAGAGACTCATCATTCTTACAGGAACCTGTGTCCGGCTGGTCTTTCTCTATGACATAGTTTCTCTTGTGCAACGGACATGAAATATAGACATGTTTGTTCTCATCCTGGGATAAGATACCCTCAGACAATACAAAAGCCCTCTTGTGTCCACACATATTCTGAGAACAAAACAACTTGTCGTTAAGTCTAAAAATCGCTAATTGTGTATCTGAAACTAGAATCGTAGCTGAAGAACCTGATTCTTTTGGTGGCAACTTACTAGATTCACAGATTTTCCTCCAAGATGTTGACGACCATTTGATGCCTTTGAAATCTTCTCTCTTGACCTGATCATTTGTTGGCCAATCAGCAGGTCTTCTTTGTCCTCTTTCTCGGATAATTTCCACACTATCTTGCTCTTCATCGGTGTTGACAAATTGTTTGAAAATAGGGTTTTCCTTTTGAGTTTGAACAGCTTCATTCCACTCGTCGTAGTATTTGCCAACCAATTCGCTCATTTGATCTTCGAGTTCTTGAGCGATTCCCAATTTGTCATACACCACAACATCTCTCAAGTATTCAATTCCTCCTGGTAAGTTCTCTAACCATCTAGCCGTCCTTTGCAACTTATCTGCGGTTCTCAAGTAAAACATCAAGTAACGGTCCAACAATGGAATCACCTGATCTGGCAACACATTACTTTTTAACAATTGTGCATGTGCCGGTGTCATACCACCATTACCACCGACAAAGACATTGAACCCTGATCCACTTGAGCTTTGAACCGCTGATAAACCAAAATCCTTTCCGTGCATTTCAGCACAATCTCTGATACAACCAGAAACACCTCCCTTGAACTTGTGTGGAGATCTTATACCTTTGTATCTCTCTTCTAATCTGATGGCCAAACCAACGGAATCCCCAACTCCATATCTACACCAGGTGGAGCCCACGCATGATTTTACATTTCTCAAAGTTTTACCATAAGCTTGACCACTTTCGAAGCCGTGAGCATGCAACTCCTCCCAAATCTTGAGCAAATCCTGTTTCCTGGCACCAAACAAATCCACTCTCTGACCACCAGTAATCTTCGTGTAGAGATCATATTTCTTAGCGATCTGCCCTAAAGCAATCAACTTTTCTGGGGTAATCTCACCTGCTGATAACCTAGGAATGACAGAGTAAGTACCATTTCTTTGGATGTTACCTAACATTCTGTCATTAGTCTCCTGCAATCCGTGAAGATCTGAACTCAAAATGTGCCTGTTAAACAATGTGGACAAGATAGAACCAATAGTGGGTTTGCAAACTTCACACCCACTAGCTTCTGGATCTGATCCTAAATTTGTCATGACCTCCTTGAATGATTGAAACCTCTTTACCATTATTATTGAAAACAAGTCCGCCCTAGATTGCTTGAAATGAATGCAAAGGGCGTGTGACACAGCTTTACCCATTTTGACCATCTCTGCTTCGAATACAGCTTTCACTGTTGGCATACAACCACCACAAGCTGTACCAGCTTTTGTGCAAGAACTCAATTCTCCAACACTAGAAGCAGTGCCATCTCTAATCTTGTCAACAAGCATTCCCTTGCTAACATTATGACATGAACAAACTTGAGTGTCATCTGATAAGGCAGAAACGTCATCATCCTCCTCCCCTGGTTTGCCCAAAATCAACTCTGAAACTGGACCTGGTAAAGGCTTTCTAGCTTTTGTCAAGGCTGTGAACTTGGTAAAGTTTTTAGTCTCACCCACAAGTATACCACCAAGAAGATACTTACCATCCTTGGTTACAATCAACTTCGTATAAAATCCATCAATTGGGTCTTCATATATGAGAGCCTTGACGAGGCACTTACAGTCTGTCTTTTCATAACCCCTTGGTAGCCATTTAGGGCTATTTTTATCTGCAAAATAATCACCAAAGGAGGCGACATCAACCCCCATCAATTTCAACCTCGTCCCAATATCAGGCTCGGTAAACTCTTTAGGGGTATGAAATTTCGCTTGTGTCAAGTTAAATGCTAAGACATCAGCCATTGCTACACCTGGTGCAATTAAACCAAATGTTTTATCGTTCCAAGATGCACATTCTCCAATTGCGTAAACCGATGGATCAGAAGTTCTAAGAAAATTATCAACGGCAACCCCCCCTCTATGGGATGTTTTGATGTCCAGTTCGATTGCCAACTCGTCTCTCGGTTTAATACCAATGGTATAACAAAGAAGTTGACACTCTTCAATTTCACCGTTGTTGTATTCGACCAGTTGTAATTTTTGATTGTTATCGAAAATTAATTTCTTGACAGTTGTACCAGTTCTTGCAGTAACTCCCAAATCCCGCACTTTGGCCGTCAACAAATTTCCCCCCTTTTCATCCATCTGCTGTGATAACAACCAATTGGATCTGTGAACAACTGTCACATTATCATATATGCTCATGTCGTGTAGCGCCTTTGCAGCTTCTAATCCCAACAAACCACCACCAACAACTATAGCTCTTTTTGATTTTAAAATTCTCTCTTTCAAAAGGTCACTGAAACTGAGCATTTGATTCAAATCATCAATGGTACGGTATACAAAAGCACCCATTGCCCTGTATGACTTGATATCAGTGGTAGATCCTTCTAGTGGTGTCGGCAACAAATCCAAGGGCAAGAGCGCGTTTGAGCCAGTGGCGAGTACCAAATCGTCATAAGAATAAATGTTCCCGTTTCTTGTTTCAACAGTCTTTGTCTCTCTGTTTATCCTTATCACTCTTTCATCAACTTTGTAGTCCCATCTATCTAAATCTCTTGCTTCGTAAAACCCCTTCGGCGATAGCAACAACTTATCAAAATCCTTGTGCTCAAAATATTCTGTCAATCCAACTCTGTTGTAAGCCAAATGTGGTTCTTCTCCTAAAATTGTGATCTTGTATTCATTTTGTTTCTCATCATTCGTCAACATCTTATCCAAGAATGCTATAGAAACCATACCAAGGCCGACAACTATGAGATGTTTTCGAGGCTTATTTACGAGTGAGCCTGGCACCGGTGGTATTCCATTGGCAACATTGGTAAATTCTATCTCTTGTATGGATGGTGCCATTTTGAAGTTTCTCAAGTTTATGGAAGTTATTGGGTGTTGTTTATTGAGGGCTTGTAGTTGATGCAAATAGAGCAGTATATAAAGTGGTTTGCACTGCTGCTTTTGGGGAGAAAATGTTAGTTATCAAAAAGGCAATCGCAAATTCCTGATTTTTGAAAGAATCAGCTGCTGCTACTG
This sequence comes from Nakazawaea anatomiae, assembly GCA_030556755.1. Taxonomy (NCBI): domain Eukaryota; kingdom Fungi; phylum Ascomycota; class Pichiomycetes; order Alaninales; family Pachysolenaceae; genus Nakazawaea; species Nakazawaea anatomiae. Next base: position 182,960 of record JAKTUO010000012.1, on the reverse strand, counting down.
CTGCATCATAAATTTTGAGGGGGATGTGGCAACTGATTGCAATATGCTAAATCCTGATTGGCAGGCAATTTATTTTCCACTAGTGGTATCTTATCATCAAATGTTCTTTGTTCTGAGTCCCGCTGGTGGAGAAAGTCTCCCTCCTCAGAATAAATGAATGGAAGAAAATTTACGGAAAAACTTCTCCGTCAAGTTCCAGATATGGTAGTTCTAAGCGATTAAAAATATGTAGCATAACTAAAATCAAGTGAGAGCCAGTATAAGGAATAGCTCTGTAGGTTACTTTAAGATTGTTCAGTAGTGCTGTCTCTATTAAAACTATGATAACAGTAATATGAACAAGACTACTAGGATTGCCTATTAAAACTTCCAGTGACTGTAAAAGATATAATTTATTTAAATGTAAAACAGCGCATATATTTCAAGCGAGCCCCTTGACAGGATCTTCTTCAATTATTTCGCTCTGTTTCTTCGATACATAACCTTCTGGCCTGTCCTCCTTGACAGGAATAAAACTTATTAAAAAATTCAAAATTACCATGACGATACCAATAATCCAAAAACCCCTGAAAAATTGTGTTACACCATCTTTAACTTGAAACCTGAAAACTAAAGAGAAGAAGATTCCACCCATGTTGCCGAAAGCCCCTGTGATACCAGCAACAATACCTGTGTGATGGGGATTGATATGTGGAACCAATGCAAAATTGGCACCATTACCCATCTCCATGAAGATAATCATGAAAACCATGGCTACTATCAATCCAGCCATCGACAAATCATCTCTTAAACCAATCCATAACAAGAAGATACCTTCTATAAACCCACAGATACACATCCAGAATTTCTTTACTTTTGTTGTCTGGAAGCGTTGGTACAACAAATCAGCAACGACACCACCAAATGGTCTTGTGACAACATTCAACAAACCCAACATGGATGCCCAGTTACCAGCTTCTTGTTGTGAAAAAGTGTGGTTGGAGTGCGCCAAATACACAGCAGACATCACTGCCTCGATTGCCAATTCACCTCCGAAAGTGGAAACATAACCGAGAGCGACGAGCATGGTTCTCCAGTGGAAACCAACTTTGATGATGTCTATCAACTTAGGATCTTCGATGATCTCAGTCAAGTCAACAACATCTCCAACTCTTGTCTTTGTGGGGATAATGATGTCATCAGACGAATTTGAGTCGTGGTTGTAAGCTCTCTTGATATCTTCTCTTGACAAAACATGCGATATATTGTCCTTTTCATCTCCTTGCCTTGATATAACTGGCACTGATATAACCTCTGTTGTTGTTACATTTACTCCAATACCGAGAACATCTGTCCTGTTGGACCATTTGCCCTCTGGACAATCAACTCCAAATATTGCTACCAAAGCTGCAACGAATAACAATATAATCATTGGACCAATAACAAATGCCAATCCCCAACTTCTATGTTGAGTGTAACCTCTTCTTTCCAAGTCGGATACGATAGCTGGCATCATGAAAAAGGCGACACCACCACCAGCGTTACCCCAACCGCCAGCCAAGGCATTTGCAGTTCCCACTACACTTTTGTCAAAGAATAAAGTGGTCCAGACCTGACATGGAACAAAACTACCACCCAATAAACCAATAAAAAATCTAATCAGATGTAAACCTGCAACATTGGTAACACATGCTGCAAACGCCGTCGGAACAGCGCCTACAACAAGCACCAAGCACATCACCCATCTTGGACCAAACTTGTCACATAATGGACCCAAGATCACTCTTGCCAACAAAGTTGCACTCAAACCACAGATGTTATCGTTAGCGATATCTGTGGCGGTCAAGTTCAAATCCTTCTTGATGGTTAAAGATAATAATGGAGGAAAGGCAAACCAGGATAAAAATGAGACGAAAAAACCCAACCACGACAAGTGAAAAATTCTACCATATTTTGATTTCACATTGAAAATCGGGATGGTCATAGCCTTGTTGGTTTTCTCATTGATAACAGGATCTTTGTAGAGATCAGAAAACTTCATCTTTTTATTTGTGTTGAGTTTGCGGCTCTTCTTTATATCGACAATATGATGAGATTGATCTGATGTGAATTATGAGCAGGTGTATTGTATTTATATCACGGAGTCTGATGAAGCAATATGTTCAAATGTTGGCAGCTTTCTTATCTCACTATCACTTTAAAAAATTCTGCCTAGTATTTTCCGTATTGAGCACCAAATGTAAAACTAACTCTTTATAGAAACTGTTAGTTATATCCTTCTATTGAACTTGACAGGGCTTCATTCTTGAACTCTACAGCAAGCAGCACTATAATCTCCACCTTTCTTATCAGTCGATCGTTCAATAGAACGATGAGTCGGGTGTTCTAAGAAAACTTTTTTTCAGAACCCCAAAATGAAAACGAAAATCAAAATAATTGGAAACAGCCCTAATATTGTTATCGTTCCCTGTTATATCCCTGATTACGTAATGGTACAAAGTCTTCTCCACCTCATTTTCATTACTGTTACCAAATGACTCAGTGAAGTTGATCAGATAGAACCATAGACTAACTACACAAGTGACAGTGTGTGTAGCAATGCAAGTAAATAACTTAGGAGTGATCAATTCTGCTTCCCAATCTACATAGAAACTCCCCTTTAAGATAGATAACGAGAAAAGAAAAAGTCGTTCACAGTATTTACAAAACTTCCCTCACCACTTTTGGCTCTTTTCCTGAAGCGCAGCAGCGCAGACCTTATTAGTAGAACCTGCTATAAACAAGAACAAATCTCTACTCATCAACTGATATCACAGGAAATAATAATGGCTCCAAGTGGACGACCTTCGACACTCGCTTCAGTGGCCTGTAGCTTGTGCCGTAAAAGAAAAAGGAAATGTGACGGAGGGCAGCCCTGTAGCACTTGTGTGAAGTACAACAACTCCGACCATTGTGAATACCCTGTTGATAAAGATAGAAGAAAATGGAAATATGATTCGTCGTACGTCGACTATTTGGAGGTGAAGTCAGATCTTTTAACCAATTTTGCTAATGAGTTGACCAAGTCTAATCCAGAAAAGGCTGCAAATATAAGAGCTAGGTTAAATCTTTCACTACCGCAACAGCCATCAGGCTCATCTAATGCTTCAGATCCCAAACTAGCGGCGATTGCCAATCCAAGCGCCCTCGAAGAAGTTACATCAACTGCATGGAGAGTGAGGCAAGACAGGTATGGAAGAACTGCTTTTTATGGTCCCATATCTGGTCGTCAGCAAGTTTTAGAAGATGAGGAACTGGAAGCTCTGTTTGAAAAAGATCAAACTGGCAAGATCGATGTCTTTCTTATAACAAAAGAGTTTAGAGACCAATTGTTTGCAATCTTTGAGAAAAACTTTGCAAGATATTTTTACATCTCACTGATAACTTTGGATGAGATCAAAACTTGGCAATTCCCAAGCAGAGACTCAAATAGACAATTCTTGTTGTGTGCAATCTTTGCCTACGCAACAACTTATACCAGTATGAAGAATGTTTCGTCATCTTTTTTAGCAGAACTGGAGGCTATTGCGTTAACTGCTTGCAGAAATTCCTTGGACGAATTTGTTCTTCAGGGGTTGTTGATTTTATCATGTTTTGAGTTAGGAATGGCTTTCGATTCATCTTCCTGGTTATTCAATGCCATGTGCGCATCTCAAACACAGTATCTAGGATTACACTTGGGTGATTCTCCTTCTTCTTTGTTGAATGCTCAAGGAGTGAGAAGTATGGTTTCGTCTTCTCCCTTAAAGTCGGCGACTTTCTGGTCTATAATCATGCAAGATCGGCTAATTACGAGTGTTTTAGGAAGAGGCTCCAGAATTCAGTATTTCAGAATTATGGCTTCTTTCTATTCCCCAAAGATACAAGACATTTCACACCCACATTATGTTTCAGAGTTGGTCTTCACGTATCACTCAAGATTATGGTATATCCATGATCGTTCCATGGGCCAAATATACTCTTTTAAAGCCCAATATCTACACAACTCCCATAGATTCGCATTGTTGAAACAAGGTGTCAATTCTTTGGAGGTGCTATTCAAGTCAATCCCCGAGATAATCCAGTTGAGAAGCAATCAGGAGGATCCAAGAGTCTTGATGTTGCATCTCTCCTACTACGTTGTATTATTGTTGCTTCACCGCCCATACTTATCATCAACACCAGAGTCAGTAATGGATGTTTCTATTCAGCAGTGCATAAATGCATCAATCGTAGTTGATAAGTTCAACAGGGTACATGGATTTAGCAGCGCCCCTTATTTTGCAAGTTATTTGATTTTGTCCTGTGCCATGTTTGAATTATTTATTTTGTCTAACAAGGACGACAAACTCAAACCAGATGCTCAAAATCGAATGGACATTTTTGTAACAGCTTTGTTGGAGTTTGGAAAAGTTTGGAGACGAGGTTATAAGGACCTTCAAGTATTGGCAACATTAGCCACAAAATGGAATGTTGACAATTCATTTTTGAAAGAGCTGGCGAACTTGGCTCAATGCAGTAGTAACAATATTTACAAAGAAAATGTTGAGACGAATGCAATTTATGATGATGAAGTTGTTGAACATGCTGTAAATGAATTCAACCAGCAGTTCGAAGGACACTATCAATTTGATGGTTGGAACGAAAATTTCAGCCTTAATGGTGGTAGCGAGATGAGTGCCGATGGATTACGTGGTGGTTTTGATGTGGGTGAAAACTCTGCATTTAAATTGGGAGATGCTTGGATTTGATTTGAAAATGTTTGAGAAATACTGGAGTTTGGTGGTTTTTACTGTTTTTTTCGTTTTGTTTGTCCTCTTGATATATTACCGAGAGCCTATAAAAGCACAACTCGAATAATTTTATATAATAATAACCTTATTTATTGAAATGGCATTGTCCAGATACCTCGAAAGAAATAATAATTAATGTACTATCACTAATAAGTTAAGACTATAAATGCTCGGTTGCTTCCTCAAGTCAAAATCGATGAATGTTATCCACTGGAACTCCAAACAGTTTAGCCCATTCAATAACACCATCCTCCATTTGCTTTGGACCACACACCAATAACATAAAATCATCCAGTTTTAGAGCTCTCTTAGACAGATAATTATCTAATAAGTTTTTATCAATGTGTCCTTTCAATCCCTGCCAGCTCTCATCTGGTTTGCTCAAAACATAGTTTATATTAAAATTCGGTAATTCGTCACCCCCAAACAACTCATCCAACTCATTTTCAACAAAATGTCCTCTGTTGTTTTATTTCCGAAAAAAAAATCCACCTTGATATTTTTCTCATCTAACCTCGCAATCTCTTTGAATATTTGATATGGTGGTGTCAATCCAGAACCACCACCAATCATGAGGAACGTTTGGCACCTTCCCTTCTTTCCGTTTTTTAAATATTCCCCATTTCCTAAATACTCAAACTCACCAATTGGTCCTTTGATTTCTAAAGAGTCTCCGACTTTCATCTTCTCTAATCCCATAGTAAGCCTTCCACCAGGGACCCCATTTTGTGGAAAATACACTTTCACCAATACGTCCAAAACACCCATTTGAAGATGATTGGATTTCGGTGTGTACGCTCTCATCACATATCCCTTTTCATCTTTTAATCTTAAATATAGATGTTGTCCCACTGGCAACCCTGAAATCTGATCTGGATGCTCTAACAGAAAAGAGAAAATTCTTGAATCGTGAGAAATTTGCCTCTTTGAGATCAAGCTGGCCTTCTTCCACTTCTTTGGGTTCAAGAAAATCTCACTATTCTCCTCCATTTTCTGGCCATTAGCAACAAGAGGCTCATTCGACTTCTCTAACAGCCCGAGATGATATTTGGCTAGTAATTTTTTGGCATGATCGGAATGTACTGCCATGAAGTCATCCGTGGCGTCTTCACCTGCCACGAGAGTGATGCTTTGCGCCCCACCTGGGTGATCATCCAAGTATGGAAGTCCATCGAATACCTGCCCATGGACGACAAACCATGGATTTTCTTCGGTGGAGTGTCTCAAAAGCTCATCTTTTGAGATGACCACGCCCAACTTATCAGGATTTGTCATCATCAGAAAATCTAACTCGGCTTGGGTAGGACCCTTTGCCTCCTCATTATCTTCGACAAATCCTTCTTCTTTCTCGCCCCAGGTTCTCGATAAGATGTCACCCCCTTGAGCTTTGATCCTATCCATCCACCCGCCTTTCTTGTTTGCAATGACGGGATGTTCAAACCTTAATGTGCCAGCCTCGTCATCCCTAACAATTGCTATACGATACCACCAGTTATTCAACATTGAAGTAATATTCCAGTACATATCTCTAGGCTGTGTAGTCATATTATCATCCATAGCTCTCACAATAATGTCTTGGGCATCGTATAGTTCCCCTTTTGGAATATTAATTGTCCAGTAACACCAGCAAAGATAAGATTCTCTGTCACATACATTCACCAATCCTCCAAATAATTCAAACTCTCCGGCCTCCCTGTAACGGTCCTCTGGGTAGTCGATCTCAGTCAACTTCCAACTCTTTCCTCTATCAAGGCTCACTTCTACTCTGCCTACTCTGATTCCACCTCCGTTATAAGCGAATCCTTTAACTGGATACAATTCTTCCTTAGCTTCTGATTTGAGCTCCCACACCTCATCATTTTCAGGATACACTGTGACACTTTGTATGTTGAGATTATAAAGCGTATATCTTTCATCTTTCCAATGTTCATCCAATTTGAGAGCAGCTATTTCTGGGGTTACATAAGTTGGTAATACTTTGTTATCATAGTAATGATACCAGTTGTCGGAAGGCTTGTCTGAAATAATTATTCTTTTGAGCCATTTAACTGATCTTCCACCAATAACCCCAGGTATGAGTACCCTTAATGGTCTTCCGTGATCAGGTTCCAAAAACTCACCATTTTGTTTATATGCCAATATGATGCATTTTTCAGGATCGTTAACCCATACCATCTTGATACAAGTACCATAGGCTCCATTTGCTGGAGAATCTGCACCTTCCATCCACAAATATTTAGCTTTCTTGGATGGATTAGCAGCAGAGATGACATCTTTTAGAAATGGGCCCGTCCATAACGAGTTTGAAATACCGCTAGGACCCCAATTAAATCCCGATCCCTTTTTAACCATATTTTGCTCTTTTCTTCTATTTCCAGCACAGCAGAGTGTAACTGGTACCGTATATTGTTGGTAATCTTCCATAACTGATTTCAAGTTTATTGTCATTGGATTTTGTACCATTCCTTCAATAGTAAACTCCCAATTCAACATCTCTTCGTCCACACATTTGGGGACAGGCCCATGGTTTCTGACAAAATGTAACGCAGATGGTGTCAAGAATCCAGTATCAAATAACAAAGTCAAGGGACTTTCACAATTGAAAGGATGCGCACCTGTCAACCTCAATAGACGGGGGTCTCTTGGAACAAAATTGTCTTCACCCTTTTGATCGATCTCCAACACATCTTCTATGTTCTTCTTATAGTCTCGTATAACAGGAAAGGGGTAATCATCATGCTCAGGTTCCGCTTTCAATGAGACTACTCTCTGTTCGGTAATAATGGTTGTCTGTGCTGTCATGGTTGATTCTGCTTGAATCATCCCGATAATAAAAATAAAGCGTTGAGCTGTGATGTATGTTGAAACTCTTCAACCCACTTTTAAACCTATAGAAATCTAGTTATTTTTAAAAGCCCTCTTATCTTCCGTAAATCAATTTTTAAAAGAATTCTTATCACTCGTAAATCAATTTTCAAACCTGGCAGCGAAAGGAGGGAGGGAATTGTTACTTTATCGATATTCCACAGGTTTTTGTTCTGAAAAAGTAGGTTAATCAAACCACGCCGCATTTGGAGAATATTTTTTTTCCTCCAAAAACTATTTTCCGCAAGATGAATAAGGTATTCTCCGGTGCGATGAGCTTTGGTTATGTTATCGGAAAATCTGCAAATTTAACGCCAGATATACAACAGTGCGTCATCATTTTCTCTATGGACAATCATTGATTGTTAGTCTCCGTATCTGTGTCAAATTTTACAGTGGTTATTATCAGTTGCAAAAGTGAAATTGAAATGAACTGGGTGCTGCTTACATTGACTCATAAAAGGTAGTGTTTGATTGGACGGTAGCCACGATGGTAGAGCTTATGAACTCTAGAATATTACAATCCAAGTGATGTAAATATGGGAGAGAATTATGCAAAAAGATATCAAATGTCTACAAGCCGAATTGATTTATGAAAAGAAGATAAATAGTTCTCAATGAGGTATTTAATGATTGAGCTTAAAATGCTTTGTCAAAGTCGGTCAATACAAATCTGTACCTGACATCACCCTCGTCTAATCTGGTTAAAGCCTTACTCAAATTCTCAGCATTTAATGGAACTTCCTCAACCCACGGCTTCAAGTTATTTTTGGAAACAATTTCGAACAACTCTTCCATTTCTTTGACAGATCCCAACTTTGACATCTTGATACCAGCACCACTTGGTGTGGAGGCGAACGGGTCGTATTCATACACATCACCAACGCATGGTAAACCGACAATAGTAAATAACTTGTCAACTTTCAACGTCTTAATATAATTATTTAAAGCTGAAGCTGGAATTCTTGACGCACAATTCAACACGACATCAAAGGTGTCTTGCAACTCTGATTCCCAGCCTTTGTCTTCATTAGTGGCAATAAATCCGTCAGCTCCAATGGCCAAAGCATCTTCTTTCTTTGCTGAGGTTCTAGAAAATGCATAAACTTTTGCACCCATAGCTTTGGCAATGAAGATGGCCATATGGCCCAACCCACCAATACCAACAATACCAACGGTTGAACCAGGACCAATGTTTGCCCTCTTCAAAGGAGAGTACACAGTCAATCCACCACAAAGCAATGGAGCAGCAGATTTAGAGTCAACGTTCTCAGGAATTTGAAAAGCGAAGTGCTCATGGACACGATGATGGGAAGCGTAACCACCTTGTGAGATATAGTCGACAGTGTGGAACGGCTTGTTGTAAGTGGAGACATATTTTGTCTGACAGTAGTTCTCATTGTTATCGTGACATCTGTTACACTCCAAACACGACGAATTTTGTGCACCAACCCCCACTCTATCCCCCACCTTATGTTTGGTAACTTTTGGGCCCACGGCAATCACTTTACCCACGATTTCGTGGCCCACAACTAAATCTTTTCTATTGATTTTACCCCAGTTTCCTTGAATGGTGTGTAAGTCTGAGGTACAGATACCACAACATTCTACCTCAATGTCAATATCATGGTCTTCTGCTGGCTTCGATGGAAAAGTCGCCAAGTGAGGTGTAGACCACTCCTTTGGGTCGCTTACTCCGTAACCTTTGAATTCTTCTGGATATGGCATTCTGCGATTGAGGTTTTTGATTGATTATTATCAAGACTAATTACAACCGTTGAAACGATGAAAATAATTGGGCTGAAATAAATGAACGGCGATGGGGACATTTTTATATACTTTTTCAATTGACCGAAAAACACAGAAAAAAAAAAACAACACACAGAGAAAAACGTCCCCACGTCGGCAAAAGCCCAAAACGAGCTGGCCTACAACGCGCGCTTAATTGAGAAGCTAACCGAATGTTAAAAAGTGGAACACTTACAAACCTATAGAGCAATTGCGATAGGTTCTACCAATATGAGACTGTCTTTAGAACCCCTTGTATAGCTAATGATTTGAAGAAGCTTAGCGCTAGTTGCCAACTCCTCAATACCCCACTGCCCTTTTGAGTAAATTTCAGGTATTTTGCTACTCAAAGCTGGAAAGAAATACTCGTATAATTCTTTAACTGAATCTCTGTCCTGACTTGTAACAGGCACTTTTTGCCTGAATTCTTTGAATAAAGACTGTATCCATTTTGGTAAAACTTCTTCATCTACTCTGTTGTAACAACGGATCAACCACAACAAAAACACTTGATCTTGCAAACCTTGATCCTCAATCATCTCTGCATCCACTAATCCAAAAGCCAAAAGCAAAGAATTAGCAAATAAAGGGTCCTTCTTGAGTATTTTTTTCAAATCCCAAACCTTTGACTTTTGATCCTTGAGTATCCTTTTTTCTTGATTCTTCAGCTCGGTAATGACTTTTTCATACAATTCTTTTTGGCCTTGCTTATACACAGCAGCTTTTCTGGAATTTTCATTAGTATCCACGATCTTCTTAGCACTGTTGAGGGAAACAAGTTTCAGCTCAACCGCTGATCTCAATTTAGTCAATCCTTCTAATCTCATTCTCAAGGACATCATCTGTTCAATATCGTTCTTGACCAAATAACCAAACAAGTTCAATAAACCAGATGGTAAAATGTTGTCGTGATTACAGAAGTATAACAAGCCTTTTTCATAATCTTTGTAGTTCACGGGCTTGTTATTTGGTTTTAAATTATACTTTGACGTTGTGTAATCTTCCAATCTTGGTAAAGCAATACCAAATTTTTCAATTTGAGGTAACATTTCAGAGGGTACCTTGATTCTCAATGCAATAGAATCACTTTTATTGTTTTCTAGGACAAAGCCATAGCCCATAAGTAACTCTTCATTGCCCTTTTTGCCATAATTATTGAAAACTTCGTCTCCAATGTTTAATATTGAGCTCAGGTTATTATTGAAGATAAAATGTTTTTTTGTTTCATCTAACGTCCAAGAAACGTAAGACTCGGGGTCGTGATTTAAAAGGTCAACAACTGGGAGAAGCATCGAATACTTCGGGTCTGCGTCTTCATCAACCAAAATATACGGAAATGATCTTGACTTAAAAATCATACTCGACCATAAATAGCAAGGAAAACTTGACCAGTCTTTTTCACTGAATGTTATTAATTTTTGGTATAACTCATCTTCTTTCAAAGCTCCTTGTTTGAAGAGATCGTAAAACTTCAAATTGCCATCAAAATTCTCATCTCTAAATTTGGAGGGTACCAATTGAACGGAATCGAACCACTCCTCAACAAAATTTTCAAGGATCTCAGGTAGGGATGAACCTAAATTAGTTCCTTGCAAAGAGAGTTTCTCTTCCAGAGTCCAGTATACTGGTGACCCGATCTCTCTTGCATGTGGCAAAAGGTCGATATACGCATTCCAAAAGCTCTCCCCTTTCAACGATCTTTGATAGCTCAAAAAATGTTTAGTTATGGAGTTGATGTCTTTAGCCTCATGAAAGTCAACACCAAAGCACTCCTTGGCCTTCAGGGGATGTATAATCATACATTCAGGGATTGTGATGTTGGGTGTTGATGGATCAATTTTGTTTCCCGCAATGGCTGCTAGACCTTTACCAGGGACCGTCTTGAAAGAAATAGAGCTATTTATCTTAGCTCCTTGCTCAGTTGCCCACTTCAATAGCGTTACTACCAAGATATCTGACATTGTAAATTGTAGAGTCCCAATAGACTCTGCTGCCTTCGATTTTCTATTTTTTACTTTTCCTTTAATTTTCAGATGAGATTCTTTTTCCTACATTTACAAAAGGTGATATTTTCTTTTGAAACCATGAAATAATGATCAGTTTTGAAACAAGAATGCTCTTCTCAAAAAGCATACTCGACAATTTCGCGTATTTATCACAAAAAGGCGCTTCAGTTGATTTTCAAGATCACGAGAACAACTAATTCTAGGGCATATTTTAAATTGTAACTGACGCCATAGTTTGTTTCAAATACAAATATTTATTCAGAACAACCAATTTCTGTAATAATTTAAGCTATACCCTCAAACACCGCATCAACAAGAGTCTGGTCTTCACCTCTCACTTCCGCTTTCATCAATACAACACCATTACTGACATCAGCAGCAAATCTGATTTGGGCTGAAATTTTAGATCCATCTAATACAGATTTACCAGACAATCTTAACGAATGAGATGTTGAACCAGTTTTCACTTCTTCCGTGTTATTAGCTGGCAACATGGACAAAGAAACAATAATTCTATTGACAATCTCTTGTAAATCAAGAGAGTCGTTGATGTTAAAAACGGCAGAGTCTCTCAACTCAAGCTCATCCCATTGTTTTGTAAAGTCAGAAACAAAACTTGGTGCGATGAAGTCTCCCGGTGTCACAGCTAATTCTTCTATTTGATATTCATCCTGGAAGCCTTCATCATCAGCAACTGAGGTACCAGTTGCCGGATCGATTTCCTTGGAAATGAAAGACAAAGTGTTAACAAAGGAAGTCAAATCAAGCGGTTCTTGTCTCGAGAAAGATACAAAAACAATACCCTTTGAGTCTGGTGCCAAAACATCAATTGGCATCAAGAAGTCTTCCAGATAAGTTTCTGACTCCGGTTGAGCAATAACTGATACGTCGTTTAGTTCAATGTCATGCAAAGTGTTTTCAACATTGAACTGTAATACCAAATGCTCCTTGAACATATGTTTGACAGCAGTGATAACGAATTCCGTTCCAGTCTCAGTCAACTCGATAACATCGGAAGAATGTAATAATGAGCCATACTCTGCCAATTCTGGAATTGCAGATAATTCTTGAGAGTATTGCTGTTGTGTTAAACTTTGCTTGACCAAGTAATTTGTCTCTTCCTTTTCTTGATCAACGGCGTGAGTAGACTGCTCTAAACTCTCCAGCTCATTTTCCAATTGAGATATCTTGTGTTTCAAAGCATTTGATCTCAGTTCTTCCAAAGTCAATGCTGGGACCATTGAAATATCGAAAGGAACCTCGAAGCTTTCCTTATCACCATTCAAGTACGAGCTTAATTTCTGCTCCAAAACTGGTAAAGAATACATAGTGGTTGGAGTCAATAATTGCTTGACCTGCTTCGACTTGTTTGATTCATCTATCAATTTCAACGACACCGCAGCTCTATCTCTAACTTCATCGTCAACATCATTCAATGATCTATTCAATAAAATTTTGATACTCTTGGCAACAGTTTCATCTCCAATTAATGCAAACTTGGATAACGAGATAATTGCTGAAGATCTAACAATCGAATTTTCTAAAACGACACGGTTATAGATATGTCTGATGTACAATGTTGGGTTTGTTGTTTTTGGCCCTTCATTACCCAATAAATACAATATTCTGACAGTCAATTCACTGTACTCACAATCTTCGATAAACTCACACAAGTTTTCCAATGCTTTGTCTCTGGATTCTGGAATATAGTTAACCATGTCGAATAAAGCCTCAACTATAGCATTTTTGAAATTGAACCCGCCATCATCCCTCAAACAATCGTTCAAGAATGATAACATTGAGTTATGTTTCTCAGGGAATTTCAACGACAATGTTCTGATGGCATCTATAACAACAATTTTGAACTCATCCGATATTTCGCTCATGAACTTGGATATGGTTTTGATCAATCTATCAACGTTATCAGTATTACCTGTCTTCAATAATGTGGTGATTGCATACGTTGAAATGGATCTGTTTGGATCATTGATCAAGCCTTCCAATTCACCATTGCAAATTACAATCTTTTCTGGAGTCTTCATGGCAATCTTGTTTAGGAGTCTTACAGCACCAAATCTTGTGATAGTTCTTGGTGCTGTTAATAAACCTTGCAATGCATTAATGGCATTGAGATGTTGTTCACTCGACAAGGATGAAATGTTTAAAATGGTCTTAGCAGCCTCCAACTCGACCATATCTGATTTGTTTTTCAAATAATTATTTAACACGGGAAAAAGTGCGGATATTGTTTTGGGATCATCTTTTATAATTTGGCCAATATAACGAATCAACTGGACTATAGCTAATGGATTCTTGAGTGGACTGTTTGAATTACTCAAGGAGTTTATCAACTTGGTCAAAGCCATTCTATCATGATTTCTCAAATGATATAACAATCCTAGAGCATGGTACTGATAGATATAGGTGGAAGATGGTAATTTGTTGGCACCATAGTTTTCATGGGTCAAAAATTGTTGCAGAGGAAAGGTTTTAGTGGCATTGATGCACTCCAGGGTCTCATTAGTCCAGCGCTTCACAACATCTTTAGCAACTGGCAAAAGATGATAGGAAGAAATCAACGCAGCAGAAGAGACATTTGGATTCTTGTCAACAACACAATTTTTCATCAATCTTTCTGTTGCTTGAACTGTAGAAGCATCCAAAATTCTTGCTAATGTTCTGATTGCATCTGGTTTATAAATTATTTCCCCATTTTGAATGTCTTTCATGATGGATGAAGTTACCATCAATATATCATCACTGATGGCAGATAACTCTTTGATTGCCAAATATACCAATTGTCTCAATGATGAGTCTTTGTGCTGGAACAACTTTGAGATTGAAAAGAAAAGAGTCGTGGCCTCCTGGGATGGAAATGTCTCCCCGGAGTACAACAATCTCAATAGCCTGCCCAATAACACACGACATCTCTTAGCTTGCACTGGAGAAGCATTGAATGCCTGTAAACAATCTTGAAATACTGTCATTTTGTCTGGCAATGAACCAGACTCAGCATCCTCGAACTTCTTGTATGAGTGCGTCGACATCCTGCTATAATGGATTTTGTCCAACTTCAAACAGACCCGTTCACAATTTTAGAATCCAAGCAGAGATTTGGAACTAGAGGCAAACAAATTTGAGCTGTACCTTGATCACTGATAGACGGTGAACTGAGAAGAATGTGTGTTTACGTGTTTTGAATGAGATTGGATCCAAATGTTGAGGAAAAAAACAAAATTCAAAAATTTGCTGTGATTTTCCAACGATCAATTTTGATAACCTTTTATGGTACTTTCCTGAAATGGTAATAGTATATCAACATTATCAAAAGCTGACCTAAAAGGTTACTCAACAAAAAGTAGTGCTACAGTCTTATTCACAATCGCTCTAAGTAGTCTCTAAGTTTTCTCCTTATTCTATCTGCGTTTCCAAAAGAAGTTGGAAAATCTTCCAAGATCGTCTCATACAATGGAGTCTCAGATTCTCTAGATTTACACTATGCAAATTAGTGCATCCGAGGCCAAGCTCGTAGTCTCTTTGTTTGAAAGCATCCCCTCAAGTATTAATCGAGCTTCCGAAGTCTGCAGCAAATTCAAAACTGATTAGGATTCAAATGGTGTTGCTCAAAAATGACTGAGCAACAAAATTTTATGACTACCATTTGACGCCAGAATCACGAATAGACACAGCGTATAATCTTAAAACAGAAGTCAATTTATCCTACAGTGCTCACTGCTCTCTAAATGTTGTATTTTCATTTAAACAAAAGGATAAAATCATGGAGTGCTACCTTAAAAGCTCAAGTTGAAAATGAAAGTTAATATAACACACTATATAATTTTGAAGCGATTGCTAAATATCAGAGGAAATGAAATTGTTAATAATGCAATGGTAACTCTTTATCATCCCAAATTTTGAACACTCTGGTAATGAATTGGGTTAATGAATCTCGTCTTCAATTGGGCTCACTGATATTGACCAACAACTGTGCCAAACATCTTTTTGTAGCGTTATCATCTCTCAATGCCATACTGAAAGTTGCATCTTTCAATGGCTCCGGAAGAGTCTCTCTCAATGCCTTTCTGGCATCAGCATTATCAGACAATCTGAGATAGCATCTAACAACGTGCTTTAACAATCTTACCGTTTGTTGTCTGACCAATTGATCCACCATCGCCTTCAAAACATTGTTCACAGCATCAAACCTCTCAAATGTGGCACACACGTGACTGAGTCCTGCATCATCCACGAGTATCTTCTGCACTATAAAAATGGCAACAGTTTTGGAAAGTTCTGATGACGACTCCATAATTCTCAAACATAATGGGATGATCTCCGTAGTCAACAAGAAGGATATCACCTCTGGAGTATCGTTCTTGACCAAAGCACCGATTACTCCCAATGAAGTAAGCCTCAAGTATTCATACGGTCTTTGTTTGGAGGTAGTACTCAAAAATGGGTATAAAAAGAATGGGATATGAGCACTTAAAAATGAATTTCTAGTCTCTTGATGGGATGCCACACATTGTAATAACGCTAAAGCATTACAAACTCTATTAGATGCGGCAGCACCTAGCTGTGGTGGTGATAATAGCGGATAAACAGCAACAATCTCTTCCAAAAGAGATGTCATGACCCCAAATGAATGCCACAACACTAAAGCTAAATCATCGTACAACTCACGTTTTTTGCCCAACTCAAGTAGAGCTTGCTCTCTGCTTGCCGCTGATCCATATACCAATTCAATGATCCACTGATACACTTTATCATCATTGAGCGCCTTGTTTGAGGCTGCATTTGGTATTGATTGTTGCGGTGTCTGGGTTGACTGAACTTGTGCTTGCTGCTGAGGTAACTGAGTCAATCCCAGGGCAGCAGTTGCTTGCTGGTTGACTGGTGAGCTGACTTTAAGGAGATTTTGAAGTGAATTTTGTTGTTGTTGTTGATGTTGCAGTTGAGCTTGTGGAATTTGGTTGAGAAGATTGGGATTTCCTTGAAGGAGTATATTTGATGAATTCTGGAGTTGTGACGGCTGGTGCAGCTGGAGAATACGAAATTGTTGCTGTTGCTGAGCATTGAACTGTTGTTGTTGTCTCTGTTGAAGTAGCTGAGCAGCCTGCGTTTGCTGATCGTTCAACATTGGACGATACATTTCCCTTTGATATAGTTCGGAGAATCAATGAGAATTTTGAAAACTCAACTTGAATTTCGAAGATTTATTAACACCAATTCGCGAGCGTGCGAAGTATATATCAATAGTCTATTTGCGAAGCTTATAACTATATCGGTGAATAGTGTGAAAAAATCGCTTCGATATAAAGAATGATATCTTAAGACTATGGCCAATGCTATTAATTTAGTTGTAGCCCTTACCAACAAAAAAGATGTTCGAGATGATTTTCATTTCTCTTATGCAAACACGTACGATTTTATGGAAGTTGTACACTACTCTTCTTATATCGAACTATAAAACTACTCCTGAAAAGCTCCTTTTATCACTCCAATGACAGCGGTGGTGGCTATCTTATCCGTCACACCTTTTGAAATAGCATACTCCACGTCAGCTAGCTGTCTCAAAATCTGCGACAATTGGGTAGCTGTCAATTCATAATTTTTCAACAAATCCACGAACGATGCTATTAAATCTATGATGGCCAAGCCCTTTGACTTTCTCATCTTCTCCAAACCCAAAAACAGTGAAGAGTATTCTTCTTTCAAAATTATTGTCAATGCTGTTTCGATATCTTCTGGATGTGCTGCACCGACACAGTCGTATATCATCGACTTTGTGATTTCCTCACCTGCATTTACAGCTGCGGCACATGACTGTAACACGTTCAAAGCTCTTCTCATATCGCCCTGTGACAACTCCAAAAGAGAACTCAATGCCTCATCTGATACCTTTAGTTTTTCCAGTGCTATCACTTCCTCGACTCTTTCCTTTATAGCTGACTTTTGTAAAGGCTGAAATCTGAACCTAGTGCAACGAGATAGCAATGCAGGGTTCATTTTGTGGGAATAATTGGCTAAAATACAGAAACGGGTATTTTTTGTGTACTTTTCGATAACTCTTCTCAAAGCATTTTGAGCAACATTCGTCATGGCATCTGCCTCATCCAAGATGATCAATTTAAAACCCTTGCTGAAAATTTGCATTGTTGACGCGAAATTCTTGATTTGATCCCTGACAACATCTATACCTCTATCATCTGAAGCATTCAATTCCAATACCATATTTTTATAGTTATTGCCGTACAATTCCTTCGCCAAAGCAATGATGGTGGATGTCTTACCTGTACCAGGTGGACCATAAAATAATAAATGGGGCAATTTCCCTTCTTCAACAAACTTTCTCACTGTATCCACCACACTGCTTTGACCATGCACTTCGCTCAAGTTATTTGGTCTATACTTTTCAATCCATGGTAAGTTATCTGATGACATTGTGGTGTTTTTGATCAAACTTGAAAATCTTGATTTGTAGTTGTAACGCGTCTCTCTTCAATTCAGTCACTTCTGTTTTTTTCTTTACAGCCCCGATTTTTCAACCATCTCTTCACAGGTTCAGTAATCCTTTACGTGCATTCACTCATCTGCTTATCTACCTATTTGATGTATAAGACAGTCCCCTCCTCCCTTATCTTTCTAATAGCACTACTAATAATTTCAGTGATATCGCTGCTGAATCTGGAAGAAAGCGATGAATATCAACATTTGGATTTGAATCACATTGAGCCTTCAGGAGGTAATGAGATCAACTTTATGGTATCAGATGAACCAGAGCCCATCACGTTCAAGACCATTCACCCCAGGAGAAGTTTATTGAGCTCTTTGGAAAACGCTGACAAATTGTCCGAATGGACTCCAATTGCAAATCAAATTGCAGCCAATGAGACACAATATTACGAATTCGTGGTGAATACAACGCAGACAGGTTTGGGTGCATATTATGAGATCTTGATCTTTCTCTCGGGAAACATCTGTAGTTCGCCCGATGATTTGGAAGACAAGACTTCTAAAGATACTCAATTGCAAATTTACTACTCTTATAATCAAAGTGACATGTACAATTTATCAGATGTTTCAAGTACTACATTTGAGTACGGTTATATGCAAGCCCTAGCATCAAATCCCACAGCTGACCCTTACTCCAACTTGTACATAGCTGTTAAGAGTCCAACTATGGGGGAATATTTCGATGGATTGTGGTCGTATGAGATGGGAATTTCTCAAAATGATTTAGTATTTCAATGGGATGATCGATCTTGGGCAAATTTGGTTGACTCTGATGACCAATCGGCTTTGTTTGTGACTGGAAATCTCTCGTCAGAATACCCATCCCCCGTTTCTGGTCAAGCTCCCAATGATGACAATATTTACAAGCTTCACATATACGGCTCCGATTTTAAACATTATTTTCACGGCCTAAACAGGAGTTGGTGTGCCATAAATAATGGACCAGAGTTGATACCATCAATGAATATAGAAACAAAGCTAACGACGCGGTTCGGAAATTTGAAGCAACAATTTTATGTTACGGGATTGAACAGCTCGAGCTCTTATATTGGTTACCTCACTCAGGATTACAGTGGCACTGATTACGGTGGAACTGTGTTTCAACAATTTTCATTCGAAACTTTGGAAGACGGCGCTTGTGAGTTGATATTTGACTTATCTTTTTGTGATACTGTTGCATACAGCGTCCCAGTATCGACTTCATTTTTGGATCCACTGAATGAAACTGCATTTGCAAACAAGGCATTCCTCACGTCCTTATATGATAACTATACTGAAAGTCTCTATCAAAATTTTGCAAAAGCAATCCAGGTAGTTGCGTGTGATGACGAACTAGACTCAAGATACTCCCCTATTAGGACCTGCTCAGACTGTATCACATCATACAAAAATTGGCTTTGTTCGGTCACTATACCACGTTGCACTACAAGAAACGTCACTGGTTACAAATACAGAGATGTGGATGCCAATAGAAATAACTTTCTCGATGAGTTCATCGTGCCGCCAAATCCTTACTTCGAGATATTACCCTGTATTGACATTTGCCATTCGATTGTCATGGATTGTCCGTCCGATTTTGGATTCGCGTGTCCGTCAAGCAACAAGACAATAGCGATGAGTTACTATTGGGATGAATCAAATGCAGATGGCTATCCATATTGTAATAATGTTGGTCTAAGTGCAGCTACGCAAGCAAGTGAGACTGCGTTGCTGATTCCCACGAGTATTGCTGGGTCAATATCGCCAGATCATAAACTTCTCCTGGCCGTCATGTTGCTCAATTTTTTTATACTAGCTTTTGCATACTAGGTCGAGTTTTTCAAAATACTTTCATTACTCTCTATTTACTCCCCTTGCCACTGATAAATGTTATAAAACTTTCTGAAACTCAATCATCATTTTCCTATGTAAGCTCTTTACTGTCGCGTCAGTTTGTTAGGAGCATGATCCAAATTCTGGCTATCATGATCAACCTCATCTATTGTTCGTTTCAGACTAGTACTTTCATTCTTGATTTCGGATTCCTTATCTACAGCATCAACCGTTTCTAAACTCTCCACTTTCTCATCGTCATTCTTTATGAATTGTTGCCTCACTTCGGACAATGCTTCTTTCACATTTACCTTACTACCTTCCTCCAAAACTTTTTTCAATACGGCACCCCAAATCAGTTCATCTTCATCAAAGTCTTCCATTTTGAACACGTTAGTTTTCAAGTCCCATTCCGCTTGCTCCAACCTTACCAATTTCACCATATAAGCAGATGAAGACAAGGCTTTTCCAAAATCACTGATCAAAGATCTAATGTATGTACCTGACGACACCTTGGAAATAAAATGCAACAATGGCGCTCTGAAAGCATCAGAATCGTATAGTGCTACTTGATCTTCGTCAATTTTTCTTGGTGGATCGACGGTGGTCTTCAATTCATCTCTTTCGGCTTTCTCCATAAATTGTTTGGAAAAGAATAACTCATCGTCATCTAATGTAGGATTGCTCGACAACTTCTTATCCAATGGTACACCATCCTCATCAACTTCAGATTTCTTGAACACATAGTCATGAGTTGTATTCAAAGTGTCATCACATATCTCCATCCCATAAACCTTGACTTCTCTAGGTTTGATTTTTTTCGGTAACGGCAACCCCTTCCTTGCATATTCATACAATGGCATTCCATCCATCTTTAGAGCCGAAAACAAAGGAGGAGTTTGTGTTATGTCACCCACAAACTTTTCTCTGGTCTGGTCAATCAACTCTCTGGTGATATGATCAAATTTCGTCTTCGTCAAAATTTCTCCCTCAGAGTCTCCTGTAGTTGTACTTGCACCTAAAAGTGCTTCAGTTTCGTAAACTTTAACACTCCCATTGAGATAGTCCTGTAACTTTTTTGTTCCATTTCCAATACCCACAACAAGCACTCCAGATGCCAATGGATCTAGGGTACCGTCATGCCCTATTTTGACCTTTATATTTCTTAACTTTCTTGTAGAGCCTCGACTTCCAGACAGTTTGTAGTTCTGCCACTTAATGGCTTCCATTTCCTTCAAATCATCTGCAAAAATCTTCGAATCGCTAAAAATATGTTTAAGTTTATTCAAGCATGTGGCTGATGAAATTCCGGATGGTTTTTCGACCGCAAATACCCCATTCATCATAGGTTTCACAGATCTGTACATTTGATTTCAATTTTGAAATATTTTTTTCAGTATTTATTTCTTCTCATGCATCAGAAGATTTTTTTTTTTCTTTCTCGTCATCCACTACTGTATTCTGAACGACATAGCGGAGCCAACACCAAAAGACACAGACCAGAAAAGCCGAAATTAAAAGTTGGAATATCAGTAATACAAATTGAATGGGTCTGATTGGTCATCAACTTAACTAAAATTATTTCCAAAGTTATGAATTGCCAAATCTTGACAGTGCTTAAGCTCATAAGATCCCTTATCTGAAAATTTTATTATTTAAGCAGAATTTAGAAGTGATAACGAGTGTCCTGAGAGTTGATTAACAAACAAGCCAAATTGATAAAAGAGATTTAAAAGACTAAAGTTGAAATGCATATTCTTAACATCATGCAACAAGAAATCAATGCTTGTTTCAATGTAATAAGTCAGGACATCAGTTTGTATAATTGCTATATAGCCTATCTTCTAGTAGCCGATTTTTATCAGTTCGTAAAACTTAAAAAGTCAAATTCTTTCACCTTAACAAAATCTTTCTGGCGCATCTCCCTGGTCCTCTTGTAGCTGATGCTCTCATATCACAACTTACCAACTCCATTGTGAGTTAAAAATATTCCACTCAACTGGGAGTTACTTCGATGATCGCGGAATGCCTACTGAACTTATACGTTATGCGGCGTAAAAAATTCGAACTAGCGTTTAACTCGACCCCAAAGGAGTTGAAATAAATTTTTAAAGCAATACCACCTCGTGTCATTGCGATTATATTCGAGGTGCACTTCCAATATATATATGACAATATATATTATATATAAAACATATTCAATAGAAGATTCGTCAACTCGAAGTTGTTTGGCTCTTATTCAGTTTATATCTGTTCAAAAAGCTTTCCGTTGATTTTTCAAAAGTTAGAAATGTAGAAGCTCACAATCCAATCCATGCAAACAATGAAGGACTGTCAAGAGGAAATGTCTCATAATAAAAGGCGAAGGCTAAGGCTACATAGTCTCAAGGTGATAGAGTCAAGTAGTACTTCACTTCTTTGTTTATTTTTAATGGATGATTACTTTTCTTTATACCAACTTCATTTCAAGGACGTGAACTCTTGAAGACAAGCTTTTGGTCAGTAGCCAATTAGTAAATTACACTCTCTATTGCATTCATCACGAAGAAAATCAGATTGAATTCTCAAAACAAATGCTATACAAAATCAAAACTCAGATTGTCGCCCTCTGGCGGTAAGAAAATCAAAAGACAAGTAGCCTACTAAAAAAAAGCCAAGTTATTGGAAGCTATTTGAAGTAATCGTAAATGCATCAAGTGGATGTCATAGTGCTTCCTGATATTTCACCTGTCCCAGGTTCTACAGTATAGGACGGTAAAAACTCAGCCGGATGCTCATAATCTGGAACTGGTGTGTCGTCAGTAGCTGTGAACTCATCATAGCTTGGTGGTACATCAATCTTCTCCAATGTCTCCAACGGAATGTTTACTGGAGTTTTCTTTGGTGACAATTCACCAACATCAGTTTTTATTTTGTTATCTTTTGTTTCGTTCTGATCTCTCACTTTGTTTATCTTGTCCCTGATGAGACATTTTAGCTTCTGACGATGGCTCACTCTAGAACGTAATGGTTTTGCGTACTTGCTTAAACCCATCATACTTGATGCAGCACTCGATGATCTAGAAAGGAGAATAGGAGTCACTTCCTTTTTTTCCAGGGTTGACAAAGAATATGGTATTTCTGAAGGTTTTGTATTCAGCAAGGCATTTGCCTTCCATTTGGCCTTCTCAACTTTTTGAACCACTGATTCATGCTTGATCTCATTTTTCTTAGTGGCTACATGAATAGTCTTGTTTTTAAACTGGGACAAGGTTGAATTGTTTCGGTCTTCTGATGATTCTAATGCGTTGAAAGCATTGGGTGCCATTAACATTGCGGATGTAGGAACAGTCATGGTTGAATTTAAAAGTTATATAATACAATTAATAAATCAGTAGAATCCCCACTGACTTAAAATGCCAAAAGTTATCTTCCC
The DNA here is from genome assembly GCA_030556755.1 of Nakazawaea anatomiae. Lineage (NCBI taxonomy): Eukaryota > Fungi > Ascomycota > Pichiomycetes > Alaninales > Pachysolenaceae > Nakazawaea > Nakazawaea anatomiae. Next base: position 159,768 of record JAKTUO010000012.1, on the reverse strand, counting down.
GACTATATATATAATAAAGGGATAATATGCGATTTTTTTTGGTCTGTGTGCAAGACACAGACCGTGGAAGCAGACCAAATAACAACAGAAAATTCTCTAGCATTACAGAATGCGGGAGAAGAGCTCAGATTTACTATAACTCCGCGTTGATGACCTTGAAGTTGGAGTCCAAAATATCCTGAGAAGGCAGTAAGTCCGTTTTGAGGGCTATGATGGCGGGATTACTTCCAATTAAAATTGGCTGATGCAATCATTTTGATATTGAATAGTATTTGGAGCAAAAGAGTTCGGAGGCTGGTGTGCTTTCAAGTCACTAGCCTTTTTACTTAACTTAGGATTATCATGGGTAGAGTGGACCCTTGAAACAGAAACGAATTGAAAAAAAAAACACATGCATTCATATATATATACAATATTATTGAGTTAGAGATGATATGCCTCCTTTTCAACATTGTTGTACCAAAACAAAACACCCACTTCGCCCTTTTGACTATCAATCCTATTTTGTTTCACAATCATATCAAACAAGGCTTTGCGAAGAGTATGAAAATCTTCGCTCTCATCTATTTGTCTGATCAAGTTGTAACACTCCTGTAAATTTGCCTCATATTTGAAGCGAGGGCAAAACTCCAACAGAGTGATCTGTACATATACAAGCGTTGATCGCAAAGTCTTCAAAATAGAGTGTTTCGACGGTACATTTGGAGGACAATAAAAAATGCAATGATTTAGCTCGGAGAACATGTAATCGTAAAGATCCAGATTGTTAGTCAATATCTTTTTCACGCATATGATAAATTGATCAAGGGACAAGTATGAAGGATATTGATTAATGAGCAACTGGGCATATGCCTTGACCTCTGTCAACCCCATGAAGTTTAAATCTAGGTACTGTAACATTATCGAATGAGCAGATTCGAGAATAGTGATAAATGACTGCTCCTTTTTCTGGAAAAAACGATTCTCTGGAGTATTAATCAAGTCCTTGACAGTAAGAAACAAGTCGTGTTGCAATCCCGGGGTCAATTTCCCAATCACATTCTCCACCAATACCAACAAGAATTTCAAATTTGACGTCTGTATAGGATCTGACTCTATCTTATTGAAGTTTACTCTTGTCATTAGGGATAAAACAAGAATCTGCAAAGTTTCCACATCTTTTGACTTCAAATAGTCAACGGAATAGAAATAGACAAAATTATATGCATTGAACCCACCAACTCCGATCTTGTCGATAATGAAATTCAAATGATATAATATATAGATAATTTTCCTCGAGGTAGCAGAGTGAAATTGAAAATCTTCTTTGGTCATTGTTTGATTTATCAAACTCTCAAGGATCACAATGTTTGTGAACGTTATACTTTTTAAAAAATCCTCATCGATCACTTCAAGTGATGCTTCTGCATTTAAATTTCCGCTGAATAAAACAATTTTGTCCAACATAATATTCAACCCCATCAAGTCACACTTCTTAGAGTTCATAAAATTGATCAAAGATGCCAATTTGTTCAAGTTTTTGAGAACCGGATCAGATCTCCAGCTTTTGGCTTTTGAAACGTTTCCATTTTTCAACTTTTCAGAATAGATTAAGTCTGTTAAAAACAAGCTGTAATTTGTGATATCAACATGAATTTGATCGATACAGAAACTCAGTGCAATCAAATTCGTAGCAAGTATCTCAAAGTTGTTCATACAGGTTCTGTCCTGTGTTAAAGAAATGAATAACAGCTTATTCCACAATTTGACGAGTAGAGCGTCCAACAGAGAGGGGGGCCTTTCAGATTTGGTCGTCAATATACCACTAATCATAGGCAAAACTTTCCAATGGTATTCAGGGTCATGAGCAGCAAAACTTTGCAAACCGCTTATCAAGCTTTTGTAAAACTTGTCAAACGACAAGTGTGGTACTGATATATTGTACTTGTGAATAATTATGTAATTGAAAAACTCAATGATTTTGTAATTTTCTTCCATAGATATGAACTTTGAATTGTTGAAAAATAGAGGACATTTAAGGAAATTGAATGTGAGTAATGCAATATTTTGTTCATTCTTAATCGTTGGATAGTAATATGCTAAGTATGAAAGTAGCTTGCTTGATGTTGTTGTGACAGAAGGGTTTACCAATTCATTGATAACGAAATCTAATTGCTGCGGTAGCACTACTGCATTAGACGAATTATCTAGATATTGGTTCTGCTGTTGTCTCAATATCAGCAAACCTTGTGGTCCAAGTCTCATCATTTTCTTTCTCGAATGGTCTTATCTTGTCTTCATCCTGACAACTTTGAGTAAATGTGTCGCAGAGAAAAAATTAAAAAAATTAAGAAACACAAACAAATGGATTTCTAGTGTCATCTACTCGATAAAGGTGTTACGCCAACATTATGATTCAACCTGTATCCAAGTTTTTGACGATATTCACGATAAGTGTGTCTATAGTGGTTTCACTATGCGAGATGAAGCACTTGTTCATATTAAGGTACTCGCCGTTCTTATCCAAATGGAACCAATACTACAGGTTACTGCTTTTACAGTTTAACTTTAACAACGAATCGGAGATATTGCTATCGATGGTGATATTCTTGAAGGTTTTCAGCGACATTGAAAGATTGTTTGGATCTTACAAGTTTCTGGCTGTGATAATCATGTCTTTCATGTACAACATGGTGCTGATATTCTTGCAAATTTTGATCCCTTACAAGCTCATAGGATTGAATCTTAGGATCAGTTCAGGACCTATTGGGATCATATTTTCGGTTTTATCATTCTATAATGATTTGATTCCTGTCACCTATAAATTTGCGGTTAATTTTGGAACGCATAAGTTTATATTCAATGATAAAGTGTTCATATTGATTATGGGTATATTACTTTTCCTCAACCAAGGATTGAACAGCTTACTCCCAGCTTTGAATGGGTGGATAATTGGAAAGTTGATTTTGAATGACATTTTGCCGGCCAAAAAATTCAAATTGAGTTCTGTTAAGACACAAGTCTTCAAGTATACCGCCAGGAGAACACAACCTCTCAACATTGTTAGAGCTGAAGAAGACGATGAGGAGACTACATTTGTTGGCAACGAGGAAGGTGCAAATCCAGTCAGGCCATTAGGTGTGCAACTATTAGATACCTTCAGAACATGAATTTCTTAAACTTCGTGATGACAGATACATAATTACATATATAATACAGCAATTCTATTGATAGCGGAATGCCGCTATTTGGCTCCTTCTTCCATCCTTCTCTTCACATCCCAGTTATACACTCTCAGAACGTTCACTTCCATGGTTGTGATGTTTTCTCTGAGGTACTCCAAATCTTCTATAGTTGTCTTTTGGGATTCTGTAGCAATATCCAATCTCTCAGATAACATATCTAAAGCTTCATCTATTGGATATTCAAGCATGACATCTGCTCCTAGCCAGAGGTAAACATTTTCCAAATTCTCAGAAATTTCAGCTTTCGTGTATAATGTTTCATTTAGCTGGTAATTGACATCTTGGGTACTTTCGTTATTCTCTTTTAGATTTTTTATTATATCTATGTTTTGCTTTAAATCAGGCACTTTTTGTCTTAAATTTTGCAAAGACACTTTCTTAGACTCCTCCATAAATTTGAATTGATTTAACAATTCTTGAAGTTGACCGAGCTTGGAATCTATGAGCTCTTTAGTTGGGGTCTTACTGTTTATGAACGCATCAATATCTTCGATGAACCTTGCCTGAGGAATATTTCTGGGATTCTTTTCACCCGTACTATTTATTAGGTTGAGTTAGTCAAAAGCCTTCTTAGAGAGCCATACTATGTGGCATACATACGTTAATTCAAGTGAACTCATATTTTAACAGCTTGAAAAGAGATGGTGTGTCTGTATGTACATATAGGTATCTGTGTGCGATTCCTGACGGATACATCTATCCATATCTAATAGAGAGAGCTTTCTCGGTAATCGATTGATCAGTCTGGATAGGTAACAGCCCCAGATAGGAGCCATGTTGGAGTAATTTGGTGTTTCTTGAACTACAAAAAAAATCGTGTTCATCATTACACCATTCATAACGCTAGTCATGTGATATTAATAAGGGCGCATAGAACCTCTATAACCCTAATGAGTTTGTTTTTTTTTTTCGCCAAAGAAAAAAGTTTAGTTGTAATTGAGAAAAAAAATTTACTATTTGTTTTTACACCTAACGTATCATTATCACATACAAGAACAACAGCAAAAATGGGTAGAGATCACTTCGTCAAACAACACACTGGCTCAGGTCACAGAGAAGCTCCAAAGTCAGAAAACGTCTACTTGAAATCATTGGTCAAGTTGTACAGATTCTTGGCTCGTAAGTATCACCTTCACTCTCAGTATCAAAGATCAATCGTTTTATTTCTCAATATTTAATTATCTTTTCAAAAAAACATAGGGAAGGGATTATAGGAGACTAGACTTCAAGCGAGAGAAGGTGTATCATCATTGTTTTTTTCAGTGATGCCACCTTCTGTGCATTTCAATATGACTATATATATAAGTATGGCAAAGGTATTTCATTCTGCTTGCTTAAATAGAGAATCAGGAGATGACAATTGTTCTTCCATCAGTAAACACACTGAGCAAAATGACGAACGATACACATTACCTGCATGTTGCCCACCATAGCATCTATTCTTTGGGTCTCAGCGTTTTGAAACGGCCTTGCCATACCACTATGGATCCATATATTTCAGAAATATGCTCTCGCGAGAGTTCTGCGAGTACTCGTTTCATAAATTTTAAATTTTTGAACAAGTGCGATCTTTGAGCAGAATAAGCTGGTCAATATGTCATTACTAACTGTTTTCATTTTTTTTCACAGGTCGTACTGATGCTCCATTCAACAAGGTTGTCTTGAAGTCATTGTTCATGTCAAAGATTAACAGACCACCTGTCTCTGTCTCAAGAGTCAGCAAGGCTTTGTCCCAAAAGGGTTCTGAATCAAAGACCATCGTTGTTGTTGGTACTGTTACCGATGACAACAGATTGTTGTCATTCCCAAAGGCTACTGTTGCTGCTTTGAGATTCACCGCTGGTGCCAAGGCTACCATCTTGAAGAACGGTGGTGAAGCTATCACTTTGGATCAATTAGCTTTGAGAGCTCCAAAGGGTCAAAACACTTTGATCGTCAGAGGCCCAAGAAGTGCCAGAGAAGCTGTTAGACATTTCGGTATGGGTCCTCACAAACGTAAGGCTCCAAGAATTTTATCCAAGGGTAGAAAATTCGAAAGAGCTAGAGGTAAGAGAGCTTCAAGAGGTTTCAAAGTCTAAGCTAACTGAAGTTATAGATTTGTGTACTGCTTGTTGGCTTTATATTTCAAAAAAATTACTCGCTTCAACTTTCATTTCGATGTGATTTTTGTGGGCGTTTTGTTTTCCAAAAAAAAAAAAGAGAATAAAGGTTTCTTAGGGGTTTAATACTAGAAAATATTAAATTTTGTTTGTAACTGCTATCTATTATATCAACGCTATCATGATAATCTAGCTCGCCATTATTCACCGAGATTAAACTCGCCGCTCTTACCACCGCTTTTATGTAACACCTTGACGTCGCTTATTATCATGTACTTGTCGACAGCTTTGCACATGTCATACACGGTCAACAACCCCACATTTGCTCCACACAACAGTTCCATCTCAACACCAGTCTTTCCCTCGCATTCTACAACACACTTTACATTGATAGCATTTTGATTGTCTGAAACTTCAAAAGCAACATTGATCTTGGTGATCATCAAGGGGTGACAAAGAGGAATTAATTCAGATGTCTTCTTGACTGCCATGATCGCAGAGATTCGCGATACACTTAAAACATCCCCTTTCTTGTTCGAGTCTGATTTGATGAGCTCGAGACTGTTGTTATTGGAAAATTTGATGGTTCCTACTGCAACAGCTCTTCTCTTGGTTACCAGCTTTGCATGAATGTCTACCATATTAGCCTCTCCTTTGGTGTTGACGTGGGTCAACTTCTTGGGTAAATCGTTTTTGTAAGACAGAGACGACGAAAAGTGCCTGACTCCGATAAAATTCAAATTTTTCAAATGATAAAGTGAATTTCTCATGTTATCTATGAGATGGTTGAGTTAGTAAAAACATAAACGCTATTGGGATTGAGTGTGTGTTTGGTTAAAATCTGGAAAAAAATTTGTACCTACCCACCAATAAGAATCATTGGACGGTTTGGCATATTCTCCAATTCACCTAATCCGGCATGCTTCTCTTTTTTGCCTTTGACAGCCTTACCAATAATTTGCAAAATTTCGTCATTAGTGGCACCACTTCGCACTAAATCTTTCAAATTAACCTCATCATTCCCAAAGAGACAAACTTTCAAATTACCATCATTGGTAATTCTCAATCTAGTGCATGTAGAACAAAAATTTTCAGTCATTGAAGTAATGAATCCTAACTTACCTGCAAATCCCTCAACTTGGAAGACTTTGGCAGTATCACCATGCTTATGTGATAATCTATGAACTCTTGGATACTTCACTTTGATATTATTCAATATATCCTCATACGTTACCATTTTCTCGTTTGTCCATTTGTTTCCACCAAATGGCATATACTCAATGAATCTCACTTCAATTGGAGCTTTCTTGGTTAAATCGACAAAATTTAAAATTTCATCCTCATTCACACCCTTCATTATAACAACGTTGATTTTAATCTTTGGGATCTTCAACTCTAAAGCTTTGTTCAAGGATTTCATCACAGCACTCAACCCATTTCTTCTAGTGATCAACAAAAATTTCCCCTCAATCAACGTGTCCAATGAAAGATTTAATGCAGTGAGACCATTTGCAAACAATTCTGGCAATTTTCTATGCAATGCAATACCATTTGAGGTGATACAAATTTCCTTCAATCCCTCGATTTTATGTAACCTTGAAACCAACTCGACAATATCCTTGCGTACAGTAGGTTCACCACCAGTGAGCCGTATCTTGGTGACACCTTCTGATACGAATAACGTTGCAAGCTTGACGATTTCGTCGGTGGTCAACAATTTTTCATCTGGTGAAAGGTCAACACCTTCTTCCGGCATACAATAGACACATCTTAAATTACAACGCTCGGTGATGGATATCCTTAAATAGTTATGTTGCCTTTTGTAATTGTCTGTTAGAAACTCTGAGAAAGGTTTGATTTCATTCTGGCGTAACAGTTTCAACCTATGCGGTATCAAGGGTTCATCAGCCTCGTGCGTGTGATGATGATTGATCTGTGATAGATGTTTTGCAACTTGATAGCAAGGTGGAGTCTTGGTGAAAAGTTGTCTACTGGAGACATTTCTCATAACTCTGAAAGAACTGGGACCTCTCATAACATTAAGGAATGGTTGATTCTACTGTTGTGTGGAAGTATAGAGATGGTTGGTTTAAGAAAAACAGGTGAAATTTATATATCTGAAAAAATGTAACCAACCAAATTCAAACAAACAATTTCAGGCTTTATGATTAGCAGCGATAATAATCTTCAGAGATAAGCCAAGCAAACAAAAAATTGGGGCTGAGAAAAATAAAAAAATCAAAGGTAGTGTATATTTATATCAATAAGAAAAAAACGGTAGTGTCTATATTGCACAATCAGAAAGAAGACGATGAGATGTTCATGGTAGTGTATGTAATAACTAAATACGCCAGAGTACTGAAATTTCGCTTCTCATGATTATGTGTGTGTGTTGCGCCAAATTGAAACAGCAATAGCCCTTATTGAGAGAGATAATAAAATAAACAATCTAAAATACTTTTCAAAATTCACATAATCCACCCGCAATTCAAGACTACCAACATCATCACTTTTAGATAGCCATATCTACTCAATTATACTATTATCTGTGGTTTCTTCCAGTACTGATTCTGATCACAAACACCAATTGTTGTTTGTCAGATGTTTTCTCAAAGACGAAGAAGTCGTCAAGTTGAAGACGCAACCTATACAGGTGTCAGTGGTATCGTAAGTATTTAGTGTATACAAAGACATGCTATCTAGCTGTCACAGTTTCAACTCCATTTCCTAGACAACTAACATTTTACTCAATTTTGCAGCCTGGGAATAGAGCTTCTAGTAATGCTCATGCTGCTGCATCAGCAATTGCTACAGCTTTGAAGAAATCAAATGGTTCTGCTGTGGATATGCAAGTGCCTCCAACACAATCAAAAATATTACCACCAGGTTCAAAAAGTTTCAAAGGCTCTTTAAGGACAAGCAGTTTGACTTCGTACAACAACTCAAGGATAAATTCACGAACCAATAGCTTCATGTATACTGAATCTCATCTGCGTCAAAAAGCCCACCAATCTTTGACTCCACAATCTTTAAAAAAATTAAACGATCAAAACGATGTCGTTTCAGTGAGTTCAAAATCTTCCTCTAATTACGGAGATTTTAGTGAGGATTTCTCAGGATCTGCTCCTGCTCCAACTTTCCATGGTAAAGTGAAGCGTCAGGTTTCTTTTTCGGATGTGTCGTCGGAGATATCAGCGAATGGCGTCGCGATCAGGAAACACACACATCATCACAAACAGAGAATACCGGCTCCATCACCTGTACCTGTACCATCACAAGCTCCAATGAGAAGAAAAACAATTAAGAAATATATTCCAACTGTCAATGGATTAGTTGCTGTTGAAGTCACTGTGGATGATGAAGAACAGGCTAGACTTCAAGCAATCAAGAACAGTTCAAGACACAGTTCTCGAACCTCATCTCTTAAGGGACCAATGAGGAGACCTCAGAGTAGACCTGTAAGTCGGTCTTCTTCTTTGAGAGATCAGCAACCTTTTACCAAAAAAGAAACAAGGTATAGCTCAATACCCGAGGAACCAAAGAACACAGACTTAGAATCTGTTAAGACAGTGAGAGAACGTCTACAGAAAGAGAAGGAACTCTTGGAACTGCAATATTTGGCAAAACTCGAAGAGGAGAAATTGTTTGAAGATAAACTCCAGTTGGAAAAACTCGAACTGGAGAAACGCGAATTGGAAAGACTTGAGTTTGAAAGGCTTGAAAGACAAAGACTTGAAAAAGAAAGGCTCGAAAGGGAAAGACTTGAACAAATAAGAACAGAGCGAGCAATCATTGAACTGGAAAAAATCGAGCTGCTGAGATTGCAGACAGAGTATGATGCTGAATTACGAAGACAACAAGAGATTGAACTGGAAAAAGAATTGCTTTTAGCCGAGAAGGCAGCAGCTGAAGCTGAAGAAGCACAATATCTTGATAATCAGCTTCAAGATGCGAAGGAGACCGAGCTAAGTGAACAAAGTGTACAACAAACCGAAATTGGTCATACTAGTGGAAGTTTTGTAGCTTTTGATGATGCACAAATTGTACCACCAGTGGTACCGCAGGACATAACAGAAATTGTATCAGAGAGCGTTTCAGAAGTTGTACCAGAAGCTGAACAAGCGGATGATGACTTGAGTACACTTTATGTCGAACCCGAACATGACGAATCGATAGGAAGTGAGATTGCTGAGGATGAATTATTGAAACAACAACAACAACAACAACAAGGCAATATTGACACTGTAATTGATGGAGAAATGGATAACTCGTTATCTGCTACATCTGCTCTTGACTACAACAATAATGGTTCGTCGACAGAGTTGGATGTTGTCAACAATTATGGCAAGTATTCTAATGAGTCATTTTCTTTCCATAACAACAAGGCTGTCTCCTCCTCTAGGTCAGCCCCAACTTCAGGTGAGATGTCTGAAGCATTTGGAACAGCCACAGATTTGACTGAAAATGAATCATCGGATGATTATCCTAAGGACAGTTCAAATCACATCAGTTTGGCAAAACATCTTCGCTCAACGATTCAACTGCCAGCAGCATATGTTACTTCGACAACCAATAATCAGCTGAATGGTTATCAGCTGCTGCTGCTGCTGCTGCCATTGCTGAATCAACCGAGTGAAGATCAAGGACAACTCGATATCCCACCGAGAAGCGACAGACGTCTTTCAACATCATCTGTCAATGGCGCGAACACTCTTACAAGAAAGAAATCGGCGTTGAAACAGTCATCAAAATACGATTTATCCTTACTGGCGTTAGATCCAAAATCATCTGCCGCTGCTCAAGCATATTTATCACTAACCACGGCTGAGAATACAAGATTGAATGCGTTGAATACTCTGTCTAACTTGAGCTTGGCCAACAACACAGAACCAGTTGCTAAGAAAGTTGTTCATCAGCCGTCAAAGACATTCACCAAGACTAGCAAAGTTTCTACACCAAAGAAAAACTCGGTATCTGTTGATGGACATTATGGCAAGGTGAGACCTGTAACGATACATGTGCCACAGCAAGTGTCACCTGGCAAGTTTGTGTTACCAAAGTCAGATGTCAAGAAGAAGGCTGATGAGTTGTACAAGAGGGCCAATAGTAAACCAAGGCAAAGAGAAGATGACTTGCGTAAAAACTTACCACCAATGGAGCGTAGATCAAGCTTTGAGAAGTCACGTGATGTCCAAGTTCAACAACAATCACAGCAACAACAACAACTGCTGCTGCTGCTGCTGTCGCTGACACCGTCGACGCAAAAACGTTTTACATTGAGACTGCCACCAGGCATAACCAATGGCCAGGATCATCAACAACAACAACAACAGAGGCAATATCAGCCACTGCACCGTTCAAACGGTAATGGAGTTGGTGGTGGTGGTGGTGGTGTTTTCAAGTCTAGGTTTGCGGATTCTGACTCAGACGATGGCATGCCTGAACCTCCAAGGGTTTCCGGCAAGTCAAGTAAATCATCGCGGGGTGGAGAACGTTTTATGTCATCCCCATCGAAGAAAGGCGGTAGTAATAGCGGTAATGGTGGTATGCTGGGAGATGAAGAGAAGGTGAAGATGAAATTTGGAGGAAAATTGAAAAAATTATTTGGTAGGAATTGAAGCGGGATGGACATTTACGAGTTTGTGGGTTTTATACTGTGTAATTACATTATTTCGGGTAGACCCGCAACCTGATCAATTTGACATTATTAGTCTATATGAAAGCTTTTTGTTTCAAAAATTCACGGATGGTTTCTCAAATTCAAGTCTTGGTCAAAATATTTTGATATATTGAATGGCCTGGTTTCGAAAATTCTGAGAAATATAGCAACTTGTGTCCATCAGAAGTCAATAAAGTTTTTCTATGATAAGCTAGCACTTTTAAGCCACTAACTTCATTTAAATGACAAAATCAATGAAAATAATATAAATATATGCTATTAAATAATAAGTTCTTATACATGAAAAATTAGCAAATCAGCCAAATGACGGGCCACCACTTCTGGAAGAGAAAGTACTTTCTAATTGAGTAAATCAATATGGATACTCTGTTTTTGAAGTCTGAGATTGAGAATCAATGTAAAAGTCATTTTCTATTAATCATTGACACCGGGGGTTTGTCATTTACAGGGGAAAGATGACGTAAGCATTATTGAGCATTTTTCCGCTTCAGTTTCCCCATTTGGCAACTATTGAAATGCGCTGCACTACTTACTCCTCAGCTTAAATTTTCCGCGATGCTCTCAACAAGAGAACTTGAAATCACACACGTAAAGAAAGAATCATCCTCTATAAAGGTTATAAAAATTCCTTGCCATAGTTTTCTATACATAATCATTAACATTCTCATCAGTGACAATCTACAACAAACTGGATATATGTATTATTCAAAGAACAACTTTCTAGAATATAGGCAAACCACCAGTAATCATAAGCTTCATTAATTTTTCACTTTCCTCAAACATCAATCACTCGATAAGATAAGATAGAGGTCTAAAGGAGACACAATAAATAACAACAAAAAAAAAAAAAAATTATCAGATATTACTCTCAAAAAAGATGAGCAAAGTTGAGATATTGACAAAGAAAGACTATAAAAAGGCTGCAAGAACTTTGTATGAATCATTTGATGATGACGATGTTGCCAGATTCACTTCCAACCATTTGAAGAACAACCCAGAATTACGCAAAAAGGTGGATCTCGCACTTTACGAGTCCTACGTCTACTCTTTCATGTTGAAAGGGTTAGTGGTTGGTATAAAAGGTGAGGATTCTGAAAATAAGGATTCCTTCGAGACTGTCGCATTATGGGCTACACCTGAAGGTGGCGATTTCTCTGCAGATCCATTATGCATGTTGAGGAGTGGATGGTTGAGATTTGCATGGTTGACGGGTGCTGATGGTCGTAGAAGAGTTTTCAAGGAGATGTTTTCAGTATTACATGACAATGAGGTTGATATCTTGGGCGATGATGCCACAAACACATATACTTTGGTTTACCTCGGAAGCACACCAAGGAGCAGGGGTAAAGGGAATGTTCGTAAATTGTTTGAGTTCATGTTCTCTAACTATCTCGATAAGGAGAATGCAATTGGATATTTGGAGAGTTCAAGTCTCACAAACGTTCCAATATATAAAAAATTTGGTTTTGAACCAGTGAGAGATATTTGGTTAGGTGATAAGTCAAATTCGTCGGACAGGGCCATGATGACAGTGATGGTGAGAGGTGTCCAAGGAAACTTATGGGATAAGGCTGAAACCGTCAAAAAATCATCAAAATATAGTGAGTCAAGCAAGCTTTAAATCACAACAATTACATACATAATCCTGCGATTATATTTTTCTTTTATAACGAATATCCATCCACCTAAAGCATTAGATCTATTTACAAATACTTGAATATGCTTTTTGGTAAATGGTATAATGACTATTAATAACATGCAACGTTTTTTTTTTTCTCAACCTAAAGCTCTGCCGTTTCTCAATACCTTTGGTAATCCTCTGTAATGAGCTTTATCTTTGCTCGTCACAATCATGAACACACGACCACTTTGGTTCATTCTACCAGTTCTACCTGCTCTATGAACCAAAGCAGCTGATGTCGGCGGCACTTCGTACAAGATAACGTTCCTTATTCCTGAAAAATTCAAACCTCTTGCAAGCAAATCGGTACATACCAACACTTTCAAAATCTTTTCATTACCCGAAGTCTTCGTTGGTGGTTTGACAAACTGCTCGAGTTTTTCTCTTCTCATTTCAATAGTGTCATCTCCATCCAAATTATAACATTCATGATTGTAAACGTGTCTTAACCTATGTGTGACTTGTTCAACTTTTTCCTTCTTATTGACAAACACAATCACCCTCTTTTCATAACCTTGCTCTGTTCCATCACAATTGATGGCATACAAAGCTTGCAGTAATGCTTTCATTTTTGAGCCTTTGTAAGGTGATAAAGATGCATCTATTAATTTGAACTCGATAGCTTTTGGTAATTTGTGCAAATGACGAGTTGTGACAGGAATATTCGATGGGAATAACTTTGTAAGACTTTTGTTAAATTCTGAGGTTATTGTCAGTGATGTAAATACAAGTGTCTCCAAGTTTTGCATAAATGAGATGGCTTTGTAGGTATCCTGTACCCACGAATCATCCATCAACGTATCAGCTTCATCCACAACACAATATTTCACAGAGTTCAATAATCCCCTCGCGCTTCCAATATCATCATATTTAGTCAAGCTTACCAATTTGGCTGGTGTTGTCACCAAAATATCTATTCTATTGGCGTAATTTTCCCTGAATTCCAAAAAATTTGAGTTAGTATCCCATTTGAAAGGATGGATGGGTAGCTCTATCTTGTTCAACAACTCCATTACTTGGTCAACCAACTCATGAGTAGGCACAAATATCACAGATCTGATGGATCTTCTATTTTTAATCACTTCCCACTTCTCTTGATCCAACTCCTCGCGTTTCAAAGAGTCCAACAAGGGAGCCAAATAAGCCCACGTTTTCCCAGAGCCGGTTTCAGCAGCCAAGGTGAATATCTTACACTCTCCAGTGTTCCTCTTCGATTGAATGGACTTTATTGCCTCCACCTGGATTGGAGTGGGCCTCACGAGCAACCCATTGAGCTCATCTTCTGTCTTCACCTTTTTGGTCAATGAAATGTTATTCTGATTTCTCAACACAGTACTTTGTTTGATCTCATTAATCAAACAAGTTCTCACCTCGGGTAACAACTTCAAAGCATCAAAGTCATGGATCTTTTCGGATAATTCTTGCAACCCTTCGACTTTGGACGAAGGAGGAAGCTTCAAAGAAGCATATGGACCGAATTTGTAAGGCTTTTCACTGGAATTGTTAAACGTTTTCTTTCCCTTCCCCAGCTTGGCAAGGGCAGGATTTTGTAATTTCTTCCCCTTTGAGGCATATGCGAGAGTTCTGACAAAATTCCTGAGCATTTGGTCCTCTCTTCTTCCTGATGTATGTGCTATTTGTCTGTTCTTTATCTTCCTCTTCCCTGTGCAAAATATCAAAAAATTTTCCTTTTCGTATGGAAAATTCAAAAAAAAAAAAATTCAACGAAAAGACACTTCGAGAAAGATCACAATCTAATTGAAACAATAAAAGTTGGCGATAATAAAACAATGGCGTCAATAACGAGTCTCTTCAATAAATTGAAGGTTCAGCAGAACAACGAGGAACATCTACAAGTTTACGAAACATCATCGAAGATATTGGAAGCTAGTTTTGACATATCAATATTGAGGACTTGTTTAATTGCATTAATCAATTTGGATAATTATAATTTGGCCTTGAACATTTTGAATAAATACCCCACAGCAAAGTCAGAATTGATACAAGAGAAGTCCTACATCTATTATAAATCAAACAAGTTTCAACTTTTAGCTGAAGTCTTGGATCAGAACGACGAACTTAACCATCGTGGTTTGTTACATTTGAAAGCCCAATTCTACTATCAACAGGGCAACAATGAAAAGGCCTTGAAAATATACAGAGACTTGATCAAAACAAGCCCTGAGGATGAGATCTCGGATTTGAGTGTCAATGAGAGAGCAGTAATTGCTCAGTCGTTGATGATGAACGATGAGAACGCTTCAGATGTCATACCGTTATCTACTGGCGATACGAGTTCTTATGATTTACTTTTCAATGATCTGATGATAGAACTTAACAAAGGTAACTTCAAAGAGTCATTGATGTTGTTGAAACAGGCTAAACAGTTATGTGAGGAGGCTCTGGACCACTATAAAGACGACGAGAAATTCACCGAGCTATTTCCAATTCAATTGCAAATAAGTCAAGTCTATTTCAAATTGGGAAATGTTGAAGAAAGTGAAAGAATATTACAAAACTTGCTTTCAGATATCAATAGTTACGAAAATGAGGATAAATTGGCAAAATTTTTGATTTTGAACAACTTATACGCTATAAAATTATTGGGCTCTAAGATCAACTCCAATTTGATTTATGCCAATTTGAAATTTCCAACAATTCTCAAGCAACTCAATTTGACCAGACCTCAATTGTTAAAGTTGGAGTCCAATGAAAAGGTATTGAGCTTTGCCAATGGTAAAACAAATACAAAATTGTTCAGATTGATATCTGAGATAGACTTCGAACTGGAGGATAGAATTATAGCTAGAAAGTTGTTGAGATTGGCAATGAAGAATAACGACTTGTCATTAAACTTGTTGGCAATACAGTACAATAATCAGATAGGAAACTACGATGCCTCTTACCTTTTGATAAATCATATCATAAATGAGGAGCTTTTACTATCAACACCCAGTTTAATACTTATCCAAACTTTTATTTACGAAAGGCTTAATAAGGATGTTGCAAAGTTGTTGACTGATTTTTACTCTTCCATTGATTCTTATGACTTGGGTGATCGCACAAACTACAAAATATTCAAAGAGATAACTTTCAAGTTGTTGTCCGTGAAACAAGATGAGATAGCTAGCAAGATTGCTCATAAATTGCAACAAGTAAATCCACAAGATCGGTTGATTTCTATTATCCTTGGAGATGCTGGTGTTAAGCTAACTTCACTGACTGAGTTGACCGCAGGCGTGAATGTGGAAGAGTTGATAGCAAATGGATTGGAGGATGAGGCGTCAAGCAGGGGCACCAAAAGAATTAGAGGTGGTAAGGTTACCAAGTCAAAATATAAGAGACACAAGAAAGTACCGGAACATTTAGTTGGCAAAACAGTAGATCCAGAAAGATGGTTTCCATTGAAAGATAGATCCTACTATAAGCCAAAGAAAGGAAAGAAGTTGAATGCGACCCAAGGTGGATCTGCTGATAATAGTACTGAGGTTAGTATTGCTAATACAACTTCCTCGCTGCCTCTGAATACCGCTACCGCATCAAAGAACAAAAATCAAAAGAAAAAAGGTAAAAAACGTCATTAGTTTATGTTATGTATTAAAAATAATATCATAGTATACAACAGCATTGATCAAATAATTATTAACTTCTCTTTATTACATCTCCAAACAAAATTACAAATAAACACATAGCAATCATGTGAACAATGTATCTTCTTCTCTCAAGTACTCACCAATATCACCTTGTCTAAATGCGGCTATACCGTTAGGTTGTAAATTTCTAACCTCACCGGTAGATTTGGCACTCACGCCAAACCCTAATGGAATATCATGCATGGAAAATATTATCACACCAGCATGCTCAGGTATATCCTCACTCATCTTACCGATGTGTGCTTTCAAAACATGGTTACCGTACAAAAATGGCATCTCACCATTAGGTTTGATCCACATCTTGTATTTGGCATACTTGGCCAACGTCTCTAACGCTGTTATATGTAATCTGAACTTTCCAGTTTTTGTGAACTTGCCGAAACACACTCCTAATGACATCAATTTAGATCTTTCTACAGATGTTGCAAATTTAGCAATACGTTCTGATACGTAATACACCCTATCTTTCTGCAACCTAAACACATGTGGGTTTTCTTTGTTGTCTATCAAGTAAACGATGTTTCTACCAATGTAGTTAGCGAGCTTTTCGAAAACCACTTTGGTTTCTTCTTCGGTTAAAGATCTCATTTTTTATTGAGTCTGTCTATGCTAATATATCAGTTGAAACTAATGAAGGTCTTCTTCTCTTCTTCTATTAACTTTGGGAAAAAACTTTTTTTTTTTTTCACCTAAATTTTTTTTTTCATGTGTGTGAAATTTTTTTTGTCTTTGTGATAAACATAGATAAATACATACCCTTTTTTCCCACCCCCCCAAATCAAAAGAGATGGCAGAAGAGCAAATAAAAGATGTTCAACCAGTTGAGGAGAAAGTTGTTGGAGTTGCAGAAGAATCTCTGGTTCAACCAGCCGTACATAAGCGGGAGTCTGAAGACGACACTGACAAAGTTGTCAAGAAAGCAAAAACAGACAAAATATGGAGAGAAGAGAAGAACTTGTGGGTATGTTTTGAAAAGTTTTCCTCATCACTTGATACTTAAAGTTACTAACCATTTGAAAATAGACGTATTGTTGATGATGCCGGTAATCCAATTGTAGAAGAAAGGAGACCTAAGAAAAAAGTTGCATGTTTAGTTGGTTACTGTGGTACTGGTTATCATGGTATGCAATTCAACCCTCCTTCCAAGACTATTGAAGGTGACTTGTTTGATGCGTTTGTTAAACTGGGAGCTATCTCACAGAACAACTCGAACGATTTGAAAAAAAGTGGCTTCCAAAGAGCTGCAAGAACCGATAAGGGTGTCCACGCTGCCGGTAATGTGATCTCGTTGAAGTTGATCATCGAGGACCCAGATATCGTTGCTAAGATCAATGCTGAGTTACCAGATCAGATTAAAGTATGGGGTATTGAAAGAACGAATAAAGGCTTCGACTGTAGAAGAATGTGCTCTTCAAGAATATACGAATACTTGATTCCAACTTTTTCGTTTTTACCACCTAAAAAGAGCTCCCCATTGGGTAAATTGATTGAAGAAGCTAGAGAAAAGTTTCCAGGAGTATCAAGAGATGACGAGGAAGGCTACCTGTGGTGGAATTCTGTTACTGAAAAGTTACACGAGAACGGTATATCAGACGAAGAAATTCAGGAAGCATTGGACGGTTTGATAGGTCACCAACAAGGAAAAGTTGACGAAGGTGGAGAGACAGATTTGTCAAAATTGATTAAGCAAATCAAGAGAATCGAAAATGAGTGCAGAAGAGCGTATAGAATTAGTGATGAAAGGGTACAATTGGTCCAAGAGCTGTTGAACCTATATCTTGGACACCACAACTTTCACAACTTTACCTTGGGCAAACATTTCAAAGACCCTTCAGCCAATCGTTACATGAAGTCATTAACTGTTTCCAAGCCGTTCGTAATCGAAGGTACAGAATGGGTCTCAATCAAGATACATGGTCAAAGTTTCATGTTACATCAAATTAGAAAGATGATTGCCATGGTTTCATTGGTTGTCAGAACAGGTTGTCCATTGGAGAGAATCAACGAGCTGTTCAACGCTGAAAAGATAAACATTCCAAAGCTGCCAGCATTAGGGTTATTGTTGGAGCAGCCAGTTTATGAGAGTTACAACTCAAGATTGAACAGCTTGGGTTATAACCCAATCACGTTTGATCCTTACGAAAAAGAGATGCTCGAATTCAAGATGACAAATATTTACGATAAAATCTACAAAGAAGAAGTACAAGAAAATGTGTTCCATGGGTTCTTCAACTTCATCGATGGCTTCAATAATGGAGAAGTGTTCAGTTTTTTGACCGCTAGAGGAATAGAAAAGGTTGAAAATGATGGTAAGGAAATTGAAGTTCCTAATGAAGAAGCAGAAGAAGTAATTGTATAAGTGAGCTATTTTGTGAGCCTTGATCTAATCTGTTTTTTAATATATATGGCTCGAAATTGAAGTGAGTGGATCTTTTGAAATCTATGCTTGATCACAAATAGCTCAACCAACGTAGATCAGAAATTTCAATGAGATTGCTTTCATGAGATTATGGAAGATGATTCAAATTTAATTGAGTTGGGCAGGTGTTTATGAATCACAGGAAACCCTGGGCAGAGTCCAATTCTATGTATGTTGTGTTGAAGCGCATTTTGTATTACATTATTTTCATGTCGTGCATGGAATATCAACTACACACAGAAGTGGTGAGGTTGGCTCCGCATGGGAGAAATGAAATGCCTTAGATAATGGAAAAATCTCACCGTCGACATCGCCGTCAAGATCTCTGTCGATTGAGAATGAAGATGAGGAGAGGAATGAGTTTTAGCTTGGCGGGTTTTTCCAAGTATATGAATACGGGAAAATCCACCCGAGTAGTTAGTTGAATGGGGGATTAATTCAATCCCTCTATACTTAGAGTACAACATTTATACTATATTAGTTAAGAAACACAGTGAAAATATTAAACAACAACCGCTAGCAAGTCAAAGATGTCTACCAACGCCAAGCAAGCCAGGTTAATTAAGTCCTCAGGTGACAAACCTGAGAAAGACGATGCCAATGAGAAGTTTTACCAAAATTGGCAAACTGGACACGACCATCGCTCACGACGAACCTTTAGCTGACGAACGCAGACACACGTCAACATGTTGACACTATGAGAAACAAGCTGTTTTAAAGTGAAATTTGTCTTCTCAATCGTCCTATCATGGTGTCATTGAAATACTTTCGTGTAACAATAATAGTGGCTTGTACTGTAATAGTGCTGAGTGCAGTCACGTCAAATATTCGGTTACAAGGTATGACTTCTATATCACAGAGATTTACAAGGAATTCACTGAACACTGTTAGTGCTACATCCAGCCAATATAATCGTGATGAGCTGTTTGAAGATCAAGAAGCTGCAAAAATCAAACCCAGTAAGGCAATAAATGCTGGCAACATGATCATGTTTGGATTTAACTACACCAACACAATGGTCAGTCCTGATATGGTCGATTTCTATAATAATTGGTATGACTCTCTAGATGAAGATAAGTTGGAAACTATATTAATTGTAGACTGGGATAACATAGATGCTTGGTTGGAAGACGCAAATCGGAAATATGGGTGGGTTTGACTAAAAAATGTATAGGAGCTGGTGGCAAAAGCCATGACATGCTCTGCTCTGGTATGACATTGTAATACGTTATTACTCTCGAACTAATTCATACATTACCCTTGCTGGGGTCTCGGTGTTGCTTCCAGGCTAATACTAATTTTAATCGAAGCGGACTATTCCCAGTTAATACAAATATGTAGAAGCCATTCTCATAATCTTTAATATGTAATTGAGTTTGGCGTGTAAAGCTGGAAAAACAGGTCACATGATCAAAAGCTCGACGTGATTATCGTACGCGTTTTTCCAAAACAAAGCAGAAATTTGACTGTTTTTATCTATATCCGACACTACATAGCATTCAACTGAGATCAAAGGCCTGTGCTAATGCCTAAGTTAAAAGTTGAGAGTGTGAGTGACAGTGTTTATACCTTGAATTTTTTGATAGATTCCACTAACCTTGGTGTTTGAAGGGATCAACATTTGATGGCTTCATCAGAGAGTTTGATGGCATCAGAGTCGATAAATTCACAAACGAGCTTGAGTGCGATGTAAAATTATTCTTGCTAAGCCATTCCCATTCGGATCATCTTCGAGGACTAGAAGCCAAGAACTTCAATTGCCGAGGCAAGATCATCTGCTCAATGTTGACGTTGAGTATTTTGCGAGAGACAACCAACATCCCAAAAGACAACTATCGATTTTTTGTGCCAACACAAGAAAACGATCCCTTTACAATGAAAATAAATGGGGAGATCGTCAGAATAACGTTGATCCCATCAAACCACTGTCCCGGGTCGGTAATGTTCTTGATAGAATCAGAAACGGTATCCGTGCTATATACTGGTGATTTAAGAGCGGAATCTTGGTGGGTGCATTCATTAAAACAAAACCCATTTTTGCTTCCATATCTCACTGGAAGTAAAATATTGGATAACGTGTATCTTGACACCACATTCGGTTACCGAGGTGAGCCATATATCGAGTTCTTGACCAACAATCAGGGTATAAGTTTACTAACTGATATTGTCAAATTGTATCCAGACTGTGATGGGGTTCAGTTCTACATGGAAGAATTCACAACTGGATTTGAAGAGTTGTGGATCAAATTGGTATCACTTCTAGATCAGAAATTATTTGTTGAACCAAATCTCCGATCCAGATTGGATATTTTACAAGATGCCGGGTACCCCTACGCAAAATTTCTTTCAAGCCGATTGCTAGATAAGAAGGGAAGATTCAACGTGTGTAAAAGATCATCAAATTCAAATGATGAACTCGGTTCATTTAGCGTGATTATCAAGTCGGTTATTGATTGTTCGCTTTTGGAATACAAAGCGCAATTCTATCCCATAGATTCAAAGTACATCGAGGCCAAGGAACTCATTCAAGTTGGCATCACAGCTCTTGGGAACAACATTTATGAATATCAAGGAAGCCACTGGCTTGCGCATAATGATATTCTCTTACCAAAAGAGCTTCGAGTCCCATTTTCGAGGCATTCTTCATATTCTGAGTGCGTCAACTTCATTTCCAAATTGAGAATAAAGCAAATCTACGGATGCATCGACTCTAAAGTGTCATGGGAGCAGGGATTATCGATGTCAAGAGTATTTGGTGACTACTGTGAGTCATCAGAATTCGTTTTTGACAAGGAGAGACAAGAATTGTACGGTAAAGTTTCTACAATGGAGGAAGTGAAGATAGTGAACAAGTGGAGTGAGGACCATAACATGAAACAGTTGACAAGTCTAGATACGGACTTTTATTTCAAGGGACAGCACCAAGTAAGCGCCTTTACCAAGAAACTTGATAGAGACGACTTAAAGTATAATGAACAGCTTTGCCGATTAAAATTTCTGAACAAGTTTTACATTGGGCGAAATATAGAAAAATGTAACAAATTGATATTGCACAAGAGGTTTCAGATCATGCAAAATAAAAAAAGAGGTTTCAACATAAGAAACAAGTTATTGATACATAAGGGCAGCTATGAAAGTATACCTGACATAAGTGAAGATGGCGATAACGACAATATAAGTCGTTACAAAAAATTCTGTGTGAATGACAGTTGTTTCAAAAAAAGACTAGTGATAAGTGATTTCGAAGAAAGTTTCGAGGATATTTGTGACCACTCGATGCCAAAGGAGCTTGATGTCGATAAAATGAAGTTTATGAGCCAGCATAGTAAACTTGGCACAACGAGCATGAATCATATCTCAGAGTATGAATCGTTCCAATCTTCTCGATGTGACCCATTCACCCACGCTGAAAAATGTGTGATGGATGATCACGACATCGGCTGGTTTAAAATCAATTTGTCCTGTATATCTTAACATTATATTGGAGACTCCATTAGTTGAAAAAATTAAATACATAATATTCTTTTTAAACCCCGTAAAATCAATCTACAACTGTATAATACAAACAACAAAACCCTATGAAATCAAATAATATAAGAATAAACCAGTATCAACTTGATGATTCAGTTTTCACGCCACTGGTTACCACACTTACAACACTTGAAGAAGGTGGTCATTGGTTCATCAGCACTTCTGATCTGTAACTGGAAAAAGTATGCCTTAGTTCCACCACATGAGTCAAGAGGACATTGAGCCGTAGTTTGGTCAACATTTTCCCATGCTTCATCACCACCCAAGACATCATCCACTTGCTTTCTTTCTAGATTCTTACGCTCAAACACTTCAAGACCTGTTATTGGAAACTCGTACGGACATGTGGGACAGTTGAAGCGGTTTATGTTATCGTCTTTTTTATTGATCTGAAAAAAAAAGTTAGTAAAGAACTCAAAACCAGGAAGAGTTTAATGATGCACATACCAATAACATGTTTGAACAGTAAGGACAGAAAGACAACATGGTTTTACGGAGATGAGATGTACAGCGATAAGTAAGTAAGCATTTTGAATTTAATTCAAATTTTTTTTTTCTTTTTCCTCCTTTCGAGACCAACTTTTCATTTTGTGTGATGTGTAAACAACCAACTGAGAGTGCTCTTGTATAGAAGGGGCGGTAGACAATTGCAATGGTAGAAGAGCAGATTTTCGCGTCTCCGTCTAAGAGAAGGGATGGAGTGATGAATGTATCACCCACAAAAAAACTGAGAAGAAGATCTTCTCCAATGAAATCGATTCCTACAATTAGCAGAGGTATCATTGCAACAACTCCTAAAAGGAATGGAAGAGCAGGACTAATGTCACCTACGAAACGATCGAATACTGAACTTGACAGAAGTGCACGAAAAAGAGCAATTCTGACGAATTATGAAAAATTGATGGAAGGTGATTACAGTGATTCAGATGAAGATTTGACATTGGCAGATAAGATCATCGAGGCATCGAGAAAGGACGGAGGGAAGCCCATACTGCTTGAAAGTGATGGTGATGATGATACTGATAACACGATAGAAGCTTTGGTAGTGATGAAGAAGGCCAATTCAGCCAAGAAAGCCAAATCAAACAAATCGTACCCACAAGAGGAGTTTGAGAAGATGGTGAGAACGAAAAATATATTGCCTGTGATGCCAGATTTTGTGCCGACTCCCATACCTGGTGGTGATTCAGAATTTGTACTAGAGAAAAAGTTCGATGACCGTGCATTGTTTTTGGATGGCTTCGAGGGTTATTTTGAGCAGCACAAGACAAAGGTGAAAACTTCGGGGAATACAATGTCTCAATTGGTGAATTTGGAGTATGAAGAATATGCTAGAAATATTAAATTAATGGAATTAATTCAACTGAAGGGAAAACAAAATTTACTAGAGTTGCACAGAGGAATGTTTAGACAATGGTATTATGAGTTATTACAAGGATTCAATTTGTGTTTTTACGGAATTGGATCAAAAAGAAATGTGGTGATTGAATTTGTACAGAAATTCCTATTGCTCAGATTGAGTAATACTCAGTGCTGTGTTGTGAATGGATACAATACAGAGCTTTCGATGAAGGAAGTTCTTGCGATGGTGATACCTATCTTATTACCTGATCATGAAAATTACAAGTTGTCAAAGAATCCAAGAGAGCTGATTAATTCATTGTTGCAACTACTACCCACGAACAGTAGACCATTTTTGAAAATGTCAGTACATCCTAAATTGATATTGTTGATCAACAATATTGATGGTAAGCAGTTACGAGACGAAAAAACTCAAAATATGTTGAGCTCCATGTCTCAGTTGAGTTCAATGTGGGTTATTTCAACCACGGATCATATCAATTCTCCATTAATGTGGGACTCATCGAAAATGTCTAATTTTAGGTTCATATGGCATGACCTTACCACTTTTGAAAATTACAATGTTGAGAACTCCTTCAGAGATGTTCTCTCGTTGGGTAAATCGAGCAAATTCACCGGTTCTAAAGGTGCCAAATATGTCTTATCATCGTTGACGAGTAACGCTAAATCGTTGTTTAGAATATTATTGTCCAACCAGTTATCCAGCATGGAAGACGACCCAGATTTGATCAAGAAGCCTGAAATCAGAGGTTCTTTGGTTGGCTCAATCAAGTATGGTTTGGAGTTGAAGCATTTGTTTCAACTATGTTTAGAGGAGTTCGTAACGAGTAACGAGGTAAGTTTCCGAACAATGTTGCATGAGTTCATAGAGCATAAGATGTGCAATTTGGTGAAGGATGGTAGTGGTGCAGAGATAGTGTTTGTTCCTTTCAACATGGATGAATTGCAGAAATTATTAGAGGAAGAGCTGATGGACTGAAGAACATAGCTTGCGTTGGCTAACAGCGTCAACTTATATTATGGAATGCACACTATTTGTGAAGTGTAGTGATTTTACTACAGCTGCCAAAAGCATAATTGATAATGCTACGTCTCTCTTCAACTGGACTTAAAAGCCTTTCGCGTCTTACAAGAAATGTACTGAATCGCATTTCGGTGTATAGATTAGATTATCTCTGTCTCTGTTTCTAAAGTTCTTAGATCGAGCGGGACGTCGGTTGAGAGTTTTTGATTTTTTCTATTTTTGTGAATTTAATTTTTCTTTTTGCTTAAACAAGTAGAAACACACATACACTAGGAGGCAAAGGACACAAGTAATGGAGAAATTGGAGAAAGGTACAGCTTTAGTGGTCGGTAGCCACCAGGTTGAGATCATTGATTACCTTGCCGAAGGAGGGTTCGCCCATATATACTCCGTCAAAGTGTCGCCGCCCGTCAGCAATACTGGAGATGACAGCATCGACAACATCGCTTGTTTGAAGCGGGTCTTGGTCCCGGACAAAATGGGTTTAAACCAGTTAAGATCAGAAGTTGAAGTGATGCAGAAATTATCACACTGCGACTATGTGGTCAAATATTTCGACTCTAATGCTTCCAGACTGCCAGAGGGCACTGGTTACGAGGTTTTGGTGTTGATGGAGTTGTGTTCCAATAAATCGTTGTTGGATTACATGAATCAGCGCATCAAGACAAAATTGAGTCGCGATGAGATAATCAAGATCATGTTTGATGTCTCCCGACTGGTGATGGAGATGCATAAGTTGAAGTTAATCCATCGAGACATCAAGATTGAAAACGTGTTGATTGATTCACAAAACACATTCAAGTTGTGTGATTTTGGGTCCACATCTGTGTATTTAAGACCACCACGAAACCCACAAGAATTACAGTTTTTACACAACGACATTTTACATCAGACAACACCGCAATATAGATGTCCAGAGATGATCGACTTGTATCGCGGATTGCCCATAGACAATAAATCCGATATTTGGGCATTGGGTGTCTTCTTGTACAAGTTGTGTTACTATACCACTCCTTTTGAAACCACCGGTGAGTTGGCAATTTTGCACGCTCTGTACCAATTCCCTTCAAAACCGGAGATCTCACAGGATGTCAAGAATTTGATAATCATCATGTTGCAAGAAAACCCAAAGTTTCGTCCTAATATTGTACAAGTGATATTTGAATTGACTAAGATGATGGGTATATCAAACGAGGGTATTGACGATTTCTATGACGAAGGAGAATACAAATTTCCAGAGATCAAGTATGTGGTACCTGTTCCTTCTAGCGCTACGAAAGACGGTAAGCCGTCCCAGCCGGAACGTGAAACATTGAACAGTGAAGTTTCAGGTGATCTTGAAAAGAAGTTTTATCAATCACAATATCAACCGTCACATTCTGGGAAGAGCACACCAGGTCCAACCAGCGTACCTCTTACGGTGAGTTCGTCAACAACATCAGATACTCCAGATGTTGAAGACGAATATGATAGCCAATATAATGATGATGTAAATGAGAATGAAGAAGTAGGAGAGGGATCGTCAGAGGATATGGAAAATGTTCAAGAACGTTATCCCTCTTTAGAAGATCTCACAGAGCTGAACGTTCTGAGGCTGAAGTCTATAGAGTCTCAACCATCAACTCCAGCGGCAGCAACTGCACCAAAGCTGGAAGTTGTCATCTTGACGCCCGAACAGGCTCATCTGCTTCAATTGCAAAATTATCAACTGAAATTGTACCAACAGCAATTACAATATCAACAACAATTACTGTTTCAACAACAGCAATTGCAGTACCAACAACAGTTACTGTTTCAGAAGCAGCAGCAACTGCAACTGCAACTGCTGCTGCAACAGAAACAGTCTGGCATGACACACTCAAAATCGAGCCCCGCAATGAACAACATGAATCACACCCCAAAGAAGGAGAACGACTCCAGTATGGACTTTGTTGACAATTTGATACAATCCAAACAGGAACAACTCAGATCAGCCAAAGCATCACCAGAGTATCAACAACCTCAAATTTATCAACCTTCAGCTATGCAGCCTGTGTCTGCTATGAAGAATCTGGTACCCCAATTTCAGCAACCACCCCCACAAGTGCTGCCCATTATGGCGCCTGAAAAAGCACAGTATCATCAACCTCCTCCACTTCCGGAGAAGGTTCCATTTCAAGCACAACCACCACAAAGACCGGTATCTGAACAACAGATATATCACTCACTGCCACAATCTATCCCAGCAGTACAACAAAAGCAACAACAACAACAACAACCATCATTTATGCAAGCGGAAAGTATTACATCTTCTGAGCTACAACAACACCAATCGCCTGTTGCTTCGCTAAATTCCAGAAGACCTCATAACCCTTTCCCACCGTCGTTGGGACATGTTCAAACAAGTCCTCCTTCAGGTCAATCTCAAGTGAGATTACTGTCAGCCAATCTTCAGATGGGCGGTGCCGGTGCTACAGAAATGAGTCCTGTCGCAGATCGGAACCCATTCCCATCCACTCTGCTGGACAATGTCAAAAATCCATGGGATGCTACTGCCATTACTCAGTCAAGACGTGAAGATGAAGAGCTAGCTAGTGAAACTCCACCACCAGGGTTACCAAAGAGGCCAGTGCACTTGCAGTCAAAGAAGGATGACTTTACGGAGTTGACCAGAGATACCGCTTCATCGACTTTTACATTCGACTCGCATGATACAAATGATCTTATAGATGTTGAGGATACTACAGTCAATGACCAGTTTGAAAATATGAGGTTACATCAACAACAGCAAAAAAGTCAACACCAACAGGTTTCCAAACAACATGAAACGCCATTGCAACGGTCCACTCCACCGACGGTACCACCGCAGCTTGCACCAGTGATTTTCCGTCCTCAACAATCATCACTAGTTAAAGCCGGTGAATTGCCAGCAGCTGTTCCCCATGAAAAAATAAGGGAACTTTCTCCTGGAAAGTTGAGATCAAGAGACTCATCACCAGAGAAGTTCAATGTTAAAGAACCTTCTCCAGCGAGATTGGTAATACCAAATGATGACACAATCTCTCATTCGAGGAAGACTTCTTTAGATTTGAAAGAAGAGGTTATTGATTTTGATGATGATCCTGAATTTGATAAGGCTGTTGAAAACAAGAGAAGATCAAGAAAGTCTTTATTTTACAAAAAAGAACCTCATAGTGCCTCTCATCACAAACCACATCCAATGTCTCATCATTCAACGCATCAAAGTCCACATGCAACATCTCATCATACGTCACATCAAAGTCCTCATGTTGGCGAGTCGCACGCGCATAATGATAAGAACAGACGAAGTCTCAGTCTGAAAAGAAAAGATCTGAGTTGAAATAGGAGAGAAACGAAAGGAAAATCAGTCAATCTGTTTAGATCCTGCGTGAAATTATATACAACTCCTGCAGCGATACCTCTATATATATGACATGCCAAATGATTATGATTTGTTGAATGCGGGCAAGCATTATTTACATAAAATGGGGAAAATGATTATAATATACTTTTTTATTCTGTTGTCGTTTAAAAGTGTTATAAGAGATGATATCCTCTATACATAGGTAGCCGCCAGATGGCAATGATAACGAATTGTAAAAAAAAAGATGAAACTACAATTAAAAGGTAAACAACCAACGACATCGACTCCGAACAATCGATATACTTGAAATAACGAAAACAAACCCAGACAAAATGGAAAAAAACAAAAAACACAAAGAAAAACACGCTTCTTTTAACCCCAGTGATATGAGTATATGAATAAATATATATTGATGACTTGACATCTGATGTCAATAAATGAATGGCTTGGCTTGTCAGTGAAAGTAACAAAATTTGTTTCCAATTCATTGATCAATTCTCTCTATCATCTCCTAAACTCACAAAATGTACAAACTAAAAAAAAAACCCCCTATGTCACGTCGAATGCTTCTCTTAAGGGGATTTTCCCATATCCATTTCTATATATCTCTGCACATGACTAGTGAAGATAGCTGAGTGAAGAGATGAAACATGGAGTTGATATCAAGACATCACAACGTCTCTATAGATGACTCTTGACAACATCTATAGAAGTAGATGTTGATTTAACGATGGAGTAAACAAAGATCAGTGTTATTATGCCAACAAGAACGTGTAACATTTTGCTCTCGGTTTTTGTCAACATGTAGTGAGGCAAATGGTAGTAATAGTAGTTGTAAAAGGCAGCGACCATTTTTGTTATTGTTGTTGTTGTTGTTGTTGTTATGATGATAATGATGTTTTGGGGTCAACAAAGAATGTTGTTACTTATGCTTGTTGACGGGTATTTGTGGTTACACAATTTTTTTTTTTTCTGTCGCAGACACCAAATTTGGAAATTTTTAAGAAAAATTGAAAAGTCGTGTAAACGGAGACGAGGATTAGGAGAACGATTAGAGTTACTACTACCATTCGATGAAGTCTTATAAAGAATGTATAAAAATGATGATATAAAGAATATATATGAAGTGATCAAGCACCAATCTTGTAAGAGAAATCGTTGACCAAACGCTTGTAATTGCTTTCTCTACCAACCACATCATCAAACAGTTGGAAAAATTGCACAACACCATCAATAAACCATAATGAATTGTCGGATTGAATGAAGTTGAAATGTCCTCCTATATCGGTCTGCAGCAAATATAAATATGGATTCAGCTCGATATCCAATATTGGTAACCTCGTCGATACAACGGGATCGTCTAATGAGTTCAAGATCAAGGTTGGAGTCCTGAAATTTAAAAGTTGATTCAATGGTGAGGCTCTACGGTAATACTCATACAGAGTTTGGAATCCGTGCAAGGGTCCTGTGAAAACGTTATCGAACTGGTAAATCTTATCAAATTTCTCCAGTTCTGCCGTGGCCAATCTTTTCTCGATTTGTAAATCTGGATTTGTTTTAAAAATGTCTTTTTGAATTTTCATAAAATTGACGAGATATTTGGTCAATGCTGGAGCAAAATACTTGCTACCCATATAAGAGCTATGGATATGATAACTGGTGTCGACAAAGTCCCATGGACAACCCAGCACGAACAGGGCGCTGATCTTGGAATCCTCACCTTCTTCACCTATGTAATTGCTCAAAACGGCAGCACCGTATGAAAATCCCAGACAATGAATCTTATTATTAGGGAATTCTTCATATAATTGGTCGATGAAAAATCTAACATCATCGGTGCTCAATGCTGTGAAACTATGTGGGGTGGTCACTTTTGAACGACAACAACCTCTTGAGTTCAATACAACAACATTAAACCCGTTCTGGGACAACTTCTCTGCACAACCACGGACGTGGTACTCATGGGAACCACCGAGTAAACCGTGGATGATAACGACTATCGGTTTCCCATTGGTGGCCCAATCCAGACGCAAATTTTCAGACTCTTCAATTGTCATGTATCTAGTTCTTGGATGCAATCTTGGATAACCTTCAGGCATGGTCTTTGCATAATTCAGTTTAAATTCTTCCTCTGTCTCGTCCAACTTGACAACATAATCCGCTGTCGTTTCTCCATCGTTCAAATGAGGATACTTATCACTCTGGACATAATTTATGATCTGACGTCCATACCATACCCTGTACATCAGCTGTTGATTCAACGATACTGAATACATGGCTTGTAATCCACCATTGACCAAATATGGCTTCAATCTAAACCTGGTGCCACTACTGAAGAGGGGCACTTTCTCCTGGATCAAATCCGATAATGATATAGATTCGTCTTTTGATCTATTTAATTGCACCGTGTTTTCATTATGAACTCCGGTGACGGTACCACGAAACCCCCATTTCAATACCGTTGTCATTCTATGTTACCTGTATAAAGCCGGGTTATCCAAATTCCAAACGGAGAAGAAGAAGAATAAGAAGAGAACTGGATATCAGTAACGAATTTGTGTGTCTATTCAAATAATTCGAATATTTCTATAGAATTATCACTCACTCAACTCACTTAAAGTGTTATTTTTTTTTTGCTTTTCGGTCTCTTTGCCACAGCCGAGCAAAATGAGTTCCCGAGGAAGTAAAACAGATAATGAAGTCTCATATATATATACATATATACGATACACTCTATGCTCTATATGCTCTATATGCTCTATGATGTGTTGAGGGGGGGGGGGGTTAAAAAAAAAAGGGAAACAACAACAAAACTAGAAGGGGAACTGTAGTTCGAGGATATTCAACAAACGCATCACAATCCCTGCTAAACAAATGCGTTCACTAAGTTCCAACGTAGATGTTGAACAATCTCTCTCCTACTTTGAGCTTGCTTCAAGCAAATGTATTATTAGATAACAATAATTACTGACTGATTCTCTCACCACCCTTGTCAACGAAGATGTTATAACTAGTCTCTTGATATATGTCACCTTCATGCAAGCTTGGGCCATATAAAGAGTGTACGAAGATAGCGAGCGCGAGTTGGGGTTGAATTAAAATGTATTTAGTTGTCAGTTATTGCAATCAAGTCTGTCATCAGATTGAAAGATTAAAACATAGGTGGATAAAGAGAAGCGCTAATAAACGTTTTATCGCGAATGGATTTTATTGAATTTAGGGAGCAGTGCTATAATCTATTGTATTTATTGGGTTTTATTGGGTTTGACCCATTCCACCAATTACTGACAGCATTTTGACAAACTAGTAAATACATGGAAGACCCAAGCTATTATTTAGGTAGGGTCGATAGTCCATCAAATGTTGCAGTAATCATTATATTGAAGATGTGAATTTTTTTCACTTTTGACTTGTTAATCAACCAAGAAAGGAACAAAAATTTAGATACCAGATCTATTCGTAAATTTGTCTTGCTATTACTGATAACATGGAGTTAAAAAAACGCTTAATATGGAAGTTGAATAGACCGAAACTCGTTTTTCTCTTTTATTATCCAGTATATTTATACAACTAAGATCAGATGATTTAAGGTAATTTACAAACGATACTAAAGTGGTGTGTGCCTCAAAGGGGGAACGTTACACGTAACTTTTTTTTTTTTTTTTTTTTAGAGATTTACTAGATCTAAGTGGGTTTTGAATATTGTTTGATATTCAGATTGTTCGATAACAACAACACAGATAGTATATAAAGATTTGTCTTGGACGAGAACTTTCACAAACAAGAGATAGTCAGAAGTAAGAGATGTCTTCATCCAAAATATTGCATAGGAAATCACAGATCGTTCACGAGGGGGTTCCACCTCAAGCTACCTCAGAGAATCTAGATTTCTATTGGACACAACATAAGGAACCTCACGTTTTGAGACGAAAATTGATATTGGCCAAACACCCAGAGGTGACAAAGCTTTGTGGCCATGAACCATTGACCAAATATATCTGTCTCGGTGTCTTGCTGCTACAGATTGGAGTCAGTTACTACTTAAGAGATACCCCATTCTTTAGTGTCAAGTTTTTCACTTTGAGTTATGTCATTGGTGCAACAGCTAATCAAAACACCTTCTTGGCCATTCACGAGTTGTGTCACAACTTGGTTTTCAAGAAACCAATACATAATAGGTTGTTCGCTATATTGGTGAATTTGCCAATTGGAATACCATACAGCGCCTCGTTTCAACCTTATCACCAGTTACACCACAAATTCTTAGGTGATGAGAAATTTGATACCGATATACCAACCAATTTCGAAGCCTTGGTGTTGTCCAACATCTTGGGCAAGTCATTCTTTGCAACATTTCAAATTTTTTTCTATGCACTTAGACCAATGTTTATCACCCAGATCAAGTTCACCATTATTCATCTCTTGAACGTTTTAGTACAGATCCTCTTTGACTATATCATAGTCACCAAATTTTCATGGAACTCATACTTGTATTTTGTGTTGTCGTCGTTTTTGGCAGGATCTTTACATCCTTGTTCTGGTCATTTCATTCTGGAACATTATATCTTCAATCCACCGAAGAACTATGTCATAAATGAAAGTGTCCCTCCATTGGAGACTTATTCATATTATGGTATTTTGAATACTGTGACATGGAATGTGGGATACCATAACGAGCATCATGATTTCCCCTTCATCAGTTGGAGGAAATTACCAGAGTTAAGGCGTATACTGCACGAGTTTTATGACGAATTACCAAGGCATGAGTCTTGGGTTAAAGTGATATATGACTTCATCTTGGATAAGGATGTGACCTTGTATAATAGGGTTAAGAGAAAACATAGAAAGGATAAGGATTACACGGTTGACTTCAACGACAACTCAAAATGATATATATATATATATATATTGATATATAATAAACTCAATTGCAATATGGAAACGTAGGTAGTGTATTAAAACAGCAATACATCCGAATGTAGTAATTTAAAATAAAATTTTCACCTGTGTGTGATTTGGACCGAAACAAAAAAAAACAATCGAAAGCGGAGAGAGAGACAAAGACAGAGAAAGAGATTTATGTGCAATCGATATTATTAAATAAATAGATTGAAATTATTGGTTACCCTTGTATTTACTATGTTATCAGTCACCATTGCTCTGAAGAGGAAACTTCTCATAAATCCCATCAGAAGCATCACTTGTTCAATACTATTACAACAACAACTGCTTAGAATGTCATCATCATCATCATCACCATCATCATCATCATCACCATCATCATCATCCAATGATCAACCAGACGATGTGCTCTTCCATGTGGAGAACCAATCCAGAATCATTACTTTGAACAGAGTTTCCAAATACAATGCATTGAACACTTCAATGGTATCCAAAATAACACCAAGACTCAAGGAATTCAGCAAAAGTGATCTGGCCAACTTGATCATTTTAAATTCTTCATGCAAACCTAGTTTTTGCTCAGGTGGTGATATCATTGAATGCACCAAGTTAAACACCTCGGGCAAGTCATATGAGTCGGTTAATTTCTTTAATTTGGAGTACAACTTGAACTTTTTGTTAAGCACATATAACAAACCGATTGTATCCATGTTGAATGGGATAACCATGGGTGGTGGAGCTGGATTGTCTCTTCATACTCCATTTAGAGTAGCCTGTGAGAACACTAAATTTGCCATGCCAGAGGCAAACATTGGTTTCTTTTCCGATGTAGGAATGACATTCTATTTGAATAAGTTGGATTATAATTTGGGTCTCTATGTGCTGATGACTGGTGATATCTTGAATGGATTAGACTCATTTATCGCTGGTGTCGCTACCCATTATGTACCTGAGAGAAAATTTGATGAGTTGGTCAAAAGATTGTCCCAAATCGATTATAATTTCAAAGAAGACCGCGATCAAAAGGAGATTTACGACAAGATCAATAACACCATTGAAGAATTTCAAGAACCAATTCCAAAAAATTACAAATTCAAATACTCTGTAGAGGAATTGTCCATCATTGAAAAATGTTTTAATCCATCATTTACCGTGCAACAAATATTTCAAGCTTTGAACGAAGACGGTTCAGAATTTGCTCATACCGTTTTGGCGAAATTAAATGAAAAATCACCAGTGTCACTATACTTGATTGTTGAAATGTTGAAAAGATCAAGAGAGACAAATATCCACGAGGCTTTGAAAAACGAGTTAATTTTAGCCGCCAATATGATGACCAAACCGGAATTGAATGACTTTAATGAATGTATCACAAAGAGATTGATCAACAAAAAGTCCACCAACATTGAGGACAAGACACCAGTTTTCAAATTCAAGACCGTTTCGGACGTGCCAGTAGAAGTCATCAACCAAGAATTGTTATCACCATCGCAACTGATGACTAATATCATCGATTCATCGTTGTTGTCCCCATCAGAGAAAGTTGCAAGTGCAACCAATGAAGAAATTGATTCACCAATTTTGAAGGCGTTGGCTTCATTGCAAATTGAAAACTTTTTCGATTACACTTTTAACGAATACCCTCATCATTATCAACTACCAACGCTGGCTGAGTTGAAAGACTATATCACTGGTAATGATAATAGCAATAGGTCTTATGCCGTTAAGAGGGACGAAGTGTTGAAATATTTCAACAAGAAGTACAACGGCAAGTTGGGTATAGAGTACAAAGTTGATTTGATATTGAAAAAAAACACTGTGGGCTCTAAATTCGACCCACTGTACTTGGAATGGGTTGATTGATGGGAATGATCTGATTTGATATTAGGAGACAAAGATTAGACCTGCTAATTATCTCTTTCTTGTTTTCTACGTTCTACACCACTGTATAAATTGCTCATAATAAAATCAGCTTGCATCCCATGTATATTCAACGTTCCCATGCAAATATTAACATCAAAATCATTATTCAATGTAGAAGTAAACTTAAGTGTCTTCAATAACAAGACATTCCCGAAGTTGAATGATAACGCCATTAGTATACCAAATGTTTTGCCCGTAATAACAATCAATTATAACAACTTGCATCGAACAGCCAGAACTAGTCTCTTAAACGATACTACAAGTACACAAAATCATACTTAGATACTAAATGTTGTTCTCCACCTTTCCCACATCCAACCCAGTGATTGATCTACACAGCACTATAGTCTCCCCATCGATGAAGTTATAGGATTCGGGGAAATCGTTAAGAATGATTTCTAATCCAAGGAAAGAACAACATACTGGCTGTTTCCAAGCTCAACAATCTCATAAATTGTTCGTCCGCGTCTTAGGTCTTCTACGTAAAAGAAAATCCGAGTTTCAATTCAAGGTATCCTATACACAGATTTATCTCTCCACCACTTACCAGAGCATTATTACACTCGATAGAAGCATGCTGGAATGATAATGTATGTTTGTACAACGTCTGTTGGTTTAGAACACACACAAATTTATCTCTTCTTTAGTTATCTCTTGTTCATTATTATTATGTAGTGGAAGGGATCCAAAGGAGTTCAGATAGGGCCTCCATATCAATATGGCTTGATATTCATGGATTAAAATGTAGGCATTGAGTAGTGATTTTAGTGTATAACTACTTGATCAATGCAATGGCTGCTGTCAAATGTTAATTTATTTTGATACCTCAAAAATGGCCCTCAAGAAATTTTTTTTTTTTTTTTTTTTTTCAGGCTACAAACTGAAAAGAAGGTTTCTATAACAAGACTTCGATAAAGATCAAGTGAATTCAAATATGTCTAACATCGGATTACAAGTACGTCAGGCAGTGCCATCGGTAGACCCGATAGTGGCTGACTATGCTGTTGGTTATATCCAACATATTTCAAGTTCAACTGAGGACTCAGTCTTGGCTCAACAATTGGATATTCCAAAGGAAATGTCTTTTATCGAAGAAATGTTGTCTAGTGCAGGTGGTGATAAAGCTAAGATCACCAAACTCTCTGAAAAGATACAAGAGATTTTGAATAAGAAATTGCAAGATAACATGTCGAAGTTGTCGATAACAGGAGATACATCCAAAAGATTGTTAGATATCAACTTGATCAACAATCAACAGAGAGATATCAATTCATCGTTACTGCTATTGCAATCAACCAACGGTATTGAGCACACTGGTAGAATGATGGAGACTAGAGTCGATAAGAAGAAGTTACAGAAAGCTGAGGCTAAAATTGCAAAGAAAGTGGCAAAGAGAGCCAACAAATTTGTTGAGTATGAGGCTTCTAAATTGTTGAATGAACAATCACAAGACGATTATGATTCCTTTTTCTTGAAAATTAATCCTATAGATTTTGGTTCTAGTGCTGGTAAGTCAAAGGATATCAAAATTGAAAACTTTGATTTGTACGTGGGACTGGGACAAAGAATCTTGAGTGATGCAACGTTAACCTTGGCATACGGTAGAAGGTATGGTTTAGTAGGTCAAAACGGTATCGGTAAATCCACATTGTTAAGAGCATTATCGAAAAGAGAGTTGAGTATTCCCAAACATATCACTGTATTGCATGTTGAGCAAGAACTTACTGGTGATGATACCCCAGCTTTACAAAGTGTGTTGGATGCTGATGTTTGGAGAAAGCAATTGTTGTCAGAAGAATCCAAGATTAACGAAAGAATACAGGAGATTGATAGATTGAGACCCGAGTTTGATGAAGACTCTTTGGAAATTAAAAAGTTGGATAATGAGTCAACTGATTTAGCCAATCATTTGGAAGAAATTGGTAACAAATTGAATGAAATGGAAAGTGACAAGCTGGAGTCTAGAGCAGCTAGTATTTTATACGGTTTAGGTTTCACCAAGGAGACCCAAAATAACCCAACGAAATCTTTCTCTGGTGGTTGGAGAATGAGATTGTCATTAGCAAGAGCATTGTTTTGTAAACCGGATTTGTTGTTATTGGATGAACCTTCCAATATGTTGGATGTTCCATCCATCACCTATTTGGCCAATTACTTACAAGGTTATCCATCAACTGTTTTGGTAGTGTCACATGATCGTGCATTCTTGAACGACGTTGCAACTGATATCATTCATCAACATTCTGAGAGGTTGGACTACTACAGAGGTGCTAACTTTGATAGTTTCTATGCTACTAGAGAAGAAAGATTGAAGAATCAAAAGAGAGAATATGAAAATCAAATGGCTGTTAGACAGCATTTACAAACATTCATTGACAAATTTAGATATAATGCAGCCAAATCATCAGAAGCCCAATCCAGAATTAAAAAATTGGAGAAGTTACCAATTTTAGAAGCACCAGAAGAAGAGAAAATTGTTACATTCAAGTTCCCCGATCCAGAAAAATTATCACCACCTATTTTACAATTGCAAAATGTTACCTTTGGTTATGACCCCAAACAACTTTTGTTACAACATGTTGACATGGATGTACAAATGGATAGTCGTATCGCATTAGTCGGTGCCAACGGTTGTGGTAAGACAACTTTGTTAAAGATTTTGATGGAGCAGTTGAACATATTGGATGGTAGTGTGTCTAGGAATGGTAGATTGAGGATTGGATACTTTGCACAACATCACGTTGATTCCATGGACTTATCATTGGATGCAGTATCATGGTTACTGAAAACCTACCCAGGTAAAACCGATCAAGAGTACAGAGGCCATTTGGGTTCTTTTGGTATAACAGGTTCCTTAGGTTTACAAAGAATGCAACTTTTATCCGGTGGTCAGAAGTCGAGAGTAGCATTTGCTGCTTTGTGTTTGAATAATCCACATATATTGATCTTGGATGAACCTTCGAATCATTTGGATACCTCAGGTTTGGATGCCTTGAGCGAAGCAATTGACAATTTCAAAGGTGGTGTTTTGATGGTATCACATGACGTTCTGATGATCGATAGAATTTGCAAGGAAATTTGGGTTAGTGAAGACGGAACTGTTAGGAGGTTTGATGGTACCATCAATGACTATAAGAAGTACATCTTGAACAAGGCCGATGCTAGTGGTGTTGTCAAGATTCATTAGTGCATTTACGTAACATAAACTCTAATTGAAGCTTTCTTTAAAAATCTCGCAATTTGTTTATTCATGTGATTGGAGGTCTCTTCAATTTCTATTGAGATCAAACCTTTTATAGGTAGGATGATCTTTTAATTACGTCTCCCTCTTCTTCCCCACGCGTAAAAAATAATTTTTGTGTAAACAAAAGATTTCAACATAAAAAGGGTAGAAATGTACAAGAGATCACGCCCCAACAGTAATGGTTTCACTCCCTTCAAGCCTCCCAGGATGGCATCATCATCTTCCTCATTTGATGAAACACCTCCTCAAAGTCAGGAACAGCCACAAACTAATAACAAAAGAGTTTTAATATCAACATCTCATAACAACTCACTCAAAAAAACGAAGTTAAGTGAACAACCCATAGCAGGCGAAGAGACGACAGTCACTACAAAGAATACTTCCCAAATGTATGTTGTGCTATGGAGGAAGAAGTCGACAAAAAAGCACAAGACGTGGGATGGAGAAGGATTGATGATTGTACAACCAAACGGCACTGCAACATTTAGATACGATCCAACAGGAGGTGAAAATTACAAAGAAGGAGGGAGATCCTTGTCAAAAATCAACATTGATGGTGTCATTTCAATGGGAAGCTTTGATTTGGAAATTGACTATAAAATTGAAGATCCCCTGGAAGTTTCTAAATTTCAAAAATATTGTTCAAACTCTACTTTGAAAACTATCTGTGTGACACCATTATCATCCACGCCAGTGCCCTCTCAACTCGACCAACCCAAACCGCTGCCTTTGAGAACAGTTTCAATTCCAGTGAGGGCCAACTATAAGCCTGTTGTACCTGTGAAAAAAATGCCATCAAAGAAATTGAAAAGAGAGCCCCTTTACGATCCCAATGTTGAGAATTCGCTCGTTATGCCTAAGCCACCAGGGGTGGATGAGAACGAAGTTGTGGATGTTGTGGTGGATCCGTTACTTTCTAACTTTCTCCGATCACATCAAAGAGAAGGCGTTGTATTTCTATACGAGTGTGTGATGGGGTTTCGAGAATTTGATGGGAATGGTGCCTTATTGGCAGATGAGATGGGATTGGGAAAGACTCTTATGACAATTAGTTTGATCTGGACCTTGTTGAGACAAACACCTTATTTTAATCAGCTGCCAGTTGCTAGAAAAGTCCTCATTGCGTGCCCTGTGACATTGATTGGTAACTGGAAGAGAGAATTTAAAAAATGGTTGGGACTCCAACGAGTCAGCGTGTTGACTATCAATGGGAGCAACAGCCTGAAGACAGATAAATCAAGTATCATCAGTTTTGGTAGGACGAGGGTGTATCAAATACTAATCATGGGATACGAAAAGATTATGAGCATGTCAGCAGAACTTGAAACTGTTCAGTTTGATTTATTGATTTGTGATGAAGGACATAGATTGAAAAGTGGCCAAGGCAAGACTTTGAAAATTTTGAATTCTTTAAATGTAGATAGAAGAATCTTACTCACTGGGACTCCAATTCAAAATGATTTGAATGAGTTTTACAACATCATCAATTTTATAAACCCTGGAGTTTTGGGCACATTGACAAAATTTCAAAAGGATTTCATGAAGCCCATTTTGAGATCACGAGAAGTTAACTGCACAAACAAGCAAACAATTCAAATGGGTGAGGAAAAGTCAAATGAATTGATTCAAATAACGAAGAAGTTTACGCTAAGAAGAACCAATAACATATTGCAGAACTTCTTACCTCCAAAGACTGACATCATTTTATTTGCACCGCCAACAAAATTGCAACTCTCGTTGTTCAATTTGCTTATGCAGTCAAAGTTTTATAACAATGCATTATCAAGAAACATTCACAATGATACTTTAAGCCTTATCATGACTTTCCGTAAGATTTGCAACTCACCGTCACTAGTTACAGGTGATAAGTTGTTTCAAGATATTACTGCAAGTGATGGAAAGCCGTTAGATCTTTCCAAGAAGGTAGCGAGTGGGAAACTTAAACTTCTTGTCCAACTATTGTATCATACCAGAAGAATGGGCGAAAAAGTGGTTGTTATCTCAAATTTTACGCAAACTTTGGATGTTATAGAAACAATACTCAAACCACAGGGTTTTACCTTTTTGAGACTAGATGGTTCAACGCAAAACAAGAGTCGTGATAAAATTGTGTCTGAATTTAACAACTCCTCTCTGGAATCTTGCTTCATTTTCTTGCTTTCTGCCAAATCTGGAGGGGTTGGTTTAAACTTGATTGGTGCGTCAAGATTGATAATGTTTGATAACGATTGGAATCCAGCCATTGACTTACAGGCAATGGCAAGAATTCATAGAGACGGCCAGAAAAGGCCAGTTTTCATTTATAGATTATTGACCACTGGCTCAATAGATGAGAAAATATACCAAAGGCAGTTGATGAAGAGCAATTTGAGTGACAAATTTTTAGATGGTAAAAGCGACTCTAAAGATGATCTATTCGATTATAGTGATTTGAAAGATTTGTTCACTTTAGATACAGAATCAAACAGTAATACACATGGGCTTTTAGAATGTAACTGCGCCGGTCTCGGTGAAACCCTCGAGGATGTAAGGGAGGTTGAGGACTCAAAAAGCAGTCAAAACGAAGATGATGAAGACACGAAAACCACATCTTGGATATCGGCATTGGATTACAAGCAAGTTTCGCAAGAGATGAGCAAAAAACGGAATGCAATAAAACACTGCCTAAATGACTACAAGCATATAGATCCCACCAAGTGTGATGAGTATGAAGATGAGGTGCTCACCAGAATAATGCTGGACGAGAAAAACAAAAGTTTGATTAGCTACATATTCTCAAAAACTCAAAAGAGACTTGAAATGAGCACTGAGTCTGTCTAGTCCTATATAGATTAAAGTAATAGACCATTTCATTTTTGCATCATCCTTTTCATTCTCTCCTCAGCTGCTCTAGCTCGCTGTTCCCTCATCAATCTAGTTCGCTGCAGCTCCGAAAGCTGGCTAAAATCATTACCCATGGACGTGACGACCCCCAAAGATTTTGGTGGACCATACTTCTTATCACGATCCTCAACAACCTGCTGTTTGTGTTTCTCCAACTCTATCTCTATCAGTTTCTTCTTCTCCAGCTCTTGTTGTAATTTATCCAGTTGCTCTTCTTCAGCAAATGACTCTTTTGACTTTGCCGCGCCCACATGAGCATCATCCCAATCACAATAGCTCTCACCTAAATTAAAGCGCACAATTTGAAATGTCTGTTTCACTTGTTTAGATGAAGCAACGTCATAGGGCGTCTTACCCAAATGTGATCTCAAACAAGGATTAGCCTTCAAGTTAGTTATTAACACTTGAACCATGTAAGAATGACCATTGGAAGAGGCATAGTGTAATAGTGTTGGTGTGGTCAAGTAGTTGGCTTCAGGCTCTAATTTGAAATCAGGTGAAATGCTATTTTTTTTCATGTAGGATATCAAAGCTGGCGCTCTTGATTTTTTGATTAGGGCAATCAAGTTTTCTGTATGCTTTTCTCCCTCTGTCTTAATTTTCACTTCCTTTTCTTGCAGCTTTGTTGAATTTGCTAATATCTCTTGTTGCTTTAATAATTTTTGTCTTGCTTTTTCATCTGTCTTTGGAAGCTCTAAAACCTGCATATACGTCAAGTTGATCCATGCTTTCTTCAATTCCGATGTGGTGGCTCTTTTCGTTGTAAATGGAAATGATTTGATCCTGGAATCGTTGCTTTTTAATACAGAATCTTCGTACCCAATCATGATATTTCTATTTGAGCTACCATTGGCCCGGACAAATATGGAGTCACAGGAGTCTAAGTACTTTTTCCAACTGTTCAATAACTCTCTTACTTCTTTCTCTAAAGCCGCTTCGTTGTAGCGTCTCAAACTCGAACCAGCACTATTAGCCTTACCCCTGGCATTATCGCTTGCACTTTGGGAACCACCCTGTTTTCTTCTTGTAGTGTATCTGTGAAAAGTCTTGTGTGCAATGATATCAACTGATTGTTCCAACAAACTTTCCGCAGACCCTGTGTTTCCCTTGACATTCTTACGCTTGTGCGAGATTATGGCACCTGCAAAATGACCACCGCCAATCATCAACAAGGCCGAGTGTATGGAGTTCTGATTGGCATTGTTCCAATCTTTCAAATCTGAAAGAGGATTTAGGTTCAAATTTTGAGTCGTGAAGGTTGACTTGAATATACCGAAACATTTCACAGACGGTAGCAAACTCGACTTGAACATGATGTATGGTGATTTATTGTTCAAAAAGCTAACATGGTGTTCGCCATCGTCTAGTTGAAGCTGTTGCAATGATGTGCTAGACTTCTCATATATTGTTTCCAACGTATCCTTCTCTTCGGATGATTCAGAACCACTCAAGCTTTCATCAAGATCTTCAACCATTCTCTCAAACTCATCCTCATCCACAGTTGATAAATTATTCAGTTTCCTTTTGATATTGAATCTGTGAAAATCAGATTTATAGTGTTCTTTAACGAAGTCTAGATCATCTGAGTTTATTTCACATGTCAGACAGCCATTGATTTTGGAGTTCTTCATTTCCTTGTTGGTTAAAGCTTCTTCGTTCGATTGTAATGATTTTGATGTCAACGCAAATGTGGGAACCGACTCTACTGTTAACGAATCAAAATACATGAGCTCTAAAGAGTCCAAAATCTTCTTTGGCAAATCATAGACATACAAGTCTCTAGGAGGAATTGAGGGTACCTCCACGTTTATTGACATGGCGTTGAATCTTGTAAGATGAGGTCGATGTTCATCAAATCTTCGAATTACTTATGAAAAAAAAAAAAAAAAGTACAGAAGGAGAATTAACAGTAAGTAACTAATATAAATCAGTGGATAGTTAAACTATGTACAGCCAAAAACAAAATAACATTGAACTATTGGGAACCAATTCTATGACACTCTTGTAAAAACCATCTAATCTGTTCAGGGTCCATAAACGGGTGTGTTCCATGTCCGAAATTAATTATATAATTTTGTTTCCCTCCGCCAAAACCTTTTATCATTGCTTCAACTTTTTGTGTGATAACCTCTTTAGAACCATACATAGTACCAGGGTCCAAGTTTCCCTGCAAAGTGACTCTTCCATCAGCTACCTTGACTGCGTCTTCTGGTTTATACAACCAATCCAATGAAACACAGTTATACCCAGAATCACATAATTGATCCAAAGCGTACCATGAGCCCTTGCTAAAAATGGTGATCGGTATATCTTCGGTGACTCCAATCTCTTTCAATTTGATCGGAAGTTTTGCACTTATCTGTCTTATGTACGGTAAGGAAAACTCGTCAAATTCATTTGGACCTAATTCACCACCCCAAGACTCAAACACTTGCAACATTTGAGCTCCTGCTTGAACTTGATAAGCCAAGAAGTCCACAGCTACATCAGTAATCATCTGTAAAAGTTTATGTGATTCTTTGGGGTATTTGTAAATCCATTCCTTTGCGTGATTAAACAATCTAGATCCACCACCTTCGATCATGTAAACCATCAAAGTCCACGGTCCTCCACAAAATCCCAATAAAGGAACTCTACCATTCAACTTCTTTCTAGTTAGTGTGATGGCCTTGAAAGCCCAGGCCAATTCTTTACGAACATCAGTTTCCTTGTGCAATCTCAGTAAGTCTTCTGGTACTCTAAGTGGGTCGACAAAATGAGGCCCCTGCTTTTCAATCATTTTTACCTCCATCCCCATGGCTTGTGGAATAACTAAGATGTCACTGAAAATGATTGCAGCATCAATCAAACCGTTGAAATGTTCGATGGGCTGAATAGTGATCTCAGAAGCGATTTCTGCATCGTGACAAGTTTCGAAGAAATCACGTTTACCCTTCACTTCATGGTACTCTGGAAGGTAGCGACCAGCTTGTCTCATGATCCAGATAGGAGGTCTCTCCACTTTCTCGCCTCTAGCGGCTCTCAAGATCAAGTCATTTTTCAATGCAGCAAATTCCCCAGCAGAAGTCATATCACTGTTTATGCAAAATTTGTTTCAACAGTTTGTAAGAAGTAAGCTTTGATATAAAGAACTTGCGCTCCAGAAAATTTTCTTGGGGCAAAGAACACGCATTATCTTCCCCAATCGGGAAGTTATACGACGTTCCCGCTCAACAATGTATATATTCATGGTTTAAAAAACGAGACGAGAATGATGGTGATGGTGGTTCACATCGAATTACAAATGTGAGTGTGTATGATAGTTTTCGTTTCATCAAACCTTGGAATCACCTTGTCTTGCTGACAAGCAACCAAGAAGTTGACAAAAGAGGATAATAACTGATTGAAAAAAGTTCTCTATCAATTAACAAGAAGACTCACTCAAAAAAGAGAAACTATTGATTCATTCTTGAATTCATACTTTGAAGAGGTAACTCATTTATCAGATACAGTTCTGTCTCACTTCATCCACAAAACAAAGTTTGTAAATTGATTCAATGTGCAAACGGCTAAATAACAGTAGTGCACGGTTCTCACTAAAGAAAAAACTAAAAACAAATTCATTTTAAAACAAGTTAATCAGTAGATAGAGAGATAAGAGTACATTTAAAGATGAGTGGAAGTAATCCTGGAGTCTTTGTTTCACTATTTAGGTCGACTTT
Source organism: Nakazawaea anatomiae (assembly GCA_030556755.1). Lineage (NCBI taxonomy): Eukaryota > Fungi > Ascomycota > Pichiomycetes > Alaninales > Pachysolenaceae > Nakazawaea > Nakazawaea anatomiae. Next base: position 115,078 of record JAKTUO010000012.1, on the reverse strand, counting down.
TGGATTCAGGAAAACGACCTTATCCTTTCTTGTTATTCTTTCTTATTTGGCCTCCATATTGATAACAGTATATTATGAGAAAAGAGCTCTAGTAGTTCCGTCACCTGAACCTGCAATCTTGAGTTCTTCGTGGCTTGACTTGCAAAGAATATCGAGCCTCCCGCATCCTTATGATTCTCATGCCAATGATGATGTGCACGATTATATTTTGGAAAGAGTGAAGCAATTGTCTTCTACTCAGAAATTTATTGATTATGATGATGATTTCGGCTCCAAATCCATTTTCAAACAAATAGATGTTTTCAACTCAAAAAATGCAGCAAATAGAATTATCTATTTCGAGAGTGGCAATATCTTGGTGAAAATTGAAGGAAAGAGTTCGTCATTAGAAGGTGTTTTGATAAGCGCACATTACGATAGTGTTCCAAGTGCCTTTGGGGTTACTGATGATGGTATGGGTATTGCTTCGATGCTAGGAATTTTGGAGTATTATTCTTCTACAGGTGAGCAGCCAGTGCGAACCATTGTGTTCAATTTCAACAACAATGAGGAATTTGGTCTTTTGGGAGCTTCTGTTTTTTTCGATCATGAGTGGTCTAAGTTGGTCAAGTACTTCATCAATTTGGAAGGCACTGGCGCTGGTGGAAGATCAGTATTGTTTAGAGCCACCGATCAGGGTATTGCCAACTACTATAAATCAGTAAGAGCTCCATTCGGCAACTCGTTGTATCAGCAAGGATTCCAAAGTGGATTAATCAGAAGTGAAACTGACTACAAGATCTACCTCGAGAATGGCCTTCGAGGGGTGGATATTGCATTTTACAAACCAAGAAACTTGTATCACACCAAATTCGACAATATACAGGGCTCGTCAAAGGGCTCTTTATGGCACATGCTATCCAACTCCTTGGATCTACTTGTCACATTGAGTTCATCAAAAGAAATAAGCACAGATTCATTCCCATCGGCATTTTTCGATATTTTAGGCTTGAAATTCGTTAGCATTTCCGTTGATCGCTTGTTCATCTACAACGTTGTATTACTTACCATCTACCCTATAATTACCATAGTTTTACTTCTCTTAGTTGGAAGAAGAAGGACTTGGTATGTCAGCTTATCACAAGGATGGTTAAGATTCCCATTAAGTTTAGTTGCTTCCGTTTTAGGCACTTTGACGGTCATGAATGTGATCAGCTCAGCCAACCCTTTGATTTTAGGGAGTGATTGGTTAAGTGTATTGATATGCTCTACGTGTGTTTTCATATTGATCAATTACTTGGTAATGAATTTTTTTGGTTGGTGGATGCCAGTTCATGATCAAAAATTGATTGTCTTTCTAGAGCTCAGCTTTGTACTTTGGATAACATTGATTTGGTCCACCATCAGACAGCATAGATTAGGATTATCAGGTGAATATGCTGTGTCAATCATCTATTTTTTGAGTGGATCGTCGACAATATTTGGTCTATTGGCATTGGTTTTTAAGTCGAAACCAAATTTCAAAACTCTCCGAAACTCTAGAAGTTATGGTACCATCTCATCTGTCAAGGATAGGAACCCGGTTGAGGAGTCGTCTAGACTCTCAGCAGAGGAGCAATCTGGTGAGCAATCAAATTCAATATCAAATCACCACGATGATGAACGCGGAGGAGAAGAAGAACCGTTGCTACTGTCAAATCTGAATCTGGAAGAGGAATCAGCAGAAACAGCGCCACTGAATATCATTGTTGAGGATGAAGAGACTGAAGAGAGTTTTAAGCAGAAGTTGAAATCTTCTGCATTGAAGTCGTTCTCATATGACTGGTCAATTCAATTTCTAATATTTGTTCCTTTGACAATCTTCATTACCTATGACTTGGGTGAGCTATTAATGCAGGGATTGAATTACACAGGTCAAGAAGGTAACGCGCTGGTCGCTTCTTCCTTTAAATTGCTATCGTATTTAGCCATAATTTTAGGATTGTCATTGTTACCATTCATTCACAAGTTGAATCTTTCTCTTTTCATGATCGTTTTAGCTGGATCAGTGATAGCTGCCTTGATTTCACTTTCTCAAAGCCCGGTCAGTGCTTCAAGTCCACTCAAGATTTCATTTGTTCAAACAATTGACTTAACTAAAAGCTCTAACGAGTCATACGGTGTCATAGGTGGAAGAGGCGAATACCTTGAGGAAATTGTATCTCAATTACCTTCTGTGGCAGAGTCGAGTTCGGCACCTCAGTGCTCTACAAATCTTGATGGAAGAGGCAGTTGTGTGATCAAGGCCTTGAGACCCTGGTTGGTTGATGGAACCGTTGATGAAAATGATTTCTCAAAGTATTTAAAAGTCGAGGTGTTGCACAATGATAACAACAAAACAACAGATGGTAATAAGCCATCCCCTTACGCACCTCTTTCCGCGGAGTTAAAAATATGGGCTCCTGAAAATAGAAACTGCGTTCTTGAATTCAATACAACAAAATACTCATCAGTTAAAAAGGCTGATGATAGTTCATTGATATCACCAGTCAAGACGTTGAAAGTGTTCCATGACTCGGATGACTTCAATATTCTGCCAAATGTTTCTTTGGGATTGCAACAAAAGCAGACTATTAGTCATGGATTGGGCTCGACTGGTGAGGACACTACAACTGTCAAGCTACCATCTGGCCCCTCGTATGATCCGATTGAGAATGTACATCGCTATAAGTTGATGTCAGGTATCGATGATTTCCAGGTTCACAAGTTAAACTTTTCTGCGCCTTTCTTCCATATAGGCATAGAGTGGATGCCCAACTTTGAGTTTCTATCCGGCCTGGACGATTCCGATTTGGAAGCTGATAATGACAACCTTGGCGTAAGTGTTTCTTGCTACTGGGGTGAATATGAGACAGCATCGATCATTGATGATGGTCATGGTAAGATGATGGTGAAGAGAAAGCTACCAGCATTCGATGAGTTGTTGCAGTACTCCCCGGATTATGTGGCTGTATCAAATTCTGGAAAGGGGCTATTGGTGGTCAAAAATTATGTTGAATTGTAATAAAATGTATAATCACTATTTGTGTTCTAATTCCTCAGTCAATACTAATGTCGTTAGCACATAAGTTTGTAAATAGGTGGGTGGGGCGAGATGATATCTTATCGATCCCTCATCGCATAAATCACATAAAAAAAAGTCAAAATTTTTCTATATTTGAAAAAAAAAAAAAAAAAAAAAAAAAATTTAGATAGGATTGAAGTCGAGTCCACAATCAAAGGAAGAACACATTTATCAACATGGGTGCCAAAAAGAAGAAGACTCAGAAACAGAAAGATTTTGTCGTAAGTAATTGTTGCAATTCTGTTACCTCTTCAGCTTCAAATTACTAACATTTACCCTTCAGAAACCAAAATTAAAAGTTGGTAAGACAGCTCCAAAAGCATCAAATCATACTGATACATCATTCGTAGCGAAGGCTATATCACTCCCGCATCAGTCATTGGTAGTCAAGGCTGAAACTGTCAAGAAACAAAAAGGACATTCCATTGAACAGAAGTCCGATGTAGATTTGAGTCATCATTTGTCCTTGACAAAGCACCACTCTTCTTCAACTAGGAAAGAAGTCTTAAACTACATTGAACTGCATCTCCCATCGAATCCTTCATCTTATAACAACTTATTAAATGCTATCACTCCTTTAATAATTGACAAGTCACTGGTAGTGAGAACGGCATTGGTGAGCTTGTTGACTGCAATAGGAAAGAAGCAGCCTGGATTGATCGAACTTCATGCGAGGTCCTTAGTGTTGTTCATACACTCAGCAATGACTCATATACTGCCACCTGTTAGAAACGATTCTACAAAATACTTGGAAATCTTGATAGATTATGGATATGAATCATTAGTGAAAAGTTCATTCGTCAAAACGTTGAGGACCTTCTGTCAGCTTTTGAACTGGCTGTTGGATATAGATAATAAAAAATCGTTAAGTTTGTCTGTCACCACATCTTCTGTTGATGGTGGAAGCGCCAAATTGTCCAGAAATAACCATTTACAGGTGTTGAGGAAATTTATAGAGAAAGGTGCCTTTAGCGTTGAGGGTGACTTCCAAGAAGAAGAGTATCTGGCAATACACCCATTGACATCACTATACATGATACCAACAGCACCACAGCCGTATTCACACTTGAAGTTATTTGCCAACGAACTAACATCAAATACTGGTTACAGATCTCAGCAAATGGATTTAAACACTATAACTTCAGAGGATGTGGAAACTAGACGAAGAGTGTTGGTGGAGTATTTCGAAAAACCCATGAGAAAAGGGTTGACTGATCTAATCAGGGAAGGTGGTGAAGTTGGAAAAGAGGCGACAACTGTACTAAAAGTTTTGGAGCAGGCTGTAAAGGATGAGGAAAAGTTTAATAGCATTATAGAGTAGGTGTGATTTTATATATATATTCATCTGGACATAGGTGACACAAAAAAAAAAAGTGAAAATCGCTCGGTAAAACTTTAACGGTGACTTTGACTACCTCTCATCTCCTCCACCAGACGTTGGAAATGAGCTCAAGAGCATTAAGGAAATTGAATAAACAGTCATTGGAAGATGACTTGGCAAAATATGCTACACCCTCTCCAGAGGTAGAGGAATCATCCGAAGATGAAGCTCCAAGAAAATCAAATAAAGTGAATGCTTTTGCCTTTTTGAACGATGCAGATGATGATGATGAAGAAGAAGAAGACGATAAAGAAATAGATGCTTCACCTCCTAACCTCAATAACGACAATGACTTTGGTGTTCAAGTTCAAAGCTCTGGAAACGAAAGCCATAAGTTGGATCAAATTAGGCTTCCGTCCAAGAAGAACAAGAAGAAGAGCAAGAAAGCAAAGATGAAGACTAAAAAGAAAACTGAGGCCGTGAAAGATCTAGATAGCGATGAAGAACTTGATAAGATATTGCGGGAATTAGAAATCAAGGAGAATCGAATGATCACCACAGAAGACATTGAAGCTATAGAAGGGTACGAGGAGTTTGTCGATAAAGACCATGTGGAAGTGATTGATGATTCATATCAGTATTTCACCACTCAGAAATTTAACACATCTCTAAAATTCTTGAAAGTGCAACCAAAGGACTTGGATCCCGATACTGAATTCAAAATCTTATTTGGATCCGATTTGTCATCTTTAGCCATCGAGGATGCCGACTCCACATCATCCTCTTTTGTTTCACCAGAAATATTGCTGCAGATAAAGAGAATGACCAAGATGGTTAGAGGCTGGGGTGGGAAAGATAGAAGATCTGTTCCTGGGTCCACCAGAAAATTGACGTTTACAAAAATCAGAGATGACTGGATTCCCACTGCTCAGAAGTCAGTGCTGATGGATGAGTTGACGAAGAGCGATATTATTAATTTAAAGACTTGCAAGACTAGTGATTGGAAAGATGTCATATCTCAGGATACCGCCAACGAGCAAAGATTAGGAGTGAGATATTACAAATTCAAACCAAATGTTGATAGCAAGATTGACAATGCCAGATTTTTCATCTCTGTTGTTCTCACTCCTGATCATGAATCTTTGATTCTGCTATTGCGGAAAAATCCATATCATGTGGAGACAATTTTACAAGTATCGACAATATTATTTAGGCAAGGCGACAAATCAAATTCAAATGGATTAATTGAAAGAGCTTTGTTTGTCTTTGATAGAGCTTTGAAACAGAATTTTGAAATTGGTTCAGGTTTAATGAGACTCCCCTTTGAGTTCTTTCTCAACAGACAGTTTTACTTGAGCATTTTCAGGTACTTGGAATTATTGACTCAAAAGTCGACCTTTTACACTGCCTTGCAGTATTGTATTTTCATGTTGTCATTAAACCCTACAGAGGATCCTTATGGAGTGAGATACTTCATTGATTTTTATGCAATTATGTCAGGGGAGTACGAGTATTTGATACACTTCACTGAGTCGCCTTTAGTGGTGACGTACCTTGATTGGATGACTCCTGCTTTGGCGTATTCACGCGTCTTGGCACTATTATTATCTGACTATAACAAGAATTTGCCAAAGGCTAAGCAAAGTTTGAAAGAAGCTTTTGAGTTGCACCCATACACTGGTTTCAGGTTACTAGAGTTGGTTGGCTTGGGTGGAACTTCATACGAGAGCTCTTTTAACGATTTATCGATTCGTGATATGGTAGCAACTGAAGCTTACCTAGTGAGAGCAAAAGCTATGTGGGGAGAAGATCCAAAAATCAGGGATTTTGTCAATTTTGAATTATCACAGTTACTTGGACAAACTGCCAAACCACAATCAAGTCAAGGAATTTCAACATTTTTTTCCTCCTTCTTCGGTAAGAAGTCACAACAGAAACAAGAGCAAGAAGCACCTATTAACTTACTAAGACATGTCATATTATCGGGAGAGACCAGAGTGATGGCCAAATTACCCAATTCTTTCTGGGATCTGAACAAGGACAAGATACTCGAGTACGATGTTTTGCCACCAGAAAACGACATGACCGAGTCTTTTGCCGATTGGGTCGATGATGAGATGGTTTCGAGCGCTCTTGCCTACACTGGTGAGGATGAAGCCTTGATGCAAGCAATCAGAGAGACAATGGCAGCAGAAGTTGAAAGACAACAGGAGCTGGTGGTAGAGGATGAAGGGTAAATGAAAATTATACAAACTTACATTACAACTCATACATCAACAAAATTCTAAACTTGAATTGTATATTTAGTACCCGCACAATAAACTAGTTATTAAGTTTGACTGTATATTCACCCGTACAGTAAATTATTTATAAATTTTGATGTATGCTATTGGCATTTGGAAATGAAATCTGAATTAGGCGTTAATATGTAATTCTGGTTTTGGTTTTGTGACAGCCTCCAACAACATCTTGACGACATCATCTTCCTTAGCTTTAGCTGTCTTTTTGATTTCGGCAATTTCAGCTTCTACCTCTCTATCAGCGTCTGCCTCAGCGGATTTGTTCTCACCGGAATGCTAAATTTTATTGTTGGTCAGTAACTGTCTCTGAATTCTCATATTCTTGAAATACTTACCTCCGACTCGAAATTCTTCAACTCGGCTTCCTTCTTAGCCTTGTATGCTTCAATTTCCTTAGAAGCATCAGCCTTTGCAGCCTTTAACTTCTGTACACGAACTAGTTTGATAAAAGGTTAGCTCTAGATTCTCTGTAAAATCTCAATGGTTGAATTTTCATATAAACTTACATTGTCTTGCTTCTGATACTATCTCGTGGGCATTTTTCTCAGCTTTTAAAAGTGTTTGAATTCCAGACTAGAAAGAGTTAGTTAGTATTGGCTGAACATACTAACAAGGCCTTGAAACCAATAGGAAAAACATACCATTGTAATAGTTGTAGATGTCAAATGTTGTTCCCTCGAAGTGAAAGAGGCAGCCAGCTCAATTTCTGAACATTCAATTTCTTTCTCTCTGTTTGTATCAGCTCAGTGAATTGATACTGATTGAACGTCTTTTTTTTGGTGCCTTTGAAAATTTATTATTTCTTAAAATTTTAGGTGATGAGATAGATGTAAAGAGATCAGTGATAGATGTCAGAGTTATGTGCTATATGCCATATAGAACCCTTCAAGTATAAATGTCCAGCTTGTCAGACACGCACTTGCTCATTGATTTGTGTGCAGAGACACAAATTGCAGATGCAGTGCACAGGGCAAGTTGATCCAACGAAATATCTCAAGAAAGACAGTATATCTCTGGTTGAGGTGAATAGAGACTACAATTTCCTTTTAAATGTCAACAGGAAGATAGCTGTCGGTAAAGATGACGCCAAGCAGACAAAACCATTGTCCCTGAATATTCTCAAAAGACCATTTCATGGTAACAGTAATGCCAGACCTATAAAGAGGGTATTTACCAATTCCTTTGAAGATCAAAACGTATCGATTAAAAGAGGTGTGAAGGTTAAATTTGTGCCTAAGGGAATGAGCCGATCAAACATCAACAAGACAGGCTTTGACAAGAAGAAGAAATGTTTCAATTGGACTATTGAGTGGTTACTTATCGATGGTGACTTGAATAAGGTGAGGCATAGATTCACCAGTTACAAGTGTAATGAAACAGCGAAGCTTATTGATTGTTTTCCGAACAAAAATTTCACAAAATATCTCAATTCTGTGAATGTGAATTCTGGACACAATGAGGAGACATCATTTAATGACCCTGTTGTCCCTTCTCTGGCAGTCGGGAGCCAAGCCAATTGTGGTGATCAAGAGGTACAGATATCCGATACGATCGATGTTTCTGTGGAGGCAAAAGACAATTCACTGAATGAAGACTCTATAGCGGAGATATCACCTTCATTACCAATAAATTCATCAAGTGTTCCTTTTGGGGATGTTGAGGCTTCAAATGAGTCGTCCAAGGATAATGAACTAGCAGATTCTTTCAGTACTGATATCAGCGTTGACGATGATGAGCAGACGACTAAACTGACAGAGAAAAATCTGAAACAGTATGACTTTTACTTTTTTATCAGGAATTACACACAGTCAATGAGTAACAATCTACATTTGCTTGATCCCTCGAAGCCGGTAGCAAATTTGCTTAAGGATAAAACAGTTTTGGAATTTCCCACAATCTATGTCTCCTTGACTAAGGATATCAAGAACATGTGCATCTTAATTGGTGACTCAGCCAAAGAGGAAGGCTCTTCGTCTGATTCTGATTCTAGCGATTCTGATTCATCAGACAATACCTCAAGAGATGAGGACGACGGTGACAATGATGAAAAGGATGAAAATGAAGATGGAGACGATGCTCCCGAAGAGTCGTCTACAAAAAACCCTGACAACGAAGCTCTTCCCATTGAGTCCATTTGTACTGAAAACCCGGTTGATTATTCTCAGTATGATGTTTCTGACTCTTACTCGATTGTATAGTAATTTAGAAATAGAAATGAAAGGCATATGAAGTTTGTAAATGAAAAAAAAAAATTTAAGAGACCTGAAATATTTCATGAAACAATCATCAAGAGATCATGAACGTTTTGAAATATTATACACGGGTACCCGTTTGGAGTTTGGCCAATACTTACAGGCCATTTTCCTCTACTCTGTTAACATCTCTGAAAAAGGCAAAGGGTAAGAAGCTGGTTCTAGAGCAAGAAGAAGTTGAAGTAATTGATACAAAAAAGCTTATGGAGGAGGCCAAAAGGAAGTTTGATGAGACGTTAGAGTTGCACCAAAAGAAAATCAACGAGCTTAGATTGGGCAAATCTAATCCGTCGATCTTTGATAAGTTGAAAATTAAAATAGAGGGAGAAGAGACTCCATTTACATCTATAGCGCAAACAACTCTGAAAGGTGGAAGATTTTTAAATGTCACCGTATTCGATCCAAGCCACACCAAGACGATAGTGAGCGCCATATTGGCCTCGGGCTTGAATATGACCCCAGAGATTGATCAGGCAAACCCACAATTGTTGAAGCTTCCATTACCACCACCAACACTGGATACGAAGAAGGCCACTTTGCAAAATTTGAAAAAGAATCTCGAAGATTTCAAGAATCATCCCCACAACAAACATTGTTTGGCCAATATAAGACAATACTACCTAAAAACTGTTTTAAAGAATCTGAGTGGTGCAGACCTTAAGAAATATGAGAAGGATTTTGAAACTATGAGAAAGAAGTATGCTGACCAGTTGCTTGCTCAGTATACGAGCGCTGAGAAAACCCTAATGAAATAGATTTTGTAACTAGATTGAAATTATAAATTGTGACCTTTCAGTTGTGGTCCCATTTAAAAGACATGGGCTTGTATTGATTAAGAACCATCATTTTTGGTTGCTCATGATCGGCTCGGATAGAGAGTGAATTGATTTACTCTAATAAATGATTTACTAAATAACAAGGACATTTCAGCAATTCGTAAAATCACAACTTTTTTAACCTAATTTTTATTGTTCATCTAACTAGCATTTCTGGCCAAGGTGAATACCGCTTTGAACAGTTGCCATTTACTGTTGTTGTATCCCGAGTTATTCAATGCTTTGACAAATCTCCAAGCTTTTTTCTCATCCTTAATTGGATAATCAACCGGGCCGGGAAGCTTGGTCTGGATGAATGGGAACCTATCGTAACAGATTGATTTGGCAACACATAATCCTTGTAATCCTTCTTCACCGTTGAATTTTCCATAACCGGAGTCTTTCACACCACCAAATGGTAATTGACAAACATAGAAAGTGGCAAAATCGTTGATTGCAACGTTACCAGCTTTCACTCTTTTGGCGATGTAATTTCCTGTTTTGAAATCATTGGTGAACACCGAAGCACCCAAGCCATATCCTGTAGAGTTGGCAATTTCAAGTGCGTCATCGATTGAATCAGCTCTCATCATAGTCAATACTGGGCCAAAAACTTCTTCACGGGCAATATGCATATTTGTTGTTACATCACATAACAAAGTTGGCAAGAAGTAATGCCCCTGTGGATAATTCGGATGTTGATATTTATGTCCTCCGTAGACTAACTTTGCACCTTGGTCAACGGCATCTTCTATTGTCTTTTGCAACACACCAAATCTAGCATCTGTAATGATAGCACCCATGTCAATATCTTCCAACTGATCGATATCTGAGCCTAACCGTAATTGAGTGATTCTTTTAGACAATATTTCAACTAGCTGATCATAAACCTTAGGCAACGCTATCACTCTTTCAATACCAATGCAATTTTGTCCCGAGCTTTGAAAGGTTCCTCTGAGAATTGTGGAGGAAAGAGCATCAATATCCTTGACATCATCACAAACGATAACGGCGTCCTTCCCTCCCAATTCAACCACCAGTGGTGTCAACGATTTGGCAGCGGCGTTTAATACTCTATGGGCGACGGGCTTTGATCCAATGAAAGTTATATGCGATAATCCTGGATGTGAAGTGAGATAGTCAGCATCCTCAGGCCAGCAACATACCAATTGGATCAAGTTTGGATCGTGTCCACATTGTTTCAAGGCAGTCTGTATAACGGACATGAAAAATTGTGAACTCCACAACACTTGCTCAGAACATTTGACGATGCAACCATTACCGGTAAACAAGCTTGCAATAATTGGGCCCATCATATTATGAAATGGGTAGTTCCAAGAGACCAATGCAGCTACAACTCCCAAAGGCTCATATCTGACTTCAGCCTTTTTGTACTTCATGAAGAGGTTAGATGGACCAGCTCTAGTAGAGACTTTCAAAGCATTCTCACCATTTTTCAATGTCCAATTTATTTTTTCTAAGGTGACCATGATTTCTCCCAATGAAGCATCCACCATGGTCTTTCCCGAGTCTCTACAAGCAACCCTCACTATATCTTCCTGATTATTACAGATGTACTGATTCAAAGTTTTCAAAACCTTACGACGCTGAGAAAAGGACGTTTGACACCACTGAGATTGAGCAGCTTTGGACGCACTTATAGCTTGATCTATGTCTTCTTTGGAAGAAGATTTGAATTTCCCCAAGAATTGACCTGTAGCTGGACAGTAACACTGAATGAAATTTGGCTCCTCTGGGTTTCTGATATCCACTGGGAACAACCTTTTACCCTTCCAATGAGGTTTCGCTTCATCGGGTATTTCAATTTTTAATTTCTCTGCTTTTTCTAAACTCTCTCCATTAACAAACTTGGAGTAAAAGAACAAAACGAAGGGCAACACTGTCAAAAAGAACGATATTGATATTTCAGCAGGTAAATGCCTAGAAGTTGAGATGTGATTGGAGATCGAGTCTAGCAAATCTATGTTGGAATTGAAGAGAGCATTTTCATACAAAGAAGAGTTCAACTGAGCAAAAAGTTGAGTCAAATCAGAGTAATTTAATGACATTTTGCACACAATCAGAGTATGGATGGTGTGTGTGTGCACTTGGTATTTTATGAACGAGTACACATTTTTTAGCGAGTTTTCGTTACACAATGTTTGACAAACTGCCGATTTCCTAAAAGGGAAATTTCATTTTCAAAAATTGATCTGTCACAATCATCTCTTTTGGGAGCCTCACCTAAAAGAAACCACTTTTATCGTATTTGGGTCCTCTACTATTGATTTTCTTTTGAACATGAACAGGCTAATATCATAATTTGCTATAAAGAAATGCAGTCTTCAGAGTGCTCTAGATATCCTCTTGATCGATTTTCTTCGGATTCCTTTTCTGCAAGGTCAAGCGCTCTACTTTCTCACAAAAACCCATTTACCCAGCCGTTGCCGCCGAGCAGGAGTTGGGATAATTCAAGTGAACGATGTCTCAGCTTCACTGTGTATCATGGTGAAGAAGTGATTCCGGCGATAACAGGAAAGAAGGCAATGAGTGGAGGACTCAAAGAAGCGTTAGGCTCGGGGTTTGCTCCGTTGCAATCACAAATATCAACCACCACGAGTCCTCCTTTTTCTCCTATCACAGTTTCGACCTTAGCTTCCCCGAAGATAAGCGAACTTGAGATGTATACTGATAAAAAGGCATTCAAAAGAATGAAAATTATTGAAGAATTGATCGAGAGCGAACAGACATATTTGTATTCGCTAAAGCTCCTATCCACTTGTTACATTGATCAATTGTTGGAGGCTTATCAAAATAAGATTGGAGTTCCGATACTTTATATCCATAATGTTATTCTGTTGTTGATTGAAAACCACAGCATCTTCTTAACTGCATTGGAAGACGCCTACTATTACCACCAAGATTTGAGCTCTCTGAATTATTATTTCGAGTCACAAAAGTCATCCACATTGGAGATAGCAAAAGAATTTTCTTACTTGATAGTTGAACATTCTATCTGTCCATATTTATATGAGCAATATTGCATATTGAATAGTCAGATATTGAAGCTTGTGACAAAAACCGATATGAATGACTTCAGTGTTGTGAGATTGGGCAGTGAGATGTTTACGGAATCAGTTCAGAGCAGGAATCAGCACATGGACCTTTCTTTCATTTCACTATTTCAAAAACCAATAGCTCGCATATCTAAGTACAAAATGATGCTTGAGTCACTATCAGTACAACTGAATAATGAGGAAGACAAAGAGTGTGCTTTTGAAATATCAAGAAACTTGAGTATCGTGGAGGAGAGATTGAATGATATAAACAATGATGTCAGAGCACTGCAGATGAAAATGGAGTCTTTTGAATCATTATTCAATTCATTGAACGCCTCCGGGTTGAACTCCTCAATAGTACAAGACTTTTTTGACGATGATTCGCTTAAGTCCAATTTCAGTTTCGAGTCATTTGGATATCCAATACTATGTGGACCTTTAGCCGCAATATTTGATGATCAGAATGATAATCTCATTTGCAAACACTACTTCTGTGTTCTGTTCAAGTCTCACTTGTTTCTTCTAGAGAGAAAACATCATCAAACAAATCGGTTTGATATCGCATTCATGATTTCATTACTGTGTTGTAAGATCGGTGGGTATAGTGAAGGCTTGACCCCAACATGCGGTAATTCTGGAACCTTCAAAATCAGTTTTGAACACAAATATCAAATATATGAGCTAGTATTTGTGTGTCTAAACGAAGAGGAGTGTCGGTTGTGGGTTGAAAAGTTGCAAATCTTGATTAACATAGTGAATGGGCCTTATCAATTTGACTATTCGTTTAGTGATGAGAGGATACTCATGCATACACCGGAAAGAATAAGGCCGTTTGATGTTTGCCTTGAGAAATTCATCAACAAAATGTCAGCTAGCTTCAGAACTAATTTCAATAACTGCTACTTCAGAGAGCCCATCTTCTTTCGTATTGAACATTTTTTACCTCCAGATAATGAAGACAGCATTCTGTGCCAACGAACTGTGGCTGTAAGCAGGAGAGAACGAATTGACGTGGAACACAAGTTTCAGTCTTTCATTTCTCCAGAGTTACCAACTTTAACATCTCGAAATAATAACGATTCTGCTCGTTTGACACAACCAAACTGGAAATCGGAAAACCGAAGGCAGATGTCCGTGAAGAGGAACGGTAACTTGATCAGGCGAGCTAGCGTAGCTTTCAGTGTTTACTTCACACAGTCATAAAAAAATCCATCTAACATATATGTATTTTAACTATGTATACTTCGCGATCAAAAGATACAGATAAACCCAGTCGATCAACCTAAACAGTACCGTCGCTTTCAATATCTTTAACTCTACTTAAAACCACATTAGGTGATTTAACTTCAGTGTCTTTTGAATAAGTTGTAACAACCAGCGCGATGTCGCTGAAGCTTTCCGAATCCGAAATGTGATTTTGTTCCCATTGATCCAAATCGTCTAGCTTTACAGCAACAACTCTGTTACCCAACTCTCCATTTTCTAATTCGTACTGCTCTTCTTTATGAACATATCCTCCAATTCTTGGAAAAAGTTTGCTCCAGACAAAGTAGTATGCAACACACAACAATAGCAATCCAATTGTAGTGATTGGATACGCCGCATAGAAAAATGTGACATCACTACCGATCAAAGAACCATCAGCAGGAGGAACCCATGTTACCAGAATGACAAATAGTTGAAAAAGCATGGTGATAATGAGTATCGGTAATGGAACTTTGAAGCCATTGTAACCTAAACCTAGTTTTTTGCGATCTCTTCTTACCTTTACCAAACCAACAACTAGAATAAAGGAGAAAATGTTACCGGAGTATGATCCGAGATCGACAATAAAGTTATAGGCTGAGCCTGCTGGGGGAGCCAAGAGGACAATCACGTTGATGATCCAAGTGACGATAATCGGTACCAATGGTGTTCCAAAAGGTTTCGTTGATGTCCATGCAGATGGGAATGGCAAGACACCTTGTCTACCACACTCTCTTAAAGCTCTAGAATGAGATATAACCACAGCTAACAAATGACCAAAAGCAGAAATGGCAACGAACAGGTCAAGTGCCTTGTTTGCACGTTTGCTACCGAAAACGTTCAAGAAAAATGATGAAGCAACCAAGTTCCCTGAATGCTTGATCTCCTCGATTGAGCCACCTGCAGAAAAGTATCCAGTGATGATGATCAAATACAAAAAGAAAATGACAAATAATGTGATTGGAACATATATCTTGTAAGTTCTTATTGGATTTCTATGTTCCCCAACGACACCAAAAGCATAACTGACACCACCATAAGAAAAAGTGACTTTGATGATGGCGTTAGCAATAGCATTACCACTTGTTGTTGTTCCCTCCCAAGCATTCTGAAAATTTAAAAGTGGTTTCTCCACATTGGTATGTCCACCCAATGTGACAAAGGTAGTGATTGCCATGAAGATCAAAAATACGACTTTGACAAATCCAATAAAATTCGATAGTCTCATTGCAAATCTCGAGTTCAGTGCACTGAGCAAGGCTGTGATTGTCAATACAGATACACCAATGCCTCTTTGTTTCCATGTTGTTGGCTCGACACCTGCGGCACTCAAAATGTATTGGCCAATAGCCACTGCAGAACTCGTGGCAAATGACAAGAGTACGGTAACCGCAGCATACATTGTAGGTATCATGAATTTCGGTCTTGGGAAGGCTTGCTCCAAATAGGCAACATCACCACCATTTCTTCTCTTGTAATAAGTCACAAACTCAATGTAAACAAAACATTGAAACAAAGCTATAAAGAAACATGTAACCCAGAGAACGTATGAGGCGCCAATACTTCCGATTGAGTTCAAAACTGAAGCAGGCGTGGCAAAGATTCCTGTTCCGACAACACCTGCGATGATAAGATAAACTGAAGTCATCAAGTCATTGCTGTATCCCAATGGATTCTCTTTTTCAACTGGTGCACCTCCAATTTGAACATCACTGGTATCATCTGCGATATAAGATTTTGAGGACGAATCTTGAAATTCAGATCCACCGAAAACGATGAACAGGATTTTGTTGAGTATCGCTTTGGAGGTCATTGGTATTGGTAAAGAACTTATATCGCTTACCCAAGTTTTAATGCAACAAGTCTTATATCATATTAAACGGTTGCACTTTTATATCAATTTTTGCTCATCAGCAATGTTTTTCAACGATGCAACCAGAATGTTCTGCACCACAGCAGTGGAAGTGTGGTGGTTTATTTCTCCTTTCAAGTCCACATGGAGCGAGTTTGCAACACTGATATTCCATCTCTAATCGATATACGGCATTGTAAACCTGTCGCTCTTCATACCGAGCAGCCACATCCAAAGTCAGCGCTATGCCATACTTATGAAATGCACGTCAAAAGTGAAGTCGACATAATAAAATTGTGAAACACAGTAGATCACGTGATGCAGGGCTTACTGCATGACGGCGAAAAACATTCACAGTTGTGGAGCTTAACTAATTGTACAACAATACATCTTTAGGCAGCACTTAATGGCTATTATTGTTTTCTACATCACCTGAGAGAAATAAGCTACGGTTCAACAGATTTGACTAATAGACATTCTAAAAAATTCAATTCATTAATTATTTTTCAAAGTATCATGATGGAGCGGAAAAACAGTGAAATCAATAGATTCAAACACCGTTAGCGTCATTTTTGTCGGCATAACCAGCACCGTCTAACGAATTGACAGTGGATTTATCCTCTCCAGTCTTCAATATTTCCAAAATCACATCTTCAACATTATTTGTGCCAAATTGGTTTGCGAGTTCGCTCTTGCTGGCCTCCTCCAACACACCTTCCGAGCCACCGGTTCTAGAAGTAAACACTTTGAAAACCGACACAACTTCAGATAATGGAACTGTCGAATCTTTTTTGTATTGTTGATATGTGGACAATGAATCGATAAAAACTATGAAATCGGCTTCATCACCTTTGAAAAAGATTTTGTGAGGGCCTTGTGGACTTGATTTGTTTGACATTGCTTATGTGTATTTGCGAAAAAGTTTTATTCTAATTGATGATTGTATCTATTGATGTGATGTTATAAAAAGCTGTGTCTACATAGTGGAGGAATTGGGTGATATTTATATGAAAAAGAGGTATGTCTTGAAAGAGGCCGAGACCTGAAGTAGTATGGAATGTTCCATCTGTAGTATGCTTGCTATTCTTACAATTTTAACCGGTTGCGTCATAGCTTTTTATTTTATCTCTTGCGTTCTTGTGCTGAGCCGATGAGCTCATTTTCGAGGGGGATAGAAAATAGGGGCTGTCTGAATTTTGAGGTTGTGTTCTATTTTCATGATTTGCGTAATCGATGAGATAGTCAATCAATGTTTTCACATCACTTTCACTGAATTTGGATTCGGGATCTAGGCAATTCAGACTTGGTAAACACATTTTTTCACTCAATGAAGATCTTCATGATGAGAGCATATGCTGCGGTTGTACTACTATTCACCCTTCTGAGAACAGGCTTGTCCGTTGGATTATCAAGTGATATTGGCGCTGCTTGTTTATACGCCATGACAAACCTTGGCCTATCAAGATTTGGCTGCCTTAACAAAGACCTTGACTATAGATGCAGGTGTGGTAGTGAGATTTTTGTGACCTCAACTTTAATATGTATCGAATCTAACTCCAATGATTATGAGCATCTCACAGAGGGATATAGCTACATCAAAGATGTTTGTACTGTACAAACTGGTGTTGGAGTTTCAATACTGGACTTGCAATATTTGCTGAAAAAAGGTGCTAGTGGTTTGGCGGATTACAGCAGTGGGATTGATAACATCAGTAGTACATTCGTTCACCCGTTAAACGTGTACGGCAATGAGTACGAATCGGCGCTTAAGTCAGTTGCCTATTTGAAAAAACATCGTTCGCGAAGTACTTACTATGGGATTTTTTTGTTGTTCTATTGGGGCTTGGTTGTGTTTACGGCCACAATCCTCAACGTAGTGGTATGGAGTTGTCCCTTTCAAATAATGAAAGTCAATGGATGCTTCAGTAGATGGATACACAAGCATCTTACCTTGACCCATGTTTGGAGTGGAACAAATTTTGACAGAACAGAAGGTAGCCTTTTAGGTAACCTGCTGCTTAAGCTTTTTGAATCACTCCCGTCCAGACTTGACGCTGGTATAGTTTTCATTTACCTCATCTTAGCCGTAATATTCTCTGCAATCGATTACGAATTCAATATCCCTAGTGCTATATTTCATGATAAGAGGAGCCAAGCATTGACCATGATTGCAGATCGGTGTGGGATAATGGCAACAATGCAGATCCCTTTACTATTTGCATTTGCTGGGAGAAATAATATCTTCATTTATCTAACGGGGCAAAATTACAGAAATTTCAATTTGTATCATAGACTAATTTCGAGAATCGTTTGGTTAATGCTTTTGGTTCACGCTGCATTATATGTTGCTGTAGCTGCTTACAGTCAGAGCTACAGAGAGAGGTGGTCTTTAGAGAAATGGAGGTGGGCTAATGTGGCTTTAATTTGTAGTGGTCTCTCCATACTGGTGTCTTGTCACTATATACGTCGCAGATTCTATGAATTTTTCAAAAGCAGTCATCAGATTTTCTCCCTTGTTTTCTTAGTCGGAGCATGGAATCATTGCCGAACATTGGGCTGGATGGAACCATTGCACTTAAGTGCAATGATTTGGAGTTTTGATTATTCAGTAAGGGTCATTAAAATTTTGAGCAGCGGTGGTGTTGTATGGGCCAAATGTGAACTGCTCATTGATAGAAGAGCAAGTGACGAAGAAGTTCACTCTATTCGGATAGCCATCAATCACTCTGGATCTTGGCGATGTTTTCCTGGTTGTCATGTGTATCTATACTTTTTGAAGGCCACCATGTTCTGGGAATCTCATCCTTTTACGTTATTGGAACCAACAAAATACGAGAACGCAAATCAGTTGGTGATTTTGATGAAGATCAAAAATGGTTTAACTAAGAGATTAGGAAATTACTTGAAAACGCAACCGGACAGAATTCTGACTATTCCTGTGTTAGTGGAAGGACCCTATGGTAGTCCTATACCGTTTAGAAGTTACGAAAATGCTGTATTTGTAGCCGGTGGGATTGGGATAACAGTGGTCTATACGTTTGCTATCGATTTGATCAGGCAGTATAAGGCGGAAATGGCAAGAAAGGAAGGTTTCAGAAACATGTCAATCATTTGGGTGACCACACACGTGGAAACTGTTGAGAATTTTATAAACGAGTTGAAAGCCTTGAATGATACCATGTTTGCTACAGTCACAATATATATAACGAGAGACGACATGTACACTCCTCCAGAGAAGAGAACAATGAGTTTGAACAAGAATGTGATACTTGAAGTGGATGAACTTGATCTTCAAATTTACAACCATACAACTACAATGCATGTCGAAAGGATGATTTCACCATACGAATCCACCTTTGTATGGAATAGCTCGACACTGGATTTGAACGATTTTGAGAGCAGTATCACTCATGATGATACCCAACTCGGAATTGAGCGAACAACCGGTGAGACATTATTTAATCAACTGATGATGGCTACGGGGAACAACGAAGTCTCCCTGACTAATTCTGAGATTTCGGAGAGACAGCAGTTAGCAAATGAAGTCTTCACAGATGGGCTACCCAAAATCAAGGTTGCTTTCTCTAAGCCAAATCTAGGCGTATTACTCAGCAAAAAAATCCGGGCCACTGCTGGTACATTGGCTATTGTTTCCTGTGGTCCTGAAAGAATGAATAAAGATATAAGAACTGTAGCGGCACATGAGGTTGATTTTCCAAATATAGACAGATTCGATTATTTTGAAGAACAATTGCTTTGGTAATAAGCGACATCAGGTAAAGGTACTCTTAAACTTGATTATAGAGCAAAATCTTCAAAAATAAATAATAAATTAATTAAATTATAGATTAAATAACTTCTAAAATAAATGAATATTAATTTAATAGCTGAAACTTATTTCCAATTCAAAAAATTTTTAAGCTCCTCATTGAATTCTTTTGGATTATCAAAATACAAGTTATGACCACTTTTAGAAATTATTTTGAAACTAGAGTCTATTCCCAGGTCCTCCAACTTTTTGTTGCAAACTTTCCCAATGGAATTGAACATAAAATCGAATTCACCGAACAACCATATATTTCTTTTGGACTTCAAGTCCTGGATTCTATCATACATTGGATATTTTCCCACCACACTGGATGCAAAAATCTTCATTATCAAATAATCCAGTGTGGATTTCACCATTACCGCGCTGTAAAGGTAATCAATGACAATCTTCAACTCGCTGCGGTCGTCGAAATTTTTCAAATTTCTTGACAACTTCCTAAACATGTCTTGATAGAAAGCTATATAACTCCAGGGTCCCACAAGTCTAAGAAGTCTCGTGGGAGCCAATTCGCGGATCCAGAGCAGTTTATATATATCCGACAAGATAGGATACCTACCCAAGAAATCGTAGCTATCTGGAGACATGCTGGGTTTCCTAGTCAATTTCCCATCCAGGGCAGAATTATTGACCTGTTTGTGAATTGGGTTAGTTATAGCAAATGGGCTCCTCTCAACTCCTCCAGGACTGACAAGCACCAATTTTTCCACTCGATTAGGGAATTTTAATGCATACGCAATTGACAAGTACCCTCCGAGAGAGTGTCCGAAGAGTGTAAAATTTTCGAGTTTGTTTTGAATTCTCCAGCCCTCCAAAGCATCAATGTAATAATCCTCAACCTCTGCAATGATTTTGTGCTGACCTTCAATATCATATCTCTGTAAATCTTCAATAGAAATTTCGTATTGTTCTGGAAGTTTCAAAGAGGCATGGATATGCTTTGCCGGCTTCAACTCTTCCTTATCGAAAACGATTGGGAACTCTTTAGAACCAACTTCAGAATAGTTCGACTGAAATGGTTTTTTGGAGGACAAACCAAAGCCTAGTAAATCTAAGGAATAGATTCTTGAATTTGGCTGATTGGATATCAAATCATGAAAGTTCTTATAGAAAAGGCCCGCAGCAGAGGCATAGCCATGTACCATTACCAAATTTTTTGTCGTCTCCAGTGTTTCCTCAAGAGGAGCTGTACCGTTCTCTATTTTGATCTCATTCAAATAATTTCCATTAGAATCGATTGGAATTTTATTGTTAGATGCTCTCAAAGATCCAACCTGTGACTGATAGTATCCGGGCAAAGCCATACGTAGCAATGCATCCTGCTTAGCCTGTAAATTCTCTTTGGGTTGCGTCAAAAGTTGAAACCATTGCTGACAAGCTTCCCATGTAGATATCTTGGTGAGCTTTTTCTTATCCTCCAAATAGGTTCGAGTCTTCTGTGATATAACTGCTGACGAATTGGCATCTCGATGCAATGATGACAGTGTAAATGTCCTTTTAGTGACAACAAATATCGGTTTTCTTCCTATCATCTCAAATTTTGGTCTTTAAGGTGTGTAACATTGCTGAACGAGAAAAAGGTTACCCAATAAGTAGTCATATCAGTTAAGTTCCTTTACTTACTGCCGAATAAAAAAAAAAAAAAAAAAACTTGATAAATCCGCGAGGAAAAATGTGTCGGTTTAAAGAGGGGAAAAATAATGTGGGGGTGTAATGTCGGCAGCGGGACATCTTAAACGGATAAAAATGAATTCATTCATGTGATTAATGACGAAAGTAGATTTACTCAGAAAGACATTTGTTGCATCAAAGAAAAGTTGAGTTTAGAAAACAAAGAAAACACATGTTGAACAGAGATGACTTTGTAATAACAAATAACAATGACGAGAGAAGGGGATACTAATAACAACTGAACAAAAAAAAAAAAAATCCGATGTTTGGGAAATGAAAGACATATATATGGGTTGAGGTAGTTTGATCAGGGTCAAGGTTTTAATGGATTGAAGACAACGAATTGAGAGTTTATACTCTAATTCTTATAATCATAGAGTAACAACACCACTCTCCTCAACATTAGCCCCGTTAACGACAAAGTCCAATTTCCATTTGATCTTGACTGGTTTATCTGTGCTTGCCTTCTTTGTCAAATTAACTACCTGTGTCACACCATTACTGACTAGGGCATTGATAAAGTTGCCAGATTGTGGTAGTAATTGTAAATCCCAGTTCTTCGAGGCTGCTAACATTATCTTCAACGAAGATATTGCGCTTGGAGATAAATTTGAGTATACCGACTTCAAGGTAATCTTGGAGTCTGATTGCGATACTTTCTCAATCTCAAATTTCAAGTATTGACTTTGATTAACAAGAATCCTGCCAACAGTATTATTACCACCATTGGCAACTGGACCACTTGCTTGGACAGGTGTGGCAGGACTTGACATACCGTCAAAATTGAATTGGAATGGGTCCAATCCTTGATTAGTAGAAGGCTGTGGCTGCAGAAATAAAGTTGTATCTTTATTATCCAAAAGACCACCAAATTGAGCAGCACCACCAGTAGGCTGGTTGCTTATTCCACCCAAGCCTGAAAATGATGAGCCAACAGCTGAAGGAGGAGGTGACGACTCCAAAGCGATAGAACCACCCATTCCAAAAAGCTGTTGCTGCAGTGATGACGTGCCATCCGAGTTGAAGTTCAAATCACTCAACAAGTCTACCAAATCATTACCTTGTTGCTGCTGCTGTTGTTGCTGCTGTTGTTGTGGCGACGAATTTCCACCTATCGGCAGCAGAGCATCATCATCATCATCATCAAAGTCTATCAAGTTCATGCCGGCACCTGTCGTGGAGGAAGTTGGTAGTGGTTCACCACCCTTCAATACAGTATACTGATTGATAACGTTATTGATCGTATCGTTTAATTGCAACAAGTCTGTTACCGACTCTGTATCATCACTCTCTTCTTCGATAATCTTTTGGATTTTGGGTTGAGTGACCTTTAATGAGTAATAAAGATCATTGATAGTGGAATCACTACTGTCGATTTTTCCGATATTTGAAGCATTATTCACCATATCTTGGAAGACATCAACTTTTCTTCTCAATTTGTTGATGTCTTCAGCCACTTTTTGTTTTGTTTGTTCTAGTTGTTCTTCATCTTTGAAGCCGGACATGATTTTCATCAACTTGTTGGCTTCTTTCAAGTCTTGTGGTCTTCCACGTCTAATCAATTCTTGCAATTTTGCACTCTGAGCAATTTTTTCTTCCTTTTGAATCTCTTCAATTGATTTCAAGTTATCTGAAGGATTCAACACAGCAGCATCTTCTTTTTTCAATTCTGGGAACACATAGCCCTTATAAGCCAACAATCTTCTCATGTCCCTTATGAAACCCAAATCTGACTTATAACGTGATGTTTTACACAAGGTTTGGGTCCATTCTTCGATCAAGCCCAAAATTAATCTTTGTGATCTCGAGTATCTTGGTGGTGGTCTTTCTGGAAATCTCTTGACCAACTCATTTAAAAATTCCTTTCTGGAAATCTGTAAATGGAATGGGTAACCACAATTTTTCGCTAAGATGTCTAATAATTGGATGGCCAATTCTGAAACTTGTGCATCTCTACTGTTGACTAATTTCACAGTCACTACCGCAGCATGACGTGGCAAAGCTCCCTGCTTCTCATTGATCAAGTCACAAATCTCGAGATTCAACGATAAATCTGGATGAGACAAAGTTGGTCTACAAGCTCTCTCTATATCAATAGAATCACCAATTGTCACATAATTCAAATCATGTTTGTGTTTGTTGCCAGGGTGCGAGTTTCACAGTATTAGAAATCCGTTGGAAAAAGGATGGCGCTTGCATGCCGCTATTGAGCTTCCTTCAATTGAGCATTCAGAAATGGAATGACAATCCCCTGGCAAAGCAAAAGAACAACACAACATTTGAATTGTAACAAAATACGGTGCAAAATTGTTAGTATTTCATTATTGCAAAAAATCGAGTTGTTTCGAAGAATAAATTGAAATTGAAATTGAAATTGAAATTGAAATAACTTACGGATTCGTCTCAATAGCTTTGGATTAGCATTCTGCAAATCCGAGGAGAAAGAAGATGATGACATCTTTGTAAATAGTTTGTCTGTCAATCTTAGTATATACTAATGTAGTCAAACAGCTCTCTCGTCGTTCAAACAAATAAAAGCTCAGTTTTGCGTTGTTGTTTCAAAGCCAAAGAGGAAAAACCCGATAAAAAAAGACAGTTATGACTTCCCAAACAAGTAATCGAGATCGAATTTAGAGTAAAGAAGCACGCTCCTTAAAGAAGGTTGATCGCTAAGAACAATGTTATTTCGACTGATTAATGACAAATAGAGGCCAAAGTCATTTTCGATATATTCTTATGTAATTGTTGAATACACGTATATAATAAGAGAGAGATAGTGATGTTTATCATCATCTTCCTTCTTCTTCTTATCTGAGATAAATCATTGTTCCAAAAAAAAAATTGAAAAAAAAAAAAAAACCGAAAATTTTTTTGTAGAGAGAGATTGCCATCAATTACATAACAAGGAGAAAACAACAACGTGTGTGTTATACACTACATCAAATACATATACATTGAATCAATCGATTGTCTACAACTTATAATCTTGCACAATGCCGGATGGTGATTCACAACAAGATTTTCAACAAAAGTTCGATGTGCCTGATTTGGGTATGAAGGTGCCTAATCAAATCCCTGTCCAGAACAAGACTTCTCTTTTATCGTCCAGTTTAGCCGCTGCCCAAAATTTGGAACAACACAAAAATTCGCAACCAATACAGATAAGACAGCCTGACAGAATTGTTCGTGGAGTAGTACCCGAGGAGCCCTCTTTGTTTGCAACATCTGTCGGCGATAATTATAGTGGTAGAATGGTGCTTTCATCTTCAAATATATCATTGTTCAGTTTAAATAGCGAAAACTTTGGGTTAGATGAATCAAAACTGCAACAACAGCAACAGCAACAGCAGCAATCACAAAATTACTCTACACTGCCTTTTGAAAGGAAAAATTCTTTCACTTCCCAGCAACCAAGGCTCAATAATACCTTACACAAACAAAGACATCAACATTATATGGCTGCTTTGACTCCAATTTCATCAAATCCTTCAACCCCCAATGTCAAAAAGATGGGCTACTTTGAAAAATCTACTTCACCGAAACAAATTCCTAGTGCTTCCACTTTCCCACCAGAGCCAAATTTAGAGCCGACAAGTTTGGGTGGTTCTCCATCGATGTTCTATTTATCATCTAAAACTCCACCAGCGTCCTTGAACAGTAGTAATACATTACAAACATATCTTAAGTTCCAACAGCAGCAGCACCAACAGCAGCAGCTACTGCATCATCAGCAACAACAACAACAACAACAACAACAGCAGCAGCAAATTACTCAAGGTATTGCTATTGAACGCAATCCAAGTGATAGGTCTCCCGATCTAATGCCTATTGGCACACCAAACGATATGCCACCGATGACTCCATTGTTGTTGAACAATAATATGGAGGATTTTAAATTTGCTACAGCGGCTGCTGATGGTTTCAATAGAGAGTAAGGATGGGGAAGAGTAACTCCAAAGGCTGTCAACTTTTAGATTTCAGACTTTTTAAACAGTTGTTATTGTCATTAATGTTTTTATGTGAGAAGGAGTAATGGGATATTTCAGGGTTTTATATATATTTATTCATCAATGTACACTTTTTTTTTTTAGAGGCCTTGAAACGAAAGTGAAAAGTTTTTATATTTGAATGATTTGATGGTTGTAATATCAAGTCCTGTGATTTATTCCTTGAATCAGTCAGGGTAGCGGGTAATGGAAACAAAGTTGCCGCTTACTGAAGTAACAAGATGTGGATTTTCCACCGCTAACAGAAACTTATCTCTATGAATCAGACTTAGCTCTCATGCTCACTGTATTTTTTCAAATTGAGAATTCTTCTGTCGTATGAGTAATAATTTTCAGATCATATTTAGACTATGGTCCCACAACTTTCTTTCCCTCATTCACCCCTCATTACATGAGTATAAGGTTAGACTTAAAACGGTTGCGATTACAACATCCGCCTAAATGAGATTGACATAATAAACCGAAGAGAGTATCATCCTTGGCGATTCGCTAAGCAGCAGATGATTTACTACAGTTCACGGCGCATATCGTGATTACTGACGATGATTGATTTGTATGATAAGTATCTCAGCAGAGCGGCGTATGTGAGTAGAATCGTCCGCTACTAGCTTCAGAGGGAGGGGTTCCGATGATACACGCTAATTATGTGAGAAGAATTTCTTTTTTTCAGTTTTAGTTAGTCAGCTGGGTGAGATGATTAACAGCTTAGCCGCTAAGGTCAAAATATTGCGAGGGCATTTTTTTTTCCCTTTTTTTAAGCTTTTTTTTTGGATTACGTGAGCCCAAAATTTGCACCGAAATGGTAGTAGTTAGAGAGACGAGAAGACAATAGCAATGAGAATATTGTTGTTTTTGATCAAATCCGAGTGCGATAGCCCAATGAGAGAGATGAGCTGATCTTCACTATCTCAAATCTTACATTATCGGATTAGATATCTTTTGATAAATGTCTGTTTACTACTCTGTATAAATAAGCTTCGAGATCATCACCATCTCTGTTACAGGAAAAAGGTATTCCTTCATTCCTCGCAACAAAGCTTGATTACCACCACCACTGCTATACCACCATAATGGACGTAACATACACAAAGACAAATGCAACAATACATTCAAACACTCTCACCGGCAGTGAGGGTGAATATGACAATTCAGATCACATGAAGGGCGATGAGCAGGTGGGACAGCTTGGATATAAGCAAGAATTGGAAAGAAATTATTCTATATGGGCCTTGATAGCAATGGGGATCATTACACTTACACCATGTTCGGCTATTCTGAATACTTTACAAACACCTTTGGCCACAGGCGGTCCACAACTGTTGGTGTGGGGATATATAATTGTCAGTGTCTTCACCATGATAGTGGCACTTTCAATGGCTGAGATAGGTGCTATGTTCCCAGTAGCTGGTGGACCCTTATCCTGGAGTTATCAGTTGTCATCTCCTAAATATAGGGCATTGTGCAGTTGGTATACTGGGTACTTCAATATATTTGCACAGATTGCATTTGCCGCGAGTGCTTCTTTTCAAGGAACAGTGATGATCTTGGGTATGACCACTTTGCAGCATGACTATGCACCTCAAAGATTTCATTATGTCTTGGTTTCGATGGCATTCATCTTGGTTTTCACACTGTCCAACATCTTTTTAAACAAATATCATTCAGATTGGTCTATGGGCTTGCTTGTCTATAACGTTGTTACTACTCTTGCCACTATCATTGTTTTCTTGGTAATGGCCGATTATAGACATGATGGAGAATATATCTTCACATACTACATAAACGATACAGGTTTCAAACCTCATGGTTATGTCTTCATCTTAGGTCTTTTACAATCCGCATATACATTTACCGGTTATGATGGGGTAACCCATTTAGCAGAGGAGAGTAGCGGCAATGCAGCGGAACTTATTCCAAAAGCTTTGGTCACTATCGTTGGATCTGGTATCATTTATGGTTTCATCTTCGTGATAGTCATATGCGCTGTGCTTGGAGATGCAGAATCATTGGTTGAATCAAGTACAGGATCTGCCTATATACAATTGGCATTGAACTGTACTAAGAATAAATCAGCTGCCATCTTGATCTCATTGTTTCCAACATTTGCTGCCTTATTCGCTGCTGAGACGATGACTTTGGCAAATTCAAGAACTATCTATGCCTTTGCTAGAGATGGAGCTTTCATCTTTCCAAAATTCTTTAGTAAAGTTTCACCAAGATTTGATGTACCAATTCCAGCTTTGTTGTTTTCACTGTTTGTTCAAATAATCATCGTCATTTTATACCTTGCCTCAGATGTCATTTTCAACACCATCATTTCCCTTACCACCATAGGTCATGAGTTATGTTACTTGATTCCAATTGTTTGTATGGCAGTGTACGGTCGTGCAAGGTTACCTGAGGACAGACCTTGGAATCTCGGGAAATGGGGAATGCCATTGAACTGCATTGCCATAGTATGGCTTACATTCATCTCAATAACAATGTGTTGGCCAACATATTATCCAGTTCATGCGGGTAATATGAACTATACAGTGGTGATCCTCTTCATAGTCATCTTCTATGCTACAATCTTGTGGATTTTCCAGGGTCGTAAAACATTTACAGGTCCAAGCGATGTTATCGAGTTCGAGACTGTGGAGCTCGAAGGAATGGAGGAAAGTGAAGCTGTTGGCTCTTCTTCAAGTCTGAATTTTTCAGGAAAAGAATGAACAGAATTGTTAATTTTCCACTTCGTGTTAAAGTTTGTTTCGATTTAGTTTTATATATGTTGTTTAGAATTCAATAAAGTAAATTATGATTTTAATCGCACATGAATGACGACAACCGATTTTTTTGAGTCTCTTTTGATGTTCAAGAAGCAGTTCGTAATTGAGTATGAGTTTGATTGATCCTGTCTCTGTCTGCATCGCTCAATTGATTTTTCATAGACTACTCATATATACAAATTTTTATTTTCTTTATTTTTTTAACACAAAAACAACAAAAAAAGTCAGGAATAAACCAGATATACCATTCACTATATACCATTCATCACAGGTCCGGAACCTAAATTCCCAATCCATCAGCAAATATGAGTGCATCCGAGGTGTCTGCTGATCCCAAACCAGCAGATCCGAATCCCAGCGCTACCAAAGCGGTATGTACTCTTCGACAATCATCCGAAGCATGATATATAATTACCATATAAATAGTCGTTCATTATTGTTCGTAATATTAGGTAATCTTTCTTCTCATGAGTGAAAGAGATTAATCAAAATACCACACAATAATACTAACATAAGCTCACATAAAAATCAGATAAGTTCAAATGATTTACGCCAGGAAGCTTTAGCTAGAAGAAGACAGAAAGCTAGGTATGTTCAATCTTTTCAATGAGATTTCAGTATGTTGGAGAGGGTATACTAACAATCATTGGAAAATCAGTGATGTAGTGAAACTGCGGAAGAGAAAATTATCTGAGCTATTCTATGTGAGCAAGTCTCCATTCATACCGATTTCAGATCAAAAGATAATAGAAACGCAACGAAGTTTGCAGGATTTTCTATCGCAAAATGATATAGTGAGTGGCCACAAGTTTGACGTTGCCACGTTACCTCAACAGCCAATGACAAGAATACCAGCTTCCACAACAAACAACAGACAATCACTTCTGCAGGGGCGACTCGGTGTGACAGCAAAAAGGCTGCTGAGTATAAGTGGAGGTTCTGCCCAACACGCGCCTGCTCTGTCATCTGTCCCTGCACTCAAGAAAGCATCACCTCCAATACAACTGGCTTTACCGCTCAATCAACTGTCACCTAAGTCAAAATTTACCGCCACGTCATCGTCACCTCAATTGCTGGGAAACAAGAATACTTCCCCAGGCGTACCTCAGCTGGTACCTAAACAGTTTTCACAGTCACTGGTATCATCTCCAACTGTGCACAGAAAGTCCAATGAACTCGAAGGCCCTCCTTTGAAAATGGCGAAAATGGAGCACAATGAAGTCAAGAATGAACCAATAATATCGAAACAGTTGGAGACTGTTGCAGGAACCGAAAGCCCTAAGAAGGAGCTTCTACCCGGAAATCAAAACAATACAAACAACGACAACAACGCTAACAGTAACATGAACGACGAACCAACCATTAATGAAAGTACCAATAATAATATCAATAATAATAATAATAATAACAATAATAATAATAATAACAAATCTAACAATGATAATGATAATGACAATGACAACAAATATGATAAAGGAAATGTTATCAACAATGCTAATGATATCGCCGAGAAAGGTTCCTTGTCAACTGAGCAAAGCGATGGATCATCTCAATTTGAGGATGTATATGAAGTGCCTCCGATTGCTCAAGACTACACACCAGTTCCAACATTGAGTTCATTGATAAAAGCTTATGCGGAGTCCAGACCACTGAAATTGTCTGAAAAGGAGAATCTACATAATAAGAGGGAATTGGATATCCGAGATATTGACATCAACAAATTATCTGTCTCTTTGATGCCAGGAAGCCTTCCTTCACAGATACCGGAGTCTTCTCCATTGGCTGAGTTGTACTACCTTACACAAACATGCCCATTATCAAAGTTAATACCAACTACTCACAAAACACTCACAACGGAGACATATGAAAGCGCGTTGCTCGAAGGAAAGTTAGCGGTTGTTTACTCCAGGATTGAGGAATTGAAGAGACAAAAAAAATGGTCCTTGAGACAGCCGTTGAAGTTCAGTGATCCATTTGTTCATCACGCAACTCTGAAATCTCACTGGAGTTTTCTTTTAGATGAAAGCAAATGGATGGCAGCTGACTTTCGGGAGGGTCGTAAGTTTAAATTAATTCAGTGTATGTTTATTGCTCAGGCTGTCACTGATTTTTGGAACTACGGTGAACTGATGTGTATCAAGAGAAAACCCATCAAATACTTGGGTGACAAAACTAGCATACCATCTGAGAATGATCACGCCAGTGAGGGCAATAAGAACAGCGTATCTTCAGCTCAAGAAGATGATCAAATGGACATTGAAGAATCAAATGTGAAGACTGAAGATATAGATCAAGACGGCAATGAATCAGAACTGGGCTTACCTGATAATGACGAAGAAGCGAAAGACACTTCAGCGTCTGCTTCATTTGATGAAAATCGCAAAGGGGAAGAGGATAGCGACTTGAATATGGATGACACTATGGTGAGTGAAGATGTCGATAAAGCTATTGAAGAGAAAATCCAGGAGACAGACTCGATAGATGTGTCACTTTTATTGAAAAGGCCAGATCCCCTGTCTGAAATTCCTCGTCGTCAGTTACCAGTGCACAAGAAAGAAGATATACCAACAAAATTGCTGCCTTTCAAGTTGTATGTTGAGAAATCAGAGTTGTCAATGTTGAACAGCAACATCATTGATTCATTGCAAATTTTCGAAGCTTTTGCAAATGGTGCAGAGCTAAAAGAACTTCCAATTGTGCCTGTTTCCAAACTTTTAACCCCAGCTGACCCAAAAGAAGAGGATTGGTACAACGTATTTCTGAAGGAGAACTATTTTTTTAGGGGATCATCATATGCTACAGAGAAGGGATTATTTGGGTTCAGCTCCACAAAGAGATTGACTTTCATCAGACCTCCGCTTCCCCCACCTTTAAAATATCTCGAATTGAGAATACCTACCATATGGTTGCCAGAAGATGATAGGCATCTTATTAGATATGTCGCAGAGTTCCAGTTCAATTGGAGTATCATATCTGCACATTTATCGGCAAGGCCAACTTGTGGATATTTCTCAAATATCGAAAGAAGAACTCCCTGGCAATGTTTTGAACGTTATATTCAATTGAATGACAAGTTTCAGTTCAGTGATATGAGAGGCGGTTATACCCCTCAAGCTCAAATATGGTTGGAAGCTGCTCACAAAGCCCAAACGACTACGAAAAGACGAATTTCTCCTTTAGGTGTCGGAAATGAATCAATCCAAAGGGGTCATAAAAGATTGAGGTGGGCAAGTATGTTTGAAGCGATGAGGAAAGTTATGAAGAAGAGAGAAAGTGTTCCAAAAACTCATAGTTCACCAATGAAGAAGGAAGAGAAGACCATTTCTGCCCCAACTCCCCTGGACTTGGCAAAGTTGAAATACGAAAGGGATAAAGCCATCCAAGAGGCTTATCTGCATCAAGGTGCGACTGTTGGTGTCAAACGCAGTTCATCGCAGCAGCAAGTTTCAGCACAACCGCTACCTCAAAGTCGTTCCAATTCGTCGGCCAATGCTCAAGCACAACTGGTACAAAGGCAATTGGCAGCTGCCGCAGCAGCTGCTGGTGTTTCTGGTGGCAGTAACGGAAATAGCAGTAGTAAATCCAATTCTCCAGAAATGATGTTACATCAGCAGCAACTGCAAATCCAGCTGCTGCTGCAAAGAATGCAAAAACAGCTTTCTGCAAGCTCTATAGGCACAGCAACTAACGCAGCGACTGCTGCTACTACTACTGGTAATGGAAGACAAACTAGTCCTAATGCTAGGGTAAATAATGCTATGATGGCACGGAACGCAAACCCTGCTCTGATTCAGCAGGGGCAAGCTCAAGCAAGCAATGTTGCTCTTCAAGCTCAACAACAAAGACTTAAGTTACAACTGCAACAACTGCAATTGCTGAAGATGGGCTCACGGAGCAACAGCAACCCAACCAGCACTTTGACTGCTCCCAATGGCCAACCGTATACTAATGAACAATTACAGCAACTTATGCAGTTACAGCGGCAGAGAAATCTTCAACTGCAACAGCAGCAACAGATGCAGATGCAGCCTGCCACTACGTCAAGGCTGAATTCCAATTCTGGGACTCCTTTGATAGGAGGCGGTGCCAGTTTGACATCTAATGGCGCTCAGAGCGATCCATCCAAATTGCCCGTTACAGGAACTCCAACTGGGTCAGCAAATGCTACGCCTGTGAAAAGTCACGCAACATCATTTTCAAATAGTCAGGTCACTGCTATTGTTCAGCAGATTCAGACTCAACATCCTCATCTCAACAAACAGCAAGTCAGTAGATTGGCAGCATCCTATTTGCATAATTTGAGTACACAACAGCAGCAACTGCAACATCGTGCAATGTCTAATCAAGCGGCTAAAGCTTTGAAATCATCAGCAAGTAATCTGGGTAGTCCAGTTCTGCAAACGACAGCACAGTTGCTGAATGGCAGTAGTGGGGGTGTTACTACACCACAAAGAAATTTGGCCTCGAGTTTGCAAATGTTGAACTCTGCGCAATTGACAAAGTTGGCGAATAGTCCAACTTTAACTCCAGCTCAGAGACAGCAGATATTGTCTGTTCAACAACAACGACTCAGAAATGCGGGACAAGCTGTTTTGGCCAATAATAGCAGGGCGAATGGTATAAGCAGTAATGCAGGTGCAGCCAACAGTTTAAGATCTACGCCATCTGCGAGCAGAACCCCCAGTGGTCCAATCCCTACACCTCAACAATTGGCTAGCCAGCGGGCAAAGATACAAGAGCAACAACAACTGCTGCTGCTGCAACAACAACAACAACAACAACAGCAGCAACAACAGCAACAACAAAATGATAGTACTGGTGATGCTCCTGAGTTATGAAGCTTAATGCGTTATGTCGTTATATAAAGTAGAATACTTTGCAATGAAAACATAAGCACAGTTGGTTCTGTACATTTTATATACTACTCATATGTAATAAAGATGGCTAAGCCTTGCCGGGGCCCTTTCTACTTTCGAAATTGAACAAACGAGGTATTAACTATTATGCTGAAAAGTCTTATGGCTGATTTTCCAGTAACAGGTTTCAAGCATGGGGAATCGTGTAAGTTGTGGTTTAGATAGAATTTTCTACGTGTAGATGCTGCTTCTGAAGATGTTGAAAGATAGACAAGTATAACTGTTTTGGCCAGCATTTCCTCTTGTCAGTTCAGTAGGCAACACATCATATTCTATTAAAAAATCCTACTTTCTTGACCTCATCTGGAGCTCAATATCTGCAAGCCTATTGTTGAAATCCTTCACTATGTAACTCAACTGCTCCATTTTGACAAACTCATTCATGATCTTTTTATAATTCTTCGTGAGGCCATCTATCCTACTTAGGTCTTGGTCTATCCTGTCCATATCACTTTCGTATCGGCTCTTCTGGTTTTGGATAACGTCCTCTGTCTGCTCCGATAGTGTCTTGATGCGGTCGTTTATCTTATACATCAAATATTCAAAGTTCAAAGATAGCTGTTTCACCGAAAGTGGGTCATCGTCTTCGTCCTCCTCTGAGCTGAGGGGTACAGCATCAATGTGTGGCAGCTGCGGTGGTGGATTACCGTTCCGTAGTGTTGTCTGGTCAGACGATGCATCAGACATCTCATGGGTCTAGAATTTGGAATAATGATGCTTATCAACGTAAAAGTAGGTATAATGCCTTGGTGTTTCCTGAAACATAGAAAAAAAAAAAGGTTCACTGTTTCAAGATAGCGATTTCAGGGTGGATTTTTTGACAGGCTAGTGGTTAAATGGATTATTCCAAACTGTTCAATTTATCGTCCTCAACTGATACTCCTGAGCCCATGGATTTGGACACGCCATACAAGATGAACAGAGACAAGGATGGCGATGTGATAATGGATGACTCTATCACCAGCTCTCCTTCGTTACCATTGCGATACCACAACTACTTCCATCGTATACAAAGAGTAAATCAAGGAAAACGAGCCAGCGAAGTAAACAGCTTGGAAGATATGAAAAAAAGGATAGATGAGATTGATGTCTCCATCAAACAGTTAAGTGAACAGGAGGAGAAACTCAAATCTATCTCGTCTTCATCGGGAAGGATTGTCATCCCAATGACCGCTGATGATGACAGTGATTTTAAGGCGGTTGAGATTCCCGGCAAAGGAGAGCAAGTGAAGAGCAAGAGTTTGGTACGGTCTATCATGTCTCCAACGATGATGGGTGCCAGGGTAGCTTACAACTCATCACCAGCTTCTACATCGTCGAAGAGCGTGGATGATACTGACGAAGATGAGATTTTGGAATACTCGACATCAGGTGCATTGGTGCAGCTCCCTGAAGACGGCATAATCAGAACAGGAACAGTTTCCTTGTCAGAGCCAGTAGCGGAATCGTCATCAACTTCATCACAACAAGTGCAATTCCAATTACACCATCATCATTATTATTACCCTATTAATCAAAGCTCAGGTATTCCTAATACAGATACTCTGGGACCACTGCAATTTTCAAAGCAGCAGAACCAGGAAGGAGGTCAAACTTCATTAATACAGAAAGTCCAGAATAATAGCAGAGATATGGATGTTTACTTACCACCAACTTCCAACTTTCACAATACTCGCTATCTCATATCAACCCATTTACAAATGGCGCTCAATTTGATAGTGTCGTCTTATGCGCTTTTTATTGTCTATCAATTGATTTCAGGAATGAAGACAGATATAGATCTCAAATTGAAAGAGAAAATACAGGACTTGGTGGTGGAGGTGGAGAAATGTCGACAACATTTTGAAGAGAATAAGTGCTTTAGAGATACCATCACACCAGTGATACGAGACCAATGTGCCGAGTGGGAAAAATGCATGTACAAGGACCCCTTCAGCACCAGTGGGAAGCTGGTGATAACGCTGCAATTGGTGGGGATGATCATCAACTCATTGATCGAACCAATTAGTTTGAGGAACTGTTTTGTGTTAGTAATGCTTGTATGTTGCATGTTCTTTTTCAACTTCTGGTTTGGTTTTTTGAGACTGAAGATATACTATCAGCAGCAGCCTATACAGCAGCTTGATAAGAGAATGAAGTATACATGAGCTATATATAGAAGCCGTTCAAATAGTTTGGATTTATTTTCGCTTTTAATAATAACATTTCAAATTCTTGATCTGAATGATCAAAAAAGCAGTCTTCTCCTTTCAAACCTCTTTTTATGCATTAAATAAACTACATCATTTTCTACATCGTCCAAAATAAACTCGCTCAAGTCACTTGTATATCAATTGTGTATTGTGTGTCGTTTAAGTTTACTAATTACATAATCAACTTTTTTTTTTTTTTCTGTTGCGGTGCCCATCTAGTAGTTTTTGTTGTATTTCAACACAATAATTTCCTCTCAACAGTTGGAATTGGTAACAACTTCAACAACAACAACAACTACCGCAGGCGTTAATCTCTTCCAAATGATCAGCATAACTGAGGCCCAGTATCCTGAGGGTGAGTTGAACAAGTACAACATGGCACCCTCCAGTTCCATCGGTGAGGATGATCTGGGCGAGAAGAAGGTATTCAAAATCAAGAGACATAACCATGGCCATACCCAACAACAGAAGCTAAGACGGCATATAAGTGAACGAAGGTGGACTTTTTATAATTGGTACAGACACTTGCATTGGAGAAACATTACGCTTACATTGATCGTCCCCATAATCGGCGTAGTAATGTTACTATTCTGCAATGTTCCCTTGTTGAAGCCTACTTTGAGATTTGCTATCTTGAGCTATATAGTGACATGTCTCTCGATCAACGTTGGATATCATCGGTATTACTCGCATCGTTCGTTCGTATCGAACTCCAAGATTTTGAATTTTTTGATGTTGGTGAATGGAGCTAGTGGTGGTGTTGGTAACGCCAAATGGTGGTCATCTGCACATAGAGCTCATCATCGGTATTGCGATAGTGATAGGGACCCACATAACTATCGAAAGGGATTTCTTTATGCCCATTTGGGGTGGATGATCTTGAGACACCATCCCAAAGTGCAGAACCTGATCAAGGAGAGCGAATACGATGACTTGGCTGATGATTCGATGTTGAATTGGCAATACGAGAATTATTTCAAGCTTTTTATAAGTTGTGGATTAGTGCTTCCAGCTTTTATTTGTGGTTGGTTCTGGGATGATTTTATTGGCGGATTGTTATATGCAGGCATCTTCAAGACAGTTCTGGTTCAGCATACTTTTTTTGCCGTTAACTCATTGTGTCATTCCAAATACAATTGTGGCTCACAACCTTTTGATGACAGAAAGACACCCAGGAACAACTTCATATTGGATCTTATCACATTTGGTGAAGGCCATCATAACTTCCATCATGAATTTCCATCAGATTACAGAACCGGTGTTCATTGGTACAATCTCGATCCTAGCAAGTGGGTCATATTTACCTTGTACTGTGGGGGCTTGGTGTCGGATTTGAAAAAAACTCCCATCAATGCCATCAAACAGTTGCTGATCCAGCATCAACAAACTTTAATTGATAGGAAAAGGGCACAATTGAACTGGGGGATATCATTGGCGAATTTACCCAAGATCACACCACTGGAGTTTCAAAACTTGGTGAAGTCAAACCCTAAAAGGGCATTAGTTGTTGTCTCTGGAGTCGTGCACGATGTCAGCCAATTTGTGAATGATCACCCTGGAGGTGTAGCATTGATTAAGACATCAATAGGCAAGGATGCCACATCAGCTTTCAACGGTGCTGTGTATAGTCATAGTAACGCGGCTCGGAATTTGCTTGCCACGATGAGGATTGCTGTGATAAAAGGCATCTCGAGCGAACAATTGGTTTGGAAACAACAACAAATTGAGAACAAGGAAGTACCACTCAAGCAAGATAGCGAGGGCCAAAAGATTGTCAGAAGTGGGGAACAAGTTACAAACATCAAACTGCATTCAACCACTGCTGGTGCTGCATGAAAAGCTTATTTTCAATTATTTTCAAGCATTTCCATTGACAAATCTATTTATTGCATTTCATCTCAGCTTTCACTTATAAAAAGGGTATGCTGTACACCATGAAGAGAGGTTTCTTCGACAAATTTTTGCTGGGCAGATATTGGAAATATTATTTAACAGGTATGTATATGGTGCGTGGAAACTACACACTTTTCCAAAATAATTTGGATCACACAGTTTATGGGCAATATTAATTAATATTAATTGGGGTTGATTTTTATTCTTCTGCAGTAGCATTTTTTATTTACCAAAAATGTAATATTATTTCTTCCATGGAATAAACAACAAATCAAACTATATAAAATTTATTTTGCATTGGATAGTCTGAAAATCCAATTGGGATAGTACACCTCTTTGTTTAAAGCAGTTCATCGGTTTCATTAGAAATATTTCTTCAATCTTGACGATACATAACTCTCACAAAAATAAAAAATATAACATATTTATATCTCATTTTGCTAAAAAAATTTCACACCCATAAACGATGTAATATTACACATTTATTATTTGAACAACAATATCATGGAGCGTGAGCAAAAATTCATTCATTTGTGGATGAAAGCTGATAAAATTTGAATGCAACCTCTCTATAAACACTTTCTAGATACAAGTACAGGATTACCTCATTTCAGTTTTTAACTTTTTTGCAAAATCACATTGTCAATTAGTCGTGCTACCCCACCATCTGTTTTAGGTACTCTGATAGCGATACTCAAAATAGCTCCTGTTTCGTCGTTGACTTCATCTATTTCCTCCAAATTTTTTGGCTCATTTATTTTGATATATTCCACTTCAAAATTCCCCATTGAGCCATCAAGATATGGTTTCAAACACTCATTGACCTTAGCCAATAATTCTGAAACATTTTTCGTGGCACCTGATTTGTAGAGAGTCTCTGCTGCATGTAATGATTTATAAATGATCGAGGCGTCCGATTTGGTCTGTGGGGATAAATACAGATTTCTCGAACTCATCAGCAAACCGGAGTCATCCCTCACTGTAGGCAAAACAACCACTTTGACAGGCAACAACAAATCTTGAACCATTCTTTTGACAACTATTGTTTGTTGAATATCCTTGGCACCGAAATAAGCCCTCGTTGGAACTATAACATTGAACAACTTTGTTACCACCGTGGCAACACCTCTAAAAAATTGCGGCCTTGTGACACCTTCTAACTGCTCACTTAGTCCTAAGACCGTGACAAATGCACCTTTTTGCTCTTGTTGCTCCAATGGTATGCCATTAGGGTACATCTCTTGCACTGTGGGGAGAAAGACAGCAGTGACTTTTTTACCATCAACGTTCAACAGTTCAAGTTGCAGTATATCTTCATCGAGCGTCCTGGGATAAGAGTTCAAGTCCTCCGAAGGTGCAAACTGCGAGGGATTAACAAATATCGATACCACAGTCACATCGTTATCACGTAAACTCTGTTCCACTAACGAGCAATGACCCGCATGTAATGCACCCATAGTTGGCACCATGCCCACGGTGAAGTCCTTCAAAACACAGTGCAACCGGAATTCCCGGGCTTCTTGCACAGTGGTCAAAAGTTTTGTTCCACCAACAGTTGTCATTTTACTCCAGTGTTGAACTCAGGCGGTGTTGGTTATATCAGTTGTTTGTTACTCACACTTTTTTTTTTTTTTTTTTTCAATTTCCCCATGTGCACAGTTTGAGGCCCTAAACGAAGATGATGAACTCGACTTCAACTTCCTCACAATTTAAAGTATGAAAGAATAATGAACGGCTCAGCATAAGTTTATTTATTGGCTCACCACATATATACATATAAATAAGAGCTTATTCTTTTTACAAGCTTTGCTCAATCACTCTAAAACAATGCTCTTCAAGTTTTGGATATTTTGCAATAAGGTGACCGAGTTCCGTCTGAGGAGCAAATTTCTTCACACAGTAAACGATTGCAGCCAATTTACAATCAAGTATACCTGGATGCAGTTTACCATTGTTAAGGAATGAGTCTAGACCAAGTGCAGAGTCAAGTAACTTGAAAAGCTCTTTACTCTTGTGAACTATCAAACTTTTTTCATTCTCAATCAGAGCAGTACTCCTCAGACCCAAGAGATAAGGATAATCGGAGACATAACTCTCTGTGATGTTTTTGTTTCTGTTATTGAATCCATATCGTGTGAGCAATGAGGATATAGTAGACTTCAAAACTAATTTGTTGAGCAACTGATTACCTTGGCTCATGTATATCTCCGATTGAATTTCTGGTGAAAGTTCGTACATCACCGTAATCATCCAAAAATCGTATAAAACTGTATCAATTGCGAGGCATTTCATCATTTGTCTTGGTGTATTCCTTGTCATTTGTAACTCGTTGATCAACGTCGTTGAATTTACAACTCTTTTGTTGAACAGTTGTTGTTCGATGAAAATTGGTAATTGATTGTCGTAGGAGGCATGATGAGAAACAACACAGATGAAATTACTCGAGTTCCCATATGACTTTTCGGAGATTATCTTTCGAGGGAAAGACAACTCGTTTCTCAAATTGATGATCAATTGGCACGAGAGGCATATTGGATCAGTGGGCACAATGACATTACTATCTCTCAAATAGTTCGAAACATTGTATACACCCAACTGGAAAGTAGATTTGATATCTTCATTTTCAGATTTTGTCATCAAAGGATATTTCTGTTCATTGTGAAAAGTCAAAAGTTCCAATTGGGAATCATATTCTTTCAACGGGAATGTATCGAATAAGGTCTTGATAGGCTTAGGTATCTCCCACAAACTCATCTTTATGACGATACAATAAACATATGTCTCTATGTATTCTAAAACAAAAAGTTCTTCGAGTTTTATTTAATACTGAACAATACTGGGGCTGTATAAAATACAGCATTTTTGTCTGTATTAATATGAGAATATGATTAACCCTGCTTATCTGTTCAAACCAGTGGTTAAGAAATATACGCCATTCAAGAGAGAACAGTGTATCATTCTTGTTGAATTAATTAATCACTACTATATATGATGTTCATCTTATTAATACTTGTTATCTATTGAACACCAATTTTTGCGTGATGTGTCTGGATATATCCCCTCTAAGCATCAGAATATCATTGTAAAAGATTAACCACTTTTGTGTTTTTGAATGTGTAAGGGAATTTTTGTGCCTCATAACTATTGATTACCCAGATGTTTCAAACAATCTTGGATATTATAATACTCAAGATGGTCTAGAATTAGCACAGTTGCAAAAATTCAGCTAATCATGCCGCTCGAACAGT
The DNA here is from genome assembly GCA_030556755.1 of Nakazawaea anatomiae. Taxonomy (NCBI): domain Eukaryota; kingdom Fungi; phylum Ascomycota; class Pichiomycetes; order Alaninales; family Pachysolenaceae; genus Nakazawaea; species Nakazawaea anatomiae. Next base: position 74,631 of record JAKTUO010000012.1, on the reverse strand, counting down.
TTGTAGCCCCAAAATCTTTTTTTTTTTTTTGCGAAATATGGTAAATCTTATATTTTTGAAACATTTAAGTACCCTCCTTTTCTCTCATTGTGGCCAAATTCATACTCATTTAAGATGATATAAAACCCAACTTTCTTCTGCTAAACGTTTTATTTGAGCTAGTGAATTGATCTGATACTTTCTCGCAGTTGTTACACTTCCCGTGCACCATTCACTTAAAACATACCATTAAATAATTGACTCTACTCATTCATTTTCTATCATTTCAAGAGTTCAATATATTTAGATTCAACAGTAATAGATCTGTCAGATAATTGAGCTTGCCGTGCAGATAACAATAACAGGTTAATTCATTGTACTCAACATTCAAATAAAAACAGTTCACTATCCACTTCAGCCTCTTTCATTATTAAAAAAAGGAATGCCAGCCTCTAAAAATCAAAGGGAGGTATCTGAGGCACCACTACCACCATGTGAGACACTAGATGAGTCCTTACGGCTGATTGATGATTTGGAATTTTTTTTAGCGACAGCACCTGCAAACTGGCAAGAAAATCAGGTCATCCGAAGATATTATTTGAATAATAAAGAGGGTTTTATTAGCTGCATTTATTGGAAAGATCTCTATTACATAACTGGTACAGACATCGTACGTGTCATTTCTTTCAGATTCAACCATATTGGTAGGGTCATAGTGGATCAAAAGAAATTCGAGGAAGGCATTTTCAGTGATTTAAGAACATTGAAAAAAGGTATTGATGCTGTAATGGAGAGCCCCAAGTCTCCTTTCTTAGGATTCTTGCTTAAAAACCAATGCTTAAAAACTCAAAAGAAACAAAAGGTGTTTTTTTGGTTTAGTGTTCCGCATGACAAATTATTTTGTGATGCACTTGAAAGGGATTTAAGAAAGGAATTAGATAATAAGCTTGGTACTACCAAGCTGTATTTTGAACCTTCGCTTTCGTTCAACTATATTCCTTCATTTCCATTAAAGCAACAGATTTCGGATCATTTGGATAAAATGGCACTGGAATTAGGGATAAAAATTCCATTGCAACTCAAGTCATCAGTCCCAGTTGAAAATGAAGCTGATAATAAAGATGAAACTTTTTTCTCTGGCGATCGTATTCAAATGGTTTGCCCCGAGAATAAACTAACGCCATTGTATCAACCAGAAGATTATACTCAAGAGGATATTGACATACTTACACGCACTCAAAACGAATTACTCAGTTTGAGCATTCCGGAAGACACAGGTGATGAAGATTGCAGTGGTGAGACGGATTTCGTTGATGATTTTCCTATAAGAGATTTCGAATTGGCTGATGAAGCTTACGCTGAGCAAAAAGAACGTTTTGATCCTCTCATATTTCTCAATGTTGATCCAATATATAATCCACCAGTATTAGTGGATCCGGTAGATAAGGTTCTCAAGTCTGCAACTTATAAACAGATACAAAGTCAAAGGAACTATTACCAAAAACAACAACCATCACAACAATTACAACAGGCTTACTATCCATTATATGAAGATGCCTTCGGGTCAGACTATGTTGCCACAGTGGATCCATGTAGCTATTATCCACTGTATGCACAGCAGTACTTACAGCCTCAACCACAGTACTTGATGGCCACGCAATCACCAGTGTTTACTTCCTATGACAATTATAATAATCTGACATACAACGATCAATTGCAACAACAGTATTTCATAGGTCTACCCACGATACAAGCAGCTATGCCGCCACGATCAGCTGGTGGCTTGAATACCACGGGTGTCAAATTAAGTTACGGTGGTGGTGTTGCCGCAAAGACATCAAAGAGATCTGGACCATTGTCTGCTAAAGTTGGCAAGTTGTTCAAAAAGGGGAAAAAGTTGAGGACCATGATGGATAGAGAGACACAGATTAAAGAGTTGGAAAAAATGAAACTAAATAGGGAAACTGTAGTTGTGGGCGACGAATTAAACGCTGAAGAGTCAGATTGATTTTAAAAAAAAAAAATCATTTGCAAGCATTTTCTTTGGAAGCTTTAGCTACAGTTGTAGAGTAAGACAGCAATAAAGTTGTATTAAAAGAAAAAATGACAAAAGAAAAAAAAAAAAATGGTGAAAAAAAAAAGACGTAAAAACCTTGTTTTATCTGTAATGACATAAAGACCAAATAAAATAAGATTTCAATCTCAGAGCAATCAGAAAGTAAGAATCAATCAAGTCCATATGGATCGACTTTTGCGTTTCAAATGAGGGGGGAGGGGGCGTAAATATAGAACTGAAGAAGAAATAAAGAGGGGAAAAAAAATTCAAAAAGAAAAAGGGAAAAAACAATATCAATCACAAGGAGAACGAAAACATCAACATTTCACTTGGAAACAATTCATCAACCTAAATATGACGGAATAGCTCTTGTGGCAAATTTGAAATCTCCACTTTTCAAAGAACTGTACTCCGAATCATTTTCCTCATCGGAAGAGAATACATGGGGAGATTTAGAATTCACCGTTTTCTCATCATTATCTAACCTCAACTTGGCAAAGGTATGATACATATCATTCACATTAAAATCTGCTTGAGTGTAATTCTTGTTGAACTTTTGGTTGATCTTGCTCAATTTTTCATTCTTCATTGACCACGATGAAGGCACTGATGATGACTCGAAATCTATCAACAACAGTGAATGCCTGTTATCCTTCATGTGTGAAGTTTTATTCGGATTCATAACAGCTGAATGCGAGTTACGACGATGATGAGGTGGCACGTACTTCTCACCATGATCGACTGTGTGGTTCGATGATGATGATGTCAAGGGTACAGGCAGTAACTCCATTAAGGAAGGATCCAGCAATTTACTGACTCTCGCTGGTTTTGAGTTAGGATAATTGAAACTCAAATCGCGAGTGTTCTTTGGTTTATCACCAGCCTTTGGCGAATTCTGATATTCCTCTAACATGAATAAATCAGCGTAATCATCATCATCGTCATCGAAAAAGACACTATTGTCCAAACTCTCTTCAATCTTTTTCTGTTGCGGTTCTAAATTAGGAGATCTCAAACTTGGTGGAATATATTTTCCGGCACTGCTCGAATATGAAGTACTGGAGTATCTCTTACGGCGATTTTTGATATCCTGAGAAGAAGGTGGCGATTGTTTCTTGACCGATAACGGCTTCAAAAATGCAGCATCATTCCCAGTATTTCTAGTACCTGGTTTCTTATAACTCTTTCTCCAAGCCCTCTTATTGGGGATCTTTCTCTTGTAATACGTATAACGATGATTCTCATTTCTATCCATGTCCTTTTGCTCATTACGGTTTTTATCAATTTTATCAATATACTTATTGAACACAGACCTCGGCGTGAAAAAGTCTTGACGATTATAGCTGAAGCTGTTGTGGTTGTTTTGATTACTGTTCTTGTAAAAGTTATCTCCATACCTCTTTGAGGGAATTGCCAACGGTTTACGATTTCTATGAATGAATTTCTTTTCTGGAGAATTTGTAACAACAGGATTGGACTTGGATCTCTCTTCAGCTACTTGAACTGCTTTGCCTTCGGTTTCTGAAGTGATTGACTCCAAATCGTAATCCAAAGTCATGTGTTTGACTTTGACCAATTCCTGTTTCATGCTCTCCAAGTCTCTGTTATCAGGGTCTATTGTGAGAGAATATCTCAAAACACCAAACAATTCATAACTCATCATTGGGAAGATATCAAAGAGCGTCTCTCTGTTCGCAGCAAAATGTACAAACAACTTATCTGACTGGTTGGCAACGGTGAATGGATTTTTGCCAAACACTATGTTCAAAAGGCAAATACCAAGCGACCATATATCACATTTGGATGCTTCATATGATTGTATGTTTTGACGATCAAATAATTCTGGTGCCATGTATCGATCACTACCAACATCAAAATCAGTACAAATTTTGTTTTCAGTAGCCAAACCCCAGTCGGTGAGTTTAATTGACCAATCATCAGTGACCAAGATATTTTCTGGTTTGATGTCTCTGTGATAAATTCCCATGCTATGAGCATAAGTCACAGCATCGATCAACTGACTCATCACGTCGATAATATCTTTCGTTGATGTGGGTCCACAATTACCTCTAATGATTTCGTACAAATCACCTCTCGAACAATATTCCAAAATCAAATAAGAATCAAATGAGTCATACAACTCACTGATGTTTGGATGAGAACCCAATTTTGTCAATATATTAATCTCCAACTTGGCTTCTTCCAAAATTGCCGTTCTATCTTGTGGATTTTGCGACTCATTCTTTTTCTCGCTGCCAGACTTGGAGACATCTAGCTCGTTTGTTTTCAATGGGGTGACAACTTTACCCTCACCACTCTGATCATCTTCAGTGAACTGAGTGATGTACTTCACAGCTACTAGCTTACCATCTCTATGAGTATCCTTAGCTAGTGAAACCACGCCATAAGCCCCTTCACTGATATCTTCAACTTTCAAATATCGATCTTTCAAAAGACCTCCTGATTTGTAATTCTCAAAATCGAGTGACATCGCTGCAACGCTCGAATGTAAACTGAAAATCCAGTTTAAAGATACTTAATGCTTTCAAAACTGGAAAAAAAGAAAAATTGGAAATGAAAATGGAAGACAACTGCAACTGAAAACCTATTGTAACCCTTACCAATGCAAATGAATAACAAAACAGTGACTTGATAACCCGAAGAATGGAAAAAAAAAATGCAGCTGGAGTGTCAATCAATCTAGAGACAACCGCTTTATATACCAATAGAAGGAGAATCCATAAAATCAAATTTCAAAATGAAATGAAGATCACACAGGTTGACTCCAGATATGAAAACCAAAAGCTTTCAAGCCTTGATTGTAATAAAAAATAATTTGTGAGGAGTGTTCACTTATCGAGCAAACGCCTTGTGATCCAAAAGAAGTGATTCAGTTGTTTGTGACAATTGAACTGCCTTGCCAATTGATGGATGGAGGTATTGATCGGATCGGCTAAATTGTAACTCGACAACTATCGAGCAAAACAACAAATATAGGTAGCAACAGCAGTATGAGTGAAAGAATGAATACAGTTTGTGGTAAGAAACTACCGATACCTGGTAGATCAGATACGGGAAGAGCCGCTATACCTTGAATAGATAGATGTTGTCAAATGAGTAATCTCAACCGTGAATAAGAACAATACTCGTTGGTCAAGATTTATATATGGGTTTGACTATTCAAATCTGCTCGCGGAAGATCCAATGTTAAATTTGGAGCGGTCAAGTCTTTCAGTATATTCTAACAAGAACAAAATAGAAACTGATATGGACTTGCTTAACAGTATATCTATCCCTTGCTAGCTGTTGTTGGTTTACTTGTTATTATTTGCTTTCTTGAATTTATAAAAATGTGTGATCTTCTTTCTCTCAAACGATCCATCGCTCCTTTTTTTGTTTCTTTTTTTCTTTTCAAATTTTTGACTTCCTAATTAAGCAGTTTATTAAATAAATTATAACAATTGATTGATTTTACATACGGGAAATGAACCCCAATCCAATTACCGACATCGCCAGCAAGACAAAACCATAAGAATTGAACAGACTGATAGACTTGAAATAAATGTCATCATTATTATTATCATCATCATCATAAAGAATACCGGCGTCATTGTTAACTTTTAAACTCCTTGTAAGATTTCTCAAATTCATAGATTGAACAGTTTTCGGCTTAACTTGTAAATACAGCCCTTCCTCATTGTGATTAGCGATATACAAGACATCATCTTCTTCCACTTCATCACCAACGATAACTTTTTGCACGTTTCCTAAGAAATCTGTTAGCAATACATCTTTCAAATCTCTTTCAAAAAGATCCTTCTTGACACCAGCATGTGAATGGATTTTTTCAAAAGTATAACTATCAATCAAGTCTTGAACAGTGGCATTTGAATTCTTATCAATACTTTCCAAAAACTCCAAGTTATAATATGTGAATCTGTCGATGACAGCGACTCCAACTTCAACATCAGAATGATGAGAATAAGAGGACTCGTCCAATTCCGAGGAACCAACACATAAGATGTTTGGTGAATAAACTTTTGAATACATCGTGTTTGCCTGACATGTATCAATCATGAAGAATATCTCATTATAACGTTTAGCCTCATGCATTTGTCCAAATGCATCTGCTAAATCGTATGCACTAACTTCCTCGGCGTCTTGGAATTTCAAAAATTCATCACCTCCATGACCTGTCATGTAGATGAATATGTTGGAATTCTCATCGGTCATCAATCTCTTAGATCTAGGTTGATCTTCATCCCATCTATCTGTGAGCAACCTGATAAAGTTTTCAACAGTAACTTCATAACCTCTATAATCAACCTCTATATTCTCCCCATATAGATCGATTCCACGATCTTGATTGTTGAAAATGGAACCACTAAAGGAATTACGTGGATTACATGCAATATCATCAGCTAACATCAATATTACTTGAGAATCTGGTATTCCCAACTTCTTGACACTTCTATAGAAACTCAACACATTTGCCATATGACGGTAGTTAAACCAGAATCTTGATGTAGAAACCAAAACCGCCCATTTGTTGGTATGCGCTGAGTCCAGTATGACTGAACTGCTGCACAATACCAGCAATAGCACCCCTAAATATGTGAATCTCATATTGATTCGTGATTATCTGTAGAGGAATATAACCGTTTTCGTGGTCCAATTAGTAATTATTTTTTTTTGTTTATCTTTGTTACTAAAAAAAAAAAAATACACCAAATACAAAAAAGTAGAAGTCATCGCTTAAGAATTCATTCGATACGAGGTTGAAGAACACTACTGCTTTATGGCTGGTTATGAGAAGGTTTTTTAGACCATTCGCTACCACTTCAATTCTAAGAGCGGCTACTCTGCTCGTGCCCAAGAATGAATTTCGATATCAATTGAGACCGTACCAGGAAGACTGTATTAAATCGTGTTTGCAAGCTTTAGCCTCTGGTTTATCCAGAATAGCTGTCAGTCTAGCCACTGGTGGTGGTAAGACTGTCATTTTCACAAACTTGATACCAAACATCCCTGCCAATACTGAAACTGGTGGAACAAAAGTGTTAATATTGGTTCATAGGAAGGAATTGGCTGAACAACTGATGTCCACCATCAAAAAATTTTTACCCAATTATTCAGTTGAAATGGATATGGCTGATTTTAAAGCAACCCATACGGCAAATGTCACTATTGCATCAATTCAGACTTTGAATAGTTTGAATCAAACTCGTCTACATAATTATCTGCCACAGGATTATAAGGCTATCATAGTAGATGAATGTCATCATGCGGTATCTCCCAGTTATTTGAAGATATTTGAATATTTCGATGCATTCAAAACTGGTGGTGTGCCCGTGATAGGATTCTCTGCTACTTTGAAGCGGCATGATAAGATACCATTGGGTAAGGTGTTTGAACAAGTTGTGTATAACAAAGATTTGATAGATATGATTCGTGAGAATTGGTTGGTGGATGTCACTATTACTCCGGTTTATGCAAGCCTTGGTTTACAAGAAGTGCCTATCGCTGCTGGCGGTGATTATGATCTTGCTTGTTTGAGTAGATATGTCAACACTCCGCAAGTGAATGAGTTGGTGCTAAAGACTTATTTGAAGTACAAGAATGAATTTGCAATCAAATCTGCTTTATTTTTTTGTGTTAATGTTGATCATTTGAAACAACTCTCTGAACTATTTAAATTGAATAACGTTAATTGTCAGTACGTCACAGGATCTACTAAGAAGGCTGTGCGAGAGAAATTGATCAATGATTTTAAAAATGGTGATATTGATGTCTTGATGAATTGTGATGTTTTCACAGAGGGAACTGATATTCCAAATATTGATTCCATTTTCATAGTACGACCGACTAAATCACGTCCACTTTTAATACAAATGATTGGTCGTGGGTTGAGATTACATTCTGATAAACAAAAATGTCATATCGTGGATTTTGTTGATATGAAAGATACAGGGATCCAATTGACACCAACTTTAAGTGGCAGAAATCGTTCTGGTGCAAATCTTGGATTTGGCCAAGCGCCTTTAAAATTGGCAGAAACTTCGGGATTAACGTCAGAGGAGTCGATCAGTACTGTGCAATACACCACTTATGATAGCATCCATGAATATCTATCCGAGTTGAAGTCTACAAAGGATCCGGACCATGTAATTATGAAAAAAGATCAACTTCCCTGGATTAGAGTGGGTCGTAAATCTTGGCTGATTGCGTTAAATTTCGTCAATTATATCAGATTGGATTTAAACAAGTCCAAACAATATGAGTTGAAACAATATTTTGCCGGTGGTAGAAAATTTAGTACACCAGCAGTTTTGTTAAAGCGATCATTGAATTTGGATGAAGTATTGAAAGAAGCTGAGAACTGTTTCAAAGAGAAAAGTAATATAAAGACTTCACTTAATGCTATCATAACACCAAAACAACTCAAATTTCTTCATGGAAAATTCATGATCAGCATCGAAGATTCAAAGATAAATCCCAAAGAATTCGAAAAAATATTGATGGGCAAGTTAGACAAGATGTCAAGGGCAATGGCAACGGAGTTGATATTTGGGTATTCTGTCGGCGGCAAATATTGCTTACAAGAATACATCAAGGAAAAAGTATTACCGAAAAAGGTGATCGACAGTAATAAAAGTTTGCTATTGTAATTTTCAACTAAAGAGCATATAACATATTTAAATAGTTCAATCATGTACATAGAATCTTGTATTAAAACTTTTTTATATCATATCCCTTTCAAAAAAAAAAAAAAAAAAAAAAAAAAAGAGGAAAAAGAAAGTCATACGTGTTTTGGAGACGTGGGGAGGAAATTCATTCAATCTTCAATCTCCAACAAGATGGCTGCATTATTCAATCCTGCTTCTTCGATTGAAATCTCGATCTTCCTTATCAAATTTGCTCTTTGACTTGTCAAATTGAAAAATTTGCCTCCTTGAACGGATTCGAAATCATTCTTGATATACTCATATATGAATTTAACAGGATCAGCCTTGTTGAACCGGCGAACTACTCTCGAACCATCACCTGATCTAATCAGAATCTTTGTTGTTATTGTAGGATCGTTCTCTGGTTCTGCATGCAGAGTAGGTAAGATGGTAGCAAACACTTCCTCATCTGTCAAATCATCGAGACTCTCCTTCTTTGCATCTACCTGAGGAGCATGAGCAGCTGCCTTCTCATCAGAAGACCCAATCTCCACAACATCACTGTCATGGCCATCTTTGTTATCATCATCACCGGAAAGCTCTTCAAAAGCGCTGTACCCATCATCATCATCTGAATCTAACACTATTGGATTCTCATCATCGTTGCCATTTTCAACGACCCCTTCTTCATCATCCACTTGAGCACCTAGGGACTTCTTGATTGCCAACTCCATCTGTTGTTCCTCAGTCAACGAGTCGGGATTGATTTTCACCTTGTGTTGCACTATAGGATTGACATGACCAGATTCTAACGAGAACCGGCTCAAGAAATCCACAATTTGCTCTATAAATTTTTTAGGTTCTGGCACTTCACTCCACATCTTAACTCTTTCACCTGTCTTGGGATCCAATATTGCTATATGAGGATATTCAGTAAAAGGGTAGTATGCAATGTATTCTGACCCGACAACTGAATCCTTCGGATATTGTAAAAATATAAAATTTTCCTTAATAATATCTTTCACCTCCGTATTTGACCAAAGATCTCTATTTAATTGTTGACAACGGAAATCAGAATTATCTTGAACATTAACAATGATCCACTTCTTCGTCTCTCTTCCAACATTCTTTGCCGCATTCAAATCGTATCTTGATATCATATCCCATGGGGGTCTGAACAATTGGGCCAATCTTCTCTGATGTGGTGTCTGCTGAGTTGTCTGGCGTTGTGTTGTTTGTTGTCTAGCGGGACGTCTTCTCATCACTCTTCTACGAACATAAGTGACATCTCCCTCACTATCCGTCTCTTGCACCAACTCCTCTTCCGATGTCAAGTTATCTCCGTCAACTTCTTCCACATCTTCTTCCATAAAGTCCTCACCATCGTCATAATCTCCATCATCATCACCATTATCATTATCAATTCCATTCCTATTAAATACTCCTTGCTGTGGGCCCGACTGAAATCCAAATGTCTGATTGAATATGGTGTTGAGCCCACCTCCAGTGAATAACCTTGGAGGCACTTGGGAGATGCCATTGACTCCACCACCAATACTACCATGGGAATCATAGAAAGATGGTATATCGTCGACTAATCGTTGTACAGTTGATTGTATTGGAGCTCTTATATCTTCTGCATTCTGGTACGCCTCATTTTGTAATCTACTTGCCATTTCCTCGTCAGCGTTAGGACTCGCCGAATATGTATTGTTATTATTGTTGTTGTTGTTGTTGTTATTAGTGATACTAGATCCATGTTCAAAATATAAAGATATTGCACTATCCATGTTGCCACCACTCATCTCCAAAAATTGAGACGCTACTCCAGCATCATCGATTCCGGTAATCTGAAGGAATGTGGCAATGTCTTCAGCACTCATTGTTTAGAAAACTAGTGCTTTGTAGGATGAATATAATATGCCTCCCACTGTGAAGGACTTGAAATGTATAAATCTGTAGCCGACCAGCGGTAATTTCTTTTCAACTCGAAACTGAGAAGGCAAATTTGGAAGGTAATGTTCAGGCGGGATCTGAACTGTTCGAGAATGGGTGAAAGAGTAAGCAATATATAACAAACGTTTTCTAATTAATACTGGTTATTTTGATATATATTCTTTTGTCCCAGTCTTTGTTATTACTTTATTGACAACAGTTAATTTGTATTAGACATCTCTCAGCTTTCTTTCATCTACGTAAATTTTTTTATTGTTTTTCTTATTTCTTTAAAAAACTAAAAAGAAAAAAAAAAAAAAAAAGCCTTTTTGGATGAGATAGTTGGGGGAAGGGGAGAGGAAGAAGGGACAAAAAAGGGAAATGACATTACTAACATGTATACGTGTGGAAAAACCCCCAAACTTAAAAGGCAATATCATTCTTATTGTGAGTTGCTTGTATAATATCTCTTGTAAGTACTACTCAGTCTTTCCTTGTCCTTCATCGCAATAATATCTTTTATGGTCGTTATTTCACCCATAGGATTTGGATTAGCTAATCGCAAGACACCGGTCATTGGTTTCATTTTAGCAATATGTGCCTCTTTTTGCTCAATTACACTAAGCTCTGGAGACCTTTGCACTAGCAGCAGCAGCAGCAATGGCAGTTCATCTTCTTTATTTCTTTTATTCTCCTCTTTGTAATGAGATTTTCTTTCCGGGTTATGCTCAATGATCCTGAGACTCTCCAGTTCTTGTGCCATTCTGTTCTCTTCTGGTGTGGAATTTAGTTTGAAAGGTTTGAAAACAGATGAAAAAATGGTGGTACCCTTTCTAATGTCTTCCAGAATTTCTTTATCCTTGTTACTATGCGATGCTGCAGACTTCGGTTTAGATCCATTTTTCATCTGTTTCAAAAGTTTTCGCTGTGCAAACTGTGCTTGTAGTGGATCCTTTAGTGTTCCCATAGACTGTTTAGAATATTCCTTCGTCTGATAAGAATCTTGCTCTTGTTGTAAGCCTAAAGTCAGAAGCTTAGAGTTCATTTGAGTTTGAGTTTGCAACAGTTGCAGTGTTCCAATTTCTATCAGCTTTTGTGGCTGTGGTTCCTGTATTTGTGGTTGATCAGCTGGTTGTTGTTCTTTTCTTTGCAACATACTTCTTTGCTGTCTTAAAAGCTGCTGTCTTAGCTCAACTTTATTCAGTTGCGCTTGTAACCTTTTCATCTCCGACACCAAATCAGAAACCTTACTCGCATTGTCAATACTCGACAGTTGGTTGGATTCCTGCAGCTTTTCCTGATATGAGATATTTTGCAGTTTCAACTGCAGTTGCCGCTGTAATTCCTTCTGTTTTTCTTCCAAATGTAACATTTCCTGTTCTTTTTGTATCTGTAATTCGTCTTGCTCCAACTGTAAGTCATTTTCTTCTTGCTCCTGTTGTAATTGTACTCCTTCTTCTTCTTGATCTCGCTGCATCTGAGACTGTCGTTGGTTGATCAGTTCAAGTTGTTGCAGTTCCAATAGCAGTGATTGCTGATCTTGTAAAACTTGTTGTTCATCTATCACCGGGAAAGGTGGAGACGGTGGAGGTAAGAAAAATGGAGGCTGCATGAAAGGTGGCATGAAAAACAATGGAGGTGCAGGCATACCAGTGGACATGAGATTGGGATTACCACCTGGAACCACAAATGGAGATCTACTATTTGATGCATTTATCAATTCTTCTTGTTCCCTAATGAAGTCGTATTTACTCTTTTTGGCAACTTCTTCTTGCTTGAGAATCATTTCTTTTATCTTATCAGCAGACTCATCCAGTTGCAATTGGACCGAGTATCTGGCATCTTTGATCTTCTGTTGTTTGATCTGTCTGTACCGACCATCCTCATTGTTCGACCAGAATTTGATCAAATCCAGATCAGTATCTATTTCATCTTTTGATAACCCTTTTATGACTTGTAATTCACTCATCATTGGAGCCAATGAAGATGATCTTTCATGAGCTAAAATATTGTTCACAGTTTTCATTTGAGATTTAAACTCAGTGCTTAATTTTTGATGAATATCCTTTGCTGCAAATTTTTTCGAAAATTTCGATTTCCTGTAATTTAATTGTTCAATCCTGCGTAATTTATTGTTTCTAAGTCCTTTATGTTCGTAATCCAACTCTTGCAACTCCAGTTGCAACTGTCGGAGTCTTCTTTCTTTGAAATTTTGCTTCAGTTTATAAAACTGTCCCCAAATTATTTCTCTTGATGATTGAGATTTTCTCTCCATGAGAGCGTTTTGATATATGAATTTATTTTTGATATGTTCGATGTTCGCCACATAAGGGCTCGAGATCTTTTGGAAGGCCTCTTTGAACACGGGCACATTAATATCCAGTGGTAAAAGTGGTGGTGAAGGTAGCAAATATGAATCTGGTATATCCAGCAGTTGTGATGATGGTAAAGATTCAGAGCCTCGAGTTTCGTTGGCTCCTGTTGATAAAACTGGATCAATTTCTGTACCAAAATTGTCATCTGTTGTCGGTATCTTGTTCGACAGCTCAGTCTCAAATTTCTTGTATCCGTCATCAACAGTTTTCGATATTCTATCTACCATAGTGATCAATTCTTCAATTCTAGTCAATCGAGCATTGGCAAACTCTGAGACAAGATCCTTATAATCTGTTGCCAATCTCTCTTGTAGAGCAATTATTTGTTCATTGTCCGTACATTTCTCAATTTGTTCCATAATTTCGTTGCATTTTTGTAAGTTGAGTTCTTCTGATTTATCCACTTTCAAAGTGGTGGTGGAAGAAGACAGGCTCATTGCTGTTTCTAAAATGAGAATGATAAAAGGTGTGAGTGTTTCAACTTAGAAGTAGCTAAGTTAGTAATTTGACCAGCATATATATAGCAGAAGTAGGTGAAGTAGAGATAAGCTATTTTTATATTATTCAAGCAGCTTTCCCTGATCAAAAAGAATCTGAATAAAATGTATTAAGCCCTTCTTTCCTAAAAAGAAAAAAGAAAGAAAACAACATGTCTTTATTTGAAATAAAATTGATCAAAGAGTGGGTGGGGTGGGTGTGAGACAATCTGATAGAGTTGTACATAATACTTACTCAATTATCTATTATAGGACTTTGTAAATATGAATTTTTATAGTATGAAAAGGGATATGAATAGAAGTGTGATCTCCTTATTAATACATAAGCATATATATATATAAATCTATCTCTATTTCATTCTGTGGTCAATTTTGAATGGAGAAAAAAATACCATTAACACAGAGTAAAAATAGTGTATCAGTCTCAGATTTACACTACACAATCAATACAAGTATCCACCAATCTACAACTGGTCTCATTGACAGCCAAATGAGCTCATCTTAGAAATCTGCTCTTAGTATATATATGTATTGCATTTTATTGAGGCCCATTCAAATCATTAGATAAATATGTCACCAATTGTTTCACGCTCAGCTTTCCCATCCTTGATTCCTATTCTAATCATTGAACTTTTGGTAATTTTTCGATTTACACAACTTACCCATATGTTGGTCCGGTGGTAAAGCTAAACAGTATAATTGATTGAGAGTTATAAAACAGTTGCCTCAGAACTAGGATTGTTGTAGAATGCATTAGGTATTTTGCCAATTGAAAAAAAACTGACTGTGTATTGTATGTCTATTCTAATCAATAGCGGTTCTGAGATAGATAATTAATTTAGAGAATTATGGTAATGGGATGTCTTATATTTGCCTCCTGGTGATATCTAAATATAAAGAGAACTTTTTAATTTGTTATCGGTATCAAAATCAGAGAGTTCACAATGAGAAAACTACTGAAATATAGCCATTGATGCTAATTGCATAACAATTTCTTATGAGAAGAGGATCTTTAATAACTTTTTTTTTTTTTCATTTGTGTCACTTATTTTATTAAAATTTTTTATATAAGAAACATACAATAAGCAAATCAGTTATACTAAGATGGAGAATACAGATACGGTGAAGCAATTCATTCTGAATCTTGATCATTCACTTGATGATTTGGAGCCCCTGTTGGATAAGTTATTATCCAAGCCTTTGAATGAGAGATTAGCAGAGCTTCCTGATTTGGAGAAGTTAAAATTGACCAATGGATACACATATATACTATCATCTTTGATATTTGCCTATTTGAAGTCAAAGGGAGTGGATACGGGGAAACATGAGATCATGACAGAGTTGAGCAGATGCAAATCATATATGAAAAGACTGAAAGATTTGGAGGTTGTAGATACTAAGGCCCTGGAGAAAGAGCAACAAGAGAAAAATTTGATAAATAGGTTTATGAAGTCACAATTACAAGGAAATTCAACAGTGGTGACCGGTGTTCAAGAACCAGCAATATCACGTGTCACCTTCGAAGGTAAACATACCAAGTTCAATGATGATGATGAGAAGGTGGAAAGTGATGATGAGGGTAATAATAATAGCCAAAATAATAATGATGACATATTGAAGAAAAGTGTACCTAAAGCTTCCAAAAGTGGGAAATTGAAGAGAGTTAGCAAACCAGAAGTTGCGAAACTGAAGAATGTGAATACCAAGAATAAGAAGAGAAAGTCTGCTGTTGTTGAAAGACAGTTATAAATCGATAAGAAATTAGATAGATTGTGTATATTAGAGATAAATGAAAGTCGTGTTTGTAAGCACCAATATTTTGTTTTTTTTTGCCTTTTTGCTCTTTATTTACGTACAAAAACAATTGAAAATGAATGATTGATATCCTATCTATGTAAAATAAAAGGGTTGTGGGGTGAGGATCGTCAACGTTGTTATATCATTAGTTAGATCAAATTCAGAAACGATGTTAGCATATCTTAGATCATTATTCCGTAAAAACAGGAAACGTCTCTTCATAGGTACTGGTATAATATCGGTATTGTACTTGTCCACCAAGTATATGCAGCGAAAACTAGATGAATTCCAACAACGCATAAGGGAGGAGAATTTCACAAAAGAGCAAATAAAGAGACGGTTTCATCAAACACAAAAAGATTGTTATATGACATTTGTCAGCTTAGTAGCAGTGTTGAATGAACCGATTATAGATGCTTTACCTGTGGAAAAAATATTCAAAGAATTACAGATGATTAGATTGGAGAGACAATTGATAAACAATGAGAGCAAGATAGGTGCTTCCACAATCGGTAGTGAAGATTATCCTTCCGAATCTGGAGTCACTTCTTCAATTGCAACTAGAACACTTGAAAACAGCATCAATAATAATAATAATAACAGTGTGAATGAGGACAATGTTCAAACGAACAAGAAATCTAAAGCTGAATTGTGGGCAGATTTGAAAATCACCATAGTGGCAAGATTCTTATCAATAATATACGCCCAATCTTTGTTGGTTGTTGTCATTCACATCCAATTAAACATATTATCTAGAAAGGCATACTTTGCATCGGCTATTGATTTGGCTTCTAAAACTCAGGGTATTAAATTATATGAAGAAGAAGAAGAGTTGATATTAAACCAAGAAGATACTGAGGGAGAAAAGAAATTTTTGTCAATAACTTATTATTTGATCAGTAAAGGATATCAGATAATAGTTGATGAAGTCACTACAAAAGTGAGGTCCAAATTTGATGAGATCAACGTCAGACATGAGCTCACAGTGGAGGAATTTTCACAATTGTTACAAGATGTAAGTCAATCTGTGAATTTAAACTATGCAGACTTGTTAGGTTTATTGTATGATGAGTCCACAAGTGAAGAAGAAGATGATGATGATGATGAGGAGACCAAAGATGGGAAATTTGAAAGTTTGAAGCAAGAGTTGAAGAATAATATCGAAGCTGAAGAAACTAATAAAGTGTTGCATGACATGGTGGTGGCTAATATAAAGCATGTGGAATCAGTGATCAAGAATGATGGTGCAATCAATTCAGGTAAATTGGCCACTTTATTGATACAGCTTGCTAAAAATATCCCAAACTTCAACTCAGATTTACAATTGGAAATAGTTGATGGCGTTGGAGATTTGAGTGCTTCCATCTATTCCAATTTCTAAAAAAAGCAAATTAGATCTATATTTTTGAAATTTTCTTTACAATCTGTGTGTATGATATATATCGTAGATAAGCAAATTTCTGTAAAAGATGGATAGCTGCCAAAGTGAGATGTATATATATCAATTATCTTATATGGTGGAGGTGAATTAGATTATGGTCGTGTATTTTTGTTGATAAATAGATATATGTGTGTAAGAGAATAAAGAGAAAAAAACACTTCAAACACTTAAAACACTTCAGACATTTCAAATATATAATCCTAACCAACCAAATTACAAGATAATGGTTAAGAAATTTGTTTTAGTCTCATCTGATGATGAAAGGTTCCCAGCTGAACAAAAAGTGATGGAGAAATCCAATCTTTTGAAAAATATGTTAAAGGATTTATTCCCAGATGGAGCAGATGATGAAGATGACGATGACGAAGACGATGATGATGAACCTACAGAAATCCCATTACCTAATGTCTCATCTTCAGTAATGAAATTCATTTTAGAATGGTGTGAACATTATAAAGATGAAGATTTTGATGATGATGAAGATGATGATTCTAAAAAATCAGCACCTATTGCAGAATGGGATAAGAATTTCTTATCAACAGATCAAGAAATGTTATACGAAATCATTCTTGCCGCAAATTACTTGAACATCAAGCCATTGTTAAATGCGGGTTGTAAGATGGTTGCTGAGATGATCAGAAACAAGTCCCCAGAAGAGATCAGAAAGACTTTCAACATTGTAAACGATTTCACTCCAGAAGAAGAAGCGGCCATAAAGAGAGAGAACGAGTGGGCTGAAGATCGTTAAAGATTGAATGTATGAGGAGTCACACAATCACTAAAAAAATTGACCTCCTTTTTTATCTGTTAATGGGCGGGGAAATTTCATTCTGATGTCTATTTTATGATGCTATGTTAGGTTTTGGAGAGTGGAGGGGAAGAAGAAGAAGAAAAGAAGGATGTTAAAGAGAAAATTCAAGTTGAAAGTTGATTACTTTCCTTGATATTTGATTATCTTCACTAGTACAGTTTTAGTGGTTATCTTCTCATCGCATCCAAACGTTTTATTCTCAAAACTATTTCCCATATTGAGTTATTGTTGTTGTTGTGTGTTTGTTTTTTTTCTAATTTCACCTTTGCACTGAATTTGTAATATCTTGGTGTATCTAATGATCATTGGGTTCTTTCCATCTACCTCTAATGCTCGATTTGTTTTCGTATCATCACTCCGGAAATTCTTATTGTGTAAATAAAATCTATCTATGCCTAGCATCTCATAAATGAGTGAAATTTGTAAACTCGGTTTCAAGTTGACTACTTTCTATTCCTCAAAAGCAGATAGGAGTGATAAACAGATACTAACCAGTTCAGATAAGAGAATCAATACACTACACAACGTGTTTTGAAGAAAGTAAATCCTGTCTCTTTTTGACTCTTTTGCTGTAGTTGAGCAGAGAGGTTTCTTAATTCTGTTATTATTTTATGACCAGGGAACTCGCTCTTTTCTAAAATGACAATAGGTTATTTACATAGGTGGTTTATCAGGTATCAAGCCTATCGAGGCTATAGATCTTCAATTCTTTTGCGTTCGGCACTTGTCGCATATCACCAACTTTGATGTTAAAGAAAGACTCGATTGCAATAAATTTCCTATCCATTCGTCTTCGAAATCAACAGCAGTTACAGCTACCGACAGTATAAACTTTACAATTGATTATAATAGAGACTTTCAACCTTTTACCAATGATAGTTGTCTTTCCCCTTATTTAGGTTCTCTCTATGGGCATCATCCTGTAAGGACTAATCGGGACAACTGTGTTATAATTTTTTTGTTTTTTGTTTTTTTGTTTTTTCTCTTCAAAAGTCAAAAAAGAAAATAACCCAAAAGAGAGAGTGTACAGTTTAGAATTTCAGGTCAATTGCTATTGATACCCAAATTTCATCCAGGATTAACAAACATCCTCACCATATTCTTGTCGTCCTTCGCTTAAAAAGTAGTTCAGTTATACCGCTGCCCTGTGGGATTGTACGATAGTCAATGATGCACCGTCATTCCAAGCACGATGGTTCATTGCCTCGATCCAAATCTGGGTCCATCATCTCAATAAAACGAAGACTTAGTCACAGTGATGACCCATCCACTCCTACTTCAATGGGATCAATTCATATCAACGACCAATCCACACCGTCTCCTCATGGTTTGAAAAAGCTTTTCAGAAGATCTCGACATTCATCCCATTCCCTTCATCACAAGAATAGTGGAGGCTTAGATGAAGGACTTATCAGTTCAAACTCGATAAAATTGTCCAAAAAAAAAGGCAGCACAAGCAGACGAAGAAATTCAATCGAGCTACCAGCCATCACTTCGGTGAAATCTAAGGACACTTTCAAACTGGGTGGTCGTAATCATAACTCTTCAAGATTTTCATTTGAGGATCAATCTTCATCTGCAAACTTGCTAAGCAATCTGGATTATGATTCTGGTAATTCGTCCAATCCAAAGAGTGAAGTCAATAGTGTATTAAATTTACAAATAACTTCGCATCACCCAACAACACCATCAAAGCAGGACTCCGTGGTGAGCCTCAATTCGAAGCAAAAATCGTCCACCTCACACGTGGCAGATTCCACCCCAGCTGTCGATGAGGCAAATGAGACGACAAATGACGAAAGTAGAGAAGGTATATTTTCTTCATTCTTATCAGCAGCGGCTCACAAAATGAGTGCTATTGGTTCCGCGGTTGAACAAGATTTTGAAACCACGAGAGGCAACAACGGTAGCAAACCGGAACAACGTTCTCGTTTCAGTGATGTAATATCATCCATTAGATCAATGGCCTCTGATCCAAACATGCCACTTGAAAATTTGGTCAAAGACAATAACTATGGTTCCCATATGAACCATTTTGTATCCAGCAAACTGAATGCTGATAATGGTGGCTCTAGAGGCCGAGAAGATGGTACTGAACCATTAGAAGCTTCTTTGACAAATGGTATATCCTTTGAGCCCATCAAAGAGTCTCCATTGAATACTTTAGGAAGAGGTGACTTATCCTTGGATGATTTTGAAAAGGATACACATTCATTGAATGAAATTCGAATTCCAGAAGACACCAGATCACATGAAGACAATACAGGCACTGCAACTATTGATCGAATCATGTCACCTAATGGTAGAGCATCAATGGAAAGAAGAGTTCGCTCACCAATGAGACCATCTAGAAGATCATCAGGAATATATCAATCTGGACTCTCAACTAAGTTCACGGAGAGCGTTGAAGACAATATTGGCCGTAGAAAATTGGGCAAAGGTTCGAGATCGAGAAAATTGATTGCTAATGGATCAGAGGATGGTGATGTTGGAAGTGAAAGACTTGATGATGTTTCTCCTGCACTTTCTAGGGTTGCCACCAATGGGCAATCTCAAACAAGAGTGAAATCGCAAAAGATTGCCAATGAGAAAAGACAGACCGAATTCCATCAAGCTTTTAAACAAGTACCATCGAGTGAAAAATTAATTGAAGATTATAGCTGTGCCTTACAAAAAGATATTTTGGTTCAAGGTAGATTATATATATCGGATGCTAATGTCTGTTTCAATTCTAACATTTTAGGATTTGTTACAAATTTTGTCATACCCTTCTCAGAGATTATTCAAATTGAAAAGAAAAGTACTGCTGGCTTGTTCCCCAATGCTATAGTGATACAAACATTACATTCCAAAAGTGTTTTCGCTTCATTTCTTAACCGTGAGGCTACATTCGATATGTTGACCAATGTTTGGAACCAAAATATTCATGGCAACAATAGAGGATCGATGATATTTGTGGATGATGAAGGAGGAGACGACGATGAATCCGTTGAAGCAGATTTGTTTTCCGATGATAACAGTGACGCAGATTCCTTCAGTGAAGGCGATGATAATACTATGGATGGTGGAGATGACGAAGGATCGAATGCCAGTGTTAAAGGGTCTGATAAGGATAACTCGGGTGCCCAAGAGTTCAATGGGATACCGTTTGAAGGGCCCAAGACTCATGCGCCTACCGATAGCGGATATGAGAAAAAAAGTGGTGAGACATTGATTACGGATGAAGTTGTTGATGCACCACTAGGTGTGATCTATTCTTTGATGTTTGGTGATGACCCATCTTTTATCAAAAAGACTTTGGAAAAATCAAAGAATTTTGACATATCCGAAATACCTAAATTTGCCAATTCTGATGGAGTCAAGAAGAGGCAATATCAATACATCAAACCATTAGGTGGTCCTGTTGGTCCAAAGCAGACAAGATGTCTCATCACTGAAACTATCGAGAACTGTGATTTCAATAAGGCTGCTCAAATCACCCAAGTCACTCAGTCACCAGACGTCCCAAGTGGAAGCTCTTTCACTGTTAAAACAACGATTCTGCTCTCCTGGGCCAAAAATAATGGTACCAGGTTGCTTGTCGTTACTTCAGTTGAATGGACTGCTAAGAGTTGGATCAAAGGTGCCGTTGAAAAGGGATCAATTGATGGTCAAAAGGATAGTATTAAGACTTTGGTTGCCGAGTTAAAAAGTAGGCTCAATGCTCCATCTTCGAGAAAGAGAGGCACCACAACTGTCAGCAAGAAAAAGACAAGAAGACCTAGAAAATCTGAGCTGGAATCATCTAGGGTAGAGGAACCACCGGCACAACAGGAATCAACTCAATCAGAAAGTGCTGTCATGCAAATTCTTGGTATGGTTGGATCAATGTTGCCAATTCCAGATTTTTTGAAAATGCCGCTACTGGTGATTTTTGTTTTATTCACAAGTTGGTGGTTACTCTTTTCTGGTCTGTCAAAGCAAAGCTCACAACCTCATGATATCTCAAATATGAGTATCAACGGTAATGATTACATTGTCTTGCCAAATTCGTTTAACAGTAAGAATTATCTTTCCAATAAGCTGGAATACGATATTTGGGAATGGATCGACTCTAGAAATGGTGAGGGAAGCCAAATCAAATCTAAGCACACCAAGAATACCAAAAATAAAAACAAGAACAGGAAGATTGATGGTCATTCGAGACAAAGCCTTGAAGAACTGGTGAAGTTGACTCAGCTGAAGTTGGATGAGTTGAGGCGATTGATGGACTAATCATACATTGTATGATTGTCGATGTGTCGTTAAGAAATTGTTGTACAATTTAAGGCTGTCAATTGCCTCTACTATGAGAATGAGTATTTCTATATTATCTCTTTAGAATTTTTTATATCTATTTTGTACAAAGAGGGGAATTTTTTGAATTTATTGTGTCAAAATTTGGGAGTACGGCGTATATATGTAGTGATTTTTATTTTTTAATTTAGAAGGCTATTTATAGCGATTGCAATTAATATTATACCACGATTCAACTTTCACAACATTTTTCAGCGCTTCTCTTGTTGAATTATTATACACATTGAGACATAAATTCACTGTTTTTGTAGTTCAGTGATGAGAGGCGAATCATGTCTGATACTCACAATTTGTATGTCTTACAAAGTTGATTTTGTTGTTCGCGCATCGAAACAATTTTTCATGAAAAATGAAAAGGACACAAAAAAGTATCACGTAGAACATCATCAACCACTTACAGCGAGTGTGGATTTATCCTTTCAAGACATGAACGCCATCTCTGATTTCTTGGCTACCAACACGCCAAAGGAGCAGAGCGCGGAGGAGGCCATTCTCACCATCTGTGATCGACTCTCAAATGCCACGTTGATTTCTGATAAAAAAGCTGCAGTACTCAGTTTAAAAGCCTTCAGTAGAAAGTATAGGGAATCGGTTGTTGCACATGGGCTCAGAGGTTTGGTGACAACATTTGTTGGATATTCAGATGATCTTGAAACATCAAAGAGCATTCTCAAAACCTTGTTGATCTTGTTTGTCAAGACGGATAGCGCGGTGGATAATGATGATGATCTACTGTTCGCGTTTGATTTCAGAGATCGTAATTTGAGAATATCCCCGGAGAGTGAAAATGCTGTCTCACTCATTGATCAGATCTCGCTATTTGTGTCGGATGAAATCTTGGCCACGGAATCAACCATTGAGACTTTGATCAACATGTTGAATAAGACAAGTGATTTTTATGTCAAGTTATACATTCTACAAATTTTAGAGTTATTGGTGTCAGCTAGACCGATTAGAACAAAAGAAATATTGTTGAGTTCCCCATTGAGCTTACCAGTTATCATAGCGACTCTAGATGAAGTTCATGAACCTATACGAAATGAAGCAATCTTATTGTTGACAAGGCTTTCCATGGACAATTTCAATATTCAGAAATTGGTAGCATTTGAGAACATATTTGACAAACTTTTCGATATAATCGAGCTTGAAGGACTGATGAGAGGTAGTTTGGTAGTTTCAGATTGCTTTGATTTTTTTTTAGAGCTCCTCAAGTATAACGCTTCCAATCAAAAGTTATTTTTGGAAACTCAATGTATTCCAAAGTTAGCCAAAATTGTCAATGAGCCATTACTGGATGGTGATTTTTTTTGGAATGATCAGCGGGTGAAAAACATGACAAAAGCCATCGGTTTAGTGAAAATATTTGTCGAGGAAGGGAATCCAGATCACCAGAAAATGTTATCTGAAAACCATTTCATCTTGATTTGCCTACAGTTGCTGTTCACTATGTCCACTCCAAATCAGATTAAAAGAGAGGCGCTTTTGACTGTTGCCGACACAATAAGGGCCAATCTGGACATGCAATTGTCATTCTCACAAATAGACGTGCCTTATATCGACCCATCGACGCCTAGCAGGAAACTGTCTACCTCAGGTATCCCCATAATCACAGCATTGTTAAATTGGGTTCTCTTTTGTAATTCAATTCACACCTTTGAAATCCGTGTGGCGGCAGAACTCACATTAAAAGCGTATTTTGAAAGCAATGAAGATGCACAAGTGGCGTTCATCGAAGACCAAGTTATCGAATTTAAGAAGGAATCCAAACTGGATGAGCAGAGCGACCTACCACATGGGAATATCTTGCAAACAATCCTAGAATATGACTCTGACTGGAAATTGAATCCTTATAAGACTTGGTTTTCCTGTATTATTCTCATCGATTTGTTTGCTGAAAACGAAAAGGTGAAAGGCTTGCTCAGGTCCTTGAAAATTGGGGAAGCTACCGCAGGTGAAGAAGTTCTCACATCTACACAAGCTGTGCAGGAACAATTAGTTAGCTCTTTGGAGCTCTCTGATCCCAGAATTGCTTTGGGTTATTTAATGCTTCTTACATCTTGGCTTTTTCTTGATCAATCTTCTTGTAACGATTTCTTGAGAGAATACTCCAACATCATATCTATAATTTCATACATATCGCAACTCAAAAGTGCTGTGGATTTTGCTATTGTCGATTCCATGCTTGTGATATTGTTAGGAGTAGTATATGATTCAACTACCAGTGAATCACCCATTAAGAGAAAAGACTTATATGCATTATTGGTGAAAATGATAGGAGAAGAAAATTATTTTTTGAAAATAAAGATGTTCAAGGAAAGTAAAGTTTTGAAAAATGTGGAGGAAGAAAACTCATTCAACTATAAAAAAGATGGGACTACTGGATTACCCGAAGTTTATTTGACCAGTTCTTTCAAGGAATTATTCTTGACTTTCTATCCCAGAATTAAAAAGCTCAAGTCCCCGGAAGTCGAGCCAACAGGAGCTATTTCCTACGAAGTATTGGAGGCACTCGAAAGCAATAACTTGGCTATAAAAAAGGAACTTGAGGAATCAAATTCTATTATCAAGGATAGTGTGGAGAAGTTTAACTCTTTGGAAAAAAGTAATGCAGAATTGTTGAATACTTATGAGAAAACCAATTTAGATTTAAAGCAGGCTCAGCTCACTGAGCAAGAATTACAAAATCAGATCGAAACTTTAAAGGAAGAACTTTCTGCGTTGAAGGAGAATCATGAGCAGTTACAATCAGCCTCAGCGAAGTACCGCGATGATTTGCAACATACTTCCAAAGACTTGTCTTTCTTTGAACAGAAGAACGCAGATTTAGAGAATCAGTTAAATCAGGTTAGTGAGCTGAAACAAAAGGCTGAAGATGGTATCAACAAAATGAGCCGAGAGTTGTTCCAGCTTTCAAGAGAGAAGGATTCTTTTGAAAAAAGAGTCAAAACTCTTGAGTCGGAACTTGCTGGTGCATTGAAAAAACATGAAACAGTTGCTTCAGACCTAAATAAACAGTTAAAGCTGAAAAATGACAAAATTCTGGTATTAGAAAACAAGAGTTCTCAGCTCGTTCAGGAACTTAATGCAGTAAAGCAGTCTCAGAAAAACCAGACACTGGAAATAACGAATTTGAACTCGAAGATTGCTAACTTGCAAGCCAAAAATAGTGACTATGTTGATAAGTTTCGCTTAAGCTCCAAGTTGATTGATGACTCCAAGTCAGAGAAGGAAGCGTTGGTAAAAAAGCTTGAAGAAATAAAGACGAAAACCAACAACGAAATATATGGACTCAAGTCGAATGTTGAAAAGTTGAAAAGTAAAGTTGAAGAAATGAACGCCAAAAATGAAGAACTTCAATTGGAGTTAGACAGCAAAAGCAAGGAAGCCGCGGAAATGGAAAGGGATATGAAGAATAAATATTCGGAAGAGGTGAGCAAAAGCTCACAGTTAATCGAGAAGTTGGCAACATTGAAGGCCGAGCTAGAAGCTATTCTGGGTAGTCATGATTCACTTCAAGGAAAGCATTCATCGTTGGAAGAGATACATTCTAAATTGAAGTCATCGAATGAGGAGCTGATCAGGAAACACGAAGAGACTATTGCTACGATCAAAGATAAATTAAAAAAAAATCAAGAGGAGAAATCTGCTGAGTTAGCTGAGTTGTCCAAGAAGAACGATGAACTCACTGAGGAACTCCAAACAGCACGTCTGACATTTTCTTCCCAAACCGAGGATAAAGAGAAAAAGATCAGTGAAATGGAGTCAGTTCAGAGTAGGCTACAGGAACAGATTACAACTTTAGAAAAGGAGCATAGCGAGAAGCTTGCACAATATAGAACTCAAATAGAGGAGTTGGTCGAAAGTAAAAATCTGGCCACGAGATCAATAGAAGAGCTCAACGCAAACAAGAGTACTCTCTTAGCAAAGTTAGATGATCTGACAAGCTCTGCAGCTGAGGAAAAAAGTTCACTTGACCTGAAGATCAGCCAGCTTGAAGACAGACTCCAGTCCACTTCGGCTGAAAAGGTGACATTGGAAAACTCGGTCAGTCGCTTGAAAAAGGAAATTGAGATAAAAAACGAAAAATTCACAGATTTGGAAAATCATCTCAACGAACAGAAGTTGTCACTAGAGTCAGAGCTCAATGGCGTCAAGAGCTCTCATGCCGATGAGATTAAATCATTGGAAAATATATTGAATGACACTAAAGCTGAGATTCTCAATTTGACAAAGCAAAAGGAGGCAAAAGTTTCTGAGTTAATTGAGAATGAAGAAAAACTTAAAGAACAAAATTCCATGCTCGAGGAGCAAGTCGAGTCATTGACATCTGAAAAGAATGAGCTACAAGAAGAGTTACAAAATCTAACCGACTCATATAAAATGCTAGAGAATCAGGAAAAGAAGAGATTCGCAGATTTGAAAGAGCAGAAGGGGTCAATACTCCAAGAAAAAAATTCCTTGTCATCCACCTTGGAGCTGATATCTCAAAAGATGACTGAAAGTGATCAAAAATTCACAGAATCTCAAATAGAAAATAGAAAATTGATGAGTGAGAAAGACGCTATGAAAACATCAATTTCTAAGGACAAGAAACATTATGAAGAAGAAAAACAGAGATTTATTTCGAAAATCTCTAAGCTAGAGGCTTCCATCGTTAGTGTCAACGAAGAGTTGGCCAAGAAAGTCAAGGAAGTCGAAGTAGAACGCCAAAATTTGAATGAAAGCTCCGAGACAGTCATGAAATCTTACATTGAAAAAATAAATGCTTTAGAAGATGACAAGCAGAAGACAAAAGAGAGAATACATGATTTGATGACAAAAGTCGATGACTTAGAGCTGAAAAACCTGACGAATTCGAATTCTTTGAAGTTTCTGATGGAAACTGTGGATAAAAACGATGTCAAATGTAAAAACTTGGAAGAAGAACTTGACAAAGAAAAGAAACTTGCGAAGGAATTGTCTGAAAAACTAAGCGATGCCAAAAAGAATCTGGATATTCTTAAAAGCGAGATTAAACAAAAAGATATCGAGTTGAAACAGAAGGAAGAAGACATTGCAGAACTTAAGAAAACTCACATTCTGGAAACTCAAAAGCTAGATAAACAAATAGAAGACCTAAGACTGGAGTTTCAAGGAAAAGCTACTAAACAGAGTGAGATAATCAAGGAACTCGGGTTTAAACTCAAGAATCATATCGACTCCACGACTGATTTGAAAAAGCAACTCAAACAAAAAGATGAAGAAATAAAAGTTATGGATGCTGAAAGGGTAAAGCAAGTCGAAAGTTTGAAATCATTAAAGAGCCAGAACAAAACTTTAAACGAGAAAACGGAACTGTTTGAGCTGAACCAAAAAGAATTGAAAATTTTGGAAGAAAGCTGTCAACTGTTGGAGAAAGAGAAGAATGACCTTACATTGAAGATTGAGTCATTAGAAACGAAGTTAAAACAACAGCTCGTAGTGAGTGACTCCTTGCAAAAAGAGAAACTATCTTTGCAGTCAACTTTGACTGAGAAAGAAGAGTATGCGTCTAAGATTGCTGATGAGATCAAGAAACTGAAAGATTCAAGTGACAAGTTACTGTCTGATTACGAGAAATTCAAAACTGAACGTTCAAGTGAACTTGAACAACTGAAGGAAGTTGAGAATTCATTGACTAGCAAACTTTCTGCTGCTGAAAATGAATTGCGGACTACTCTTGACAATCTGAAATCTACAGAATCCTCTTTGAGGACCGAATTGAAACAGCTCCAAGTTTCTTGTAAAGATTTGGAGAACAAACTTCAAGAAGTGACTCAAGAAAAAGAAACTTTGAATGAAAAATTAGCATCTTCCAATAATGAATTAGAATCTGTCACGGAGAAGCTAGCTAAAGTAGCTGCCGATACTGATTCCGCTAAATCGTCTGCAAAGAAGGAGAAGCTGCTCGAGGAAAAGATAGCGTCTTTGGAAAAGAAGCTCTCCACAATGGTACCTAAATCAGACTTGGATGACATGTTCTTTTTCCTGAAGGAAACAACAAATAAATACAAAGCCAGACTCAAGGATTTAGGTGCAGAGGTTTCAAGTGATGAAGATGATGATGATGATGATGAGGATGATGAGGACGACGACGACGACGACGATGAGGACAATGAATAATGATTTGGTTTTTAGGCCCTATTTAGTAAATCAAACGTCGATGATTAAATAAATAATAAATTTCTAAATAAATAGATAAATAAATATGTAAGCAGATAATTGAACAATCGATGTTACGATGGGTGTGATCAACGTGGAAAGGTTTCATTTACCATACTTCAAATAAAACTGTTCCCGTCTTCTACGCAATTCTCTGCCATAGCCCTTGTTGAGCTCATCATCAGCTACATCGTCATAGCACTTGAAGTACTTGTTGAAAACAACATCGGCAATTCCCCTGATTTCGTCAAGTTCTCTTATCTTATCCATCGATTGGTAATCAAACATTTTGAGGATAGTTAATTGCTTTCTAACACACTCTTGATGAAAATTTTGTTTCACGTTACAACCACTTCTGAGCTCTTCGAAACTTCCACTAGTTAAACAATCGTAATACGCTTTTTGTATCTCCGAACAGTTCTCCAACACAGCGTCGAGCATGGGGTTTTGACGCTTGTACAGAGCCAATTCACGTCTTTCAAGAAGTTCTTCTTGCGACAAACTCTCCACAGGTTGAACATGAGGTTGAGCATTGAATGCCCTCATATTTTCGAGCATCTCATTGGCATTGGGCTTATCAGAAACAATATCATTTACATTAGGAGCCAGTGCCAATGTTGAGCTGTTACTGGTAGTAGTTTTAAGTGATTTCTTGAATTCACGCTCAGTAATAATTGGTTTGGCATCTACCGCAAATGACTTAAGATCTTCAGGTAATGTGTCTTCTATAGAACGACCGGTCTGGTTATCGTTACTGCCCTCTTTTGGTTTCTTAGAGAATGGTAGCCACATCGGTAAGGGTTATCCTGCTTGATAAACTACTACTATTTTTATTCCATAAACTTTTTTCCCCATAAAATACTTTTTAGATAAAAACACGACAATTTTTGACACATTCATTGGTTATTGCAGGTTTGATTGCATCAAATATCAGATTGATCACATCAATTAGAAGTCAGGTGCGATGAACTTATTCTTCATAGAATTCTTTTTTAGATATTACAAGATTAGATACTTATTTGGAGCAAATTATCAAAATAAATAAATGCATGAATCACATTGAAGTCCTACTGATGATCCCTTCATAAATCTCTCCTATACTCTGCTCATACTTAGTTAAAACGTCTTCCAAAGTATTAGCATCATCTGCTTTTCTTTTACTACCCAATTCAGCAGTCACTTCATGATTAGACATCAACTTAAATTTCATGTGTTCAAATTTCTGCATTGTGGTCATTTTGGTCCTTGTTATTATACTATCGATACGAACACGTTCCGTGTTGTCTATGAGCCTATAATTGTTCTCCTCTGTCTGATCAATCAATATACTTACAAAGCTGTCAATCTTTTTGATGAGCTGAAGTAAATCAGTCAAGTCATGCCATTGTTCAAAATCATATTTCAGTATGTAATCAGTGAGATCGCCCATAATTTTGACAATATAACTAGTCTGTCCAAATAATCGCCCTGGGTGAGCAATCGGTGGTTCCATTATCGGGCTTGGCGAAACTATGCTGCTTTTGACCAAGGGTATTGTCTTTGTCTCAAACACCGAATACCACAAAATATCTAAGACTCCTGATAATTCGAGGAGCAATTGTCTCAAAGTGAAAGATTGTGGTTCAGGCTTCAATTCTTCAATAACTCTTTCCAGCTCCGTTCCATCGACTGAAGTATGTTCCGTAGACAAGTAATTGATGAATTTTCTTTGTATCTGCAACAACCTGTCATCAATGTACTGAACAAATCGACTCTGTTGTGCTGACGATAATCTTCTCTGTTCTGATATGTAATTGGCAGCAGTTTTATTTGATCTCTTTGTTTCATCGTTCCGACTCAAGGCATCTTGAAAAGGGTTTATAGGAGAGTATCTAGGTTCCTCAAAGTCTGCAAACCCGCCGTCGTCATATTCTTCCCTTGTTCCAAACTCTTTCAAATTGTTCAACTCCATTAATGATGTCACAGAGTCAGCCGACGACAATTCTCCGTAATTGTCCTCTCTTTTTAAGTTATCTAACACTGGGTTGATGTGTTTATCTTCCTCCTTCTCAGCGGGTGTTGTGGTGTCGTCTTTCATTTCCACATCCGCAAATTGAATACCGTCGTCATCGTCTGACATATCTGAGTTCAAATCTAGGTTCAAATCATCCTGAACTTTCACACTGTCAATTTCCAGGAGGTTTATTTCGGAGTCTGCATCAGCATGAGGCGGTGTACTAGGAGTTTTAAGAGGTCTCTCATTCATGGTCGTTCAGTGTACTGAATTTCCTATACTGTCACTTGCTTCATCTACAATCATTTCTACTTCTAGCAAATAATTTTTCTTTGCTCGCTCAAAAATAAAGTAATACAAACGTATAGATTGATAAGATTGGCAACAATCAGGAGTTATACCTGCCTTGTGCTGTGAAACAATCAACCAAGCCAGTCCGGCATTCCACCATCTCAAAATAAGGCTTTTGAAAGAACCAGCCATAAGTCAGGAAGTTGATAAGTATTGTGGAATGAGCATCATATGCATCTCACAATTCGACATTCACTCCACAACTCGAATAGTTCCTCTAGGTATCTTTGTCATCAACCCCCATCTCATGTAAGACATCCACCAACTTCAAAGACCTTTTCTCTGCGATCACACCAATCAAACCCATTGCGATATCTTTCAAGTCGTTGTACTGTCTCAATTTTGCCAAATACTCCCTAGTAGTCGAGTCGGGATCTTCAAGGGTGTAACTAGAAATCTGTAGTGTTAGTTACTCTTGAGTATTACTGGTAAGTTGTTCAATGCAGGGGAGCTCTCACTCGATGTCCTTCTCCATACTAGCCAAAGCAGCTTTCAATGATTCTAGTCTCCTTTGTTTTGATTGTATACGTTGTTCGATGGCACCTAAATTTGAGTTTGCGTATGCTTTACCCATTCCTTATAGTATGTTGTAAATCTCAATTGATCTTAAAGAACTGCTGATATGAATCAATGCAAAGAATGTTTTCTTTGAAGTGTCGAGTGCTTTGGATAAATCCTGTTAAATGTTTCCTGAGCAAATCGTAAGGGAAGAAAATTGACATATATTTTTTATATTTTCTTTATTCCTTAAATACTCCATCAATATCAAGATTGATCAATTCTCATCAGGAATAATGACGTTACTGGTGTTTGCCGATGGTGAAATATCAGATTGATGTAGTTGAAGCTAACTAATAATCATAAGTTATTCAAAAGCGTTATTACAGTTGGATCGTAAAAATTTCATTAAATACTTAAGCTACTTCAACCTTGAAAAATAGTTGTAATATCTGCTGCTGTATTATCATAATAGTCATCATTTTTTTCATTATCATATTGGCCCTCCTGGGTTTCAACCTCGCTACTTCTTTGAATCACACCACCATTGGGGAGCAACGAAACATCAAATCTTTTGTCAAACATTTCATTATAATTTAAATACTTCATCTTTTGATCGTGGATTTCCTCGACACTAAACATGCCTTCAGAATTTGAGTTCATAAGCTGAAATATGTGGAAGGAGGATAAGCTCAAAAGCTTGAGATTCTTTGTTAGTTTGGCGTAATGGTATGAAGTTTCGAGATTTCTCAACCTCATTGAGGTATCTGAAATACAAAAAGAGGAGAGAAGAAATAATATCGACAGCATGAGAGGGTAATTCGAGGTGATTTGAGCCATTAAATCCGTTGACATCATGATTGACGATAAAAAATCAACATTCTCGGGCATGGTGATTACATCCTTGGTCTCGGAAAGTGATGAGTTATCAAAGAGCATCATTAATAATCGAACCGTGCAATCCAAGATAAAATCATCTTTCAAGCCACACTTCAACTTTTCTTGTGGCAGCTTCTCCAAATCTGCCAATATACGTTTTCTCATATTACCCTTAGTAAAAAATTCGTTTTCATCGGTGCTGGTTTTGATTTCGTAACTCAAAATTGTCAACATGTTCAAAGATGCAAGGACGTACAATTCACTATCAATAAATCTGCTCTCCTGAGTGTCAGCCCCGATACCGATGCCCATCTGGTATAGGGACAATAACACTGGATCTGTCATGAACCTCGACTCTGGAGCAAGTTCGAGTGAGTTCTTATACAAGTGGGATCTCAACCTTGTGTAATAATTTTTGGCACGGGTTAAATCTTGTACACCATGAAAGTATATACCGAGCAAGTACAAAACATGGGGGAAAAGTTTGTGATACACCAGTAGCTCCTGTGAGGAGAAAAGCCCCTTATCATATTGCTCGATGAAGGCAAATACATACTGGTCCTGACTTTCTGGTTGGAGATTCCAATCTCCGGAATTGAATCTGGCCAATAACTGGTAGTAATTGATGTAAATTCTGAGGAATCGAAGTCTCATAATGGAGTCCTCATATTCCTGTAGTGACAATTCAGTTTCCTTCAACTCCAAATCCGAAGTTTGCCGATCTATGAACGACATGCAGACTTCAAAGAATTTCAAAGCCTTACCTTTACCATCAAATGCTTTGGGTAAATATGCCACTCCAATGATGAAATACAGCAACAATAAATAGTCATTCACTGAGAGCCATTCAATTTTGCACATTACAATCGAATTACCACGATCTTCAAAACCACTAGACGGGACCTGAAATGCAATATGAATCATGAATGATCCATCATCATGCCACTTATGCCAATTATTTGACTTCTCCCTCTTGATGAAAGAATCCAATTCAGAAATATACCTCCTTGTCAAGTCGAAATCATTCTTACTTGTCGCCGACCACATCTTGAAAACATGTAGCATGGCTTCAATTTGTGTAATATATCCACCTGGTGAGGCTAGTGAGAGCTCCAACTCTGAGATCAACTCGTCTGCTTTCCTAACATCACCATGGGATAACGTAAATGAGATGTGAAAAGCTATAACGAGTTGTCTAACCGAGTTATCGAGAATATCCTTATTGCTAGAGAGTCTTTCAATGACAGAACTTGAATATGTGGGATCCAGCACCATCGTAAATTTGAGTTTCATAAGTTGCAATAACGACACAAAGGAGGAAAAGCACACATCCCTATCATACTCCTCGATTTTGGTATTCAAGTACTTAGAGCCCAATTTTGTATTACTCACAAATAGTATCTGGGTCGCTAAGTACTCGGCTTGGAATTTTAGACCGATCAAATTACTTCTTGTACTTATTGATATGGCCTTGTTCACAGCTTCTTCTGCCAAATTGACGTTCCTCGTTTCGTAAAAGTACAAGTTGGCGAGTTTCAAAAGCACAATGACCTGCAATTCTTGGCCTATTGTTGGAGAGTATTTCTTGGTCACGATCAAGAGACACCCGATAGCAGCTTTTATCAATTTGTAGTACTGCATCACGTTATCCTTTGATTCATGCACTTTGTTGGTGCTCGCATGTGCGATCCTGACAAACTCATCTGATGTGCTCAACAAGTTGTGCACTTTAAACTCTACATTTGATCCAATTTCATGTAGTGTGGTCGTCAGTGGCTTGGTATCGGGCAAGACTTCATCTGTTCGAAGATCAACAACCGGTATGTCGAGAGTTGTTGTCTGCAGTGGTTGTGATGAGCTGATAGGCAAAGACGGCACAGATAGTGATGGAGTAACGTCGCTTAATACTTTATCATCAGCAAATACTGGATAGTTCAGCAGAGCTTGTCCCCCAGAATTGGATATCACTTTGCCTTCAGGATCCATATGATCAAGTGTGATACGTTTGTGACAGTCTTAAAAGCTCTTTTCAAGTATTTTCAAGCGTTTTTTTTTTTTTTTTTGATCTCGTTTACGCGCGTATGAGTTTGAAAACCTTTTGTATAAGCACGAGTATAATATACATATTCAGCGATGTCAAAAGACAGTGAATTTAAGACAACAAAAATGCAAGCTTATTCAACCGCCTCTATATAACTATATAACATCAATAGCAGAAAATAAAAATATGTGAAATTTGAATTTAACAGCCCTTTCCTTATTTCTTCCCCTTCATTTATTTGAGTTTGAACATCCATTTTTGCAAGATCAGCATTCTAATTTCATTCTAATTTATTAGAATTTTGACTATCCTTTCTTTTCAATGAATAGGCTTTTATAGCGGCCTCTGCTCTCGAGCTTGACTCACTGTTCTTCAAATGTCCTCTATCATCTAAATCGACGGTACCAGCAGTTTCAAAAAGCGAAACTTGACCAATCAACAATCCCAAAGTATCTAAAACTTGATGAGGGTCCGATAAATAGGCCTTAGCCACTGTTTTTTTGTTTGCCGGTCCAACAGTGACCGGGTAAACACCATAATTATCAAACTTATTTTTTGACTCACCATCAAACTCCCAATCGTGCTCTATCTTATTCAACGCACGAAACATGTCTTCATCAGTTTCATCATCACCAAGACAGAAAATAAAGTCAGGTAATTCGTCGAATGCGGCATTAGGCTTTGAATCGTTGGATTTTGTATTTTGCTTGGATCCATGACTGTTCAAGACTAATTTTTTCACAATCTCACCCTTATTGACAAATCTTGGTCTGACTTCAAGGTTGGCCTTACCTGACATGACCTCGATCTCAAATTTTTTGGCAACAGTATCTAGCAACTCCTTTTTAGCCTTGTTTGCCTGAAACTCTCCTAAATCAGGATCAGCTTTTCTATAGTGCCATGTAATGGCAACTTTCTTAAATTCAATAACACTCCCAGGTGTCTTTTCAGTATAATTTTGAAATATGTCAGTGACTTCTTTTTGCCATGACATATCAACTGTCTCTGCCAAATTCATCCATTTAGTAGAGTTGACATCTTTCATAAAACATCCATGTTCAGCAGAGAGTCCCAAATGTGGGTTCTTGGAACCTAACCATCTGCCTAAAAATTCTTGGTCACGTCCACTGATAATCCAGACTTGATTTTTATCATCTTCAACCAACTTGGCCAATATGGACTGTAACCTGGCAGATGGAATAGCTGCACTTGGCTCCTTCACAATTGGTGTCAATGTACCATCATAATCAAATAAGAACAATCTTCTCTTTGCCTGTCTATAATTTTCTAATAGCAAAGGTCTGTTCAAATATGGAGTTCCATAACTATTACTAGTTTTCTTCAAGTGTTCCATCAAATTCTTAAGAAAATTAGAAGTCCAATCTTGAATCGTGTTCTTGATAACTTCTTGGTATAGTTTTTTTTCCAACCCAACTTTGGTCTCATCCTCCATCAACAAACAGTCATTGATGGCTTTGGATACCCCCACAGAGTCCCATGGGTTGACTGAGACGGCATCGGTCAATATTGCCGCAGAACCCGTAAATTCAGAGAGAATTAATGGAGAGTTGTTCTTCTTTTGGCAAATGACAAATTCCAAAGAAGTTGTGTTCATACCGTCTCTAACAGAAGTCAACAAACACAAGTCAGCAACCCTTAACAAGGCCAAATACTCCTCCTTGTCAATCCTCATCTGATAATGTTGAACTGGAGTGTAATTCAAAGTACCATAAGTACCATTAATACTGGCAACTAACTCATTGATCCTTTTCTCAATTGTTGCGGAATGATACTGTGTTGGAGAACTAACTTGTATCAAAACCACCCTCTGTCTCCACTCTGGATACATGGATAAGAACATCTCATAAGCTTCCAACTTTTGAACAACACCACGCACTGAATCCAATCTATCTCTACCAACAATGATTTTCATGCCCAGATTCAAATCCCTGATTTCAGCCATTTTTTCGTCAACTGAAGGTTGGAATGCATCTTTCTCTACTTTGAGAGTATCAATACCAATAGGTTGAGCCACGACGGCCACTTGTGTGCCATAAACACTTATAGAATCTGGGGTAACTTCGGCACCTAGCAATCTTGAGCAACAGCTGATGAAATGCCTAGCAAATGAATACGACTGAAAGCCAACTTGATTAGCTCCTAACATACCATCCAACAAAAGCTTTCTTTTGGAAAGGCACCTGAAATATTCAGAGGATGGGAACGGAGCATGAACGTACAATCCAATAAATGCCTTTGGCAATCTCATTCTCAAAATCTGAGGTAATAACAACAATTGATAGTCGTGTATCCAAATAATATCCCCCTCTTTATAGATGCTACAAACCTTATTGGCGTATGCTTCGTTAAATTTGACATAATCGTACCACCATTC
Source organism: Nakazawaea anatomiae (assembly GCA_030556755.1). NCBI lineage: Eukaryota > Fungi > Ascomycota > Pichiomycetes > Alaninales > Pachysolenaceae > Nakazawaea > Nakazawaea anatomiae. Next base: position 38,403 of record JAKTUO010000012.1, on the reverse strand, counting down.
GGCCTCTTTTTTACCATCAGAGTAATCGTTTTGAATATAGTGAAAGACAGGCCATAACACATTTTCTGCATAAGCTACCCATCTTGATTGGTCTCTTCTCAATAACCACACTGGATGAATATTTTGGGAACCATTGGCAACTTTGATTTTCAGTTCAATTTCCTGTTTGTCATCATCATTTAAATACAAAGGGTCGGATTCCTTTGCTGAGGAGTTGATGTTGAACTCATCATTGATTGTTGTCAATTCACCAGTCCAGCCGATTAAATGGGTCTCCCATTTGGTTTGTTGATCCAAAAAGTAGTTCGAAGCATATAAAGCAGAATTACCTCTTAAATGTTTAATCTTCCAGTCATCCGATGGAGTATCTCTATAAATCTGATTAGGAATGGTTGGCATCACATTCAACACTCGACCACTTAATTTCAAGTCCACTCCATCTAAGGGACTTATTACCTTATTGACAGAAGGGAAAGTCTCCACCTCTTCATCAATGTTGTCCAGTTTTGTGGTTGTTGTAGTTGAAGAAATAGTCATGATTGCAGAAATTGCTTTTCAATTGTAGTCTAATTCTTAGTTTAGTATAAGTCAGTTGCTGTAAATCTTTAAAATATATATATAGGAGGTAAGTCTATTGATGCAGTTTTATCATGTATTCAAGGTGAAAGTTGGTTGATTGTGGTAAATGTTAAAATTTTGAGTATTTAATAGTTAAGTTGGTCTTCCGAGTACAATAGCAATCTCTTTTTCTCCAGTCACTCAGTCAAGGCACGCACCACAAACAAACAAGCAGAACATACAGACGCATCAGATGAGCGTGGTCGCTCTAATCAGCTGTTTTGATTATTAAATACACGACTAATATAAGAAAGAAGTCACGTGATAGAAACTTCGTTTTAGAAAGAAATTATAAAGTGGGGTACATTTTTGTTGTTGTGGGGTATCAAAGAAGTCGTCGCTTGTTTGATTGATAACTCCCAATAATTTGAGCATAAATCACCAAGGGCATTATCAAGGGGTAACACCGCTCACCTATTATAACTGCTTTGAATAAATCAAAAAAGTTGGGTCGATGAATGATGGACTACAATTACTTAATGGACAAGTTCCAGTGTAGTACAGGGTCAAGTTCAATAGGTTTCCCCCTCCGGTCCTCATTATACGATATTTGCCTGGTATAATTGAGCATACATCTTTTTGAACCCAAGAATATAATTATTTTACGGTCTAGTGATTTAAGTTCTTGAGGAAAACATGTCTCAATTTTGCAACTTCTGGGTGGGGGTAAATCACTTTTGCCATATTTCTATCAGTCTTTCAGCATTCCACCTTTGTTGCGCCAAGTTCCACATCCCAATGCTTTGAATCACTCTTCTCACTCGTCTTGCATCCGAACCATGTCAAAAATGAAATTCCGAAATTCTTGTCAACAGCACCAAAGTCACATTTTGTTCCAACATTTTGTTCCAATGCCTGTCGTATGTTACACCAGAATTTATTGTTCATAAGAGGGATAACCAAACTGGCGAAGTTCGCGTGAACACTGCTTGATGTTACCAAAAAAAAATGCACCTTTACAATCAGGCAAAGAGATCTCGTCTTATGACAGTCGAATATGATTTTGAAGCCTTTTCAAAAATGCTAGAATATCTTTATTAATTTTTCAAACGTCAAAATTTAGTAGATATATAAAGAATATATTTGATACCCCCAGCTAAAAATTATGAGAAAGTTCAGCAACTGTAGACTACACGCTATCAGCTTATCTGAATCCCATCTCTGGCACATTTGAATGTAGACTATGTTCTTCGTATTAGGTTTTAAAAAAATGAAGCTGGCTGTCTAAGCCTGATCACTTTGGCTCAGATGTGTTCACTTCGAACCACTGTATGTCTTGAATAGGCGTTGTAAACTGGGTGAGTTTCTGAATATCTTTCAACGTTTTATCGCCAGATACTTAGTGTCAGGCGCAACAGTTGTTCGGCTATGTATGTTCTAGAGTGCACAACCATAAGCCATCAAACATCTACTAAATGAGAGAAGTTAGCTCTGAAGCGCGCCGTCGTGGGCGTCTGTGGTTGCCGTTTTAGTAAAGATTCGGTCGAGTTTTTTCGTTCTTGCGCTAAAATACGCATAATCGCTGCCCTAGATAAGAAGATAGGTACACACTCTTTTTTTTTTTTTTTTTTTTCTTTTCGAGATTTAAGCTTTTCTCTATTGATGAATACTTTGTATAAAACTTAAGAGCCTTGTCTTCACTTCCCGATACAAAAATCGCTCTTAAATCAACATCTTTACAATGTACACTTCTAAAGATACAAAGATTATTATCGTTGGTGCCGGTGTATTTGGTCTTTCCAATGCATTACACTTGGCCAAGAATGGCTACAAGAATGTCACCGTTTATGACAAATTAGATTTACTCAATTCGAAATACTCCTTCTTGAACGGTACTGATACCCTGTCTGCCGATATCAACAAGGTATTCAGAATTCAGTATGGGTCCAAAGTTCATTATCAGAGGTTGGCAGTTGAGGCTGGTGAGTACTTTGAGCAATGGGATAGGGATATCAATTTTTTACCCGAAGAAGAGGCTTCCAATTACACTGGATTCAAAATCTTGGAGAGGTGTGGGGCCTTGAGGTTGGAAGACACGGAAGGCCTTTCTCATGAGGAGAGCAAAAACATCCAAGAGGCAGAGAACGAGGGTTTAAGATCATTGTTGTTCAACATCAATGACCCACTGGATATCAAGAGGGCTAAAGTAGCCGGTTGGAGTCAGCAATTGAATCCATGCAAGGTCAAAGAGCGCGGTAAAGTAGCTCAATTAAGTGGTTGTCTTGACATTACAACCGGTGTCTTGTATGCGTCTAGAGCTTGTACCTATGTTAATTACTTGTGTCGACAACTCGGTGTTAAATTTGTCTTGGGAGGTGATAAGGGCACTTTCAAGGAATTTATTATGGAAAACGGAAATGAAGTTAAGGGTATAATCACCCTGGATGGCGAAAAACACCTGGCAGATTTAGTCGTGGTGTCCCTGGGTCCATGGACGACATCACTTGTTCCTGAATTGGATGGTATAAACGAGGGTACACAAGGGAACGTTGTACTCTTCAAGATTCCAGAAAACAGGAAGGATTTGTTGTTCAAGTATAGCCCCAAGAATTTTCCGATAACTGCTTGGAGGTGTGGTCACTCAAGGGAGAAGGATTACATGAGTGGGTTGTTCATTTTTCCTGTAATGGAACCGGAAGGTTACATGAAGGTGATCTCTAGACAGACAAAGTACACCAACCCCGTCAAAATGGACGATGACCGTGTTGTCTCCATACCAAGAACATCGAACTCAGACCCTGCAGCTACGTTAATTCCCAAGCATACTTTGCAACAGATCAAAGATTTTCTCTGTGTTTTTTTCCCAGATTTGGTTGAAGCAGGTATCAAGTTAGAAACCAGAATGTTGTGGTATACCGATACCATCAACAACGATTACATTTATGATTTTGTGCCAGAAAAGAAAAACTTGTTTGTCGCAACAGGTGGCTCTGGTCATGCATTCAAGATGTTACCAGTATTGGGCAAGTTCTTGGTGAATAAATTGCAAGGAGAGGAGAATTTTTATACCAATCTTTTCAAATGGAGGAATCCCTTTGATTTCAGTACTGATATTAATGGGTTGAAGGAAGGAATGGAAGGGCCAAGAGTGTACACTAAACAAGAGATTGCAACAGAAGATGATTTGGTTTTTGAGAATGTTGAAGATTTGATTAAAAATTTGAAGATTGATCCAACCGAATGATAAATATTAAATTAAGCAACAGGTTTATTGATTTAAAAGATTGGAACAAGCAAACAAGTAAGCAGACAACAAGTGTTCGTAAAAGAGTAAATAGCTGAATAAACAAATTGACAATTAGAAAATGCAAAAAGAAGCAATCATTTGTAGCATGAAAAGAGATCAAGATTCACTTTTCATTTCTCAATCCACTAGAGGATTGACCTTTCTTAAGTCTCCTGTGAAATAAGTCACCGAAATTAGATACCGACGCAGGCCTGGACATACCCAACTGTTTCAAGTCGCTCGAAGAGTTGTTTCTTGTCACGTCGAAATACGACTGTGATCCAGTCGGCAATTTTCTCGTCGTCGAACTTGAGATTGGTCTAGGTGATGAAGATTGCTGATGAGTTTGAGGTGGAGTAGGTGATTCCTTTGATGACGATGGTACCAGGCCACTTGATTGAGACTTGGTGATCAGTGGTCTTGAGGGCGGTCTCAATGACATCGATGAAGATGACCAAGATGACAACAGTACAGTGGATTGATTCAGGGTTGCATCCGTTGTGGACTTTCTTCTCAGGGCTTCATCATTATCTGAATCCTCGTAAACCGGAGCCAAATCCGATTGCTCATCATCACCATCATCGTTTAATGCTTCGTTGTAGGAAGGAATTTTGGATAATGCAGAGAGATCCAATTGAGACATCTGATGTTGCAACAGATTCAGTATCCCAATATTGGGAGTCTGAGCCCCTGAATTGGACTGTGTCACCAACTCATCCTCAACGATACTGGGACTCCACACACCAGCCAGGCTACTTCTCACGGTCCTTTGGTTCGTTAAATATTGATTCAACAAATCGTGCGTTGGTGTAGCAGAACCAGGGGAGATATCAAAGTAAGAGGTAGGTTCTTCCAAAGAGGCCAACGGTGATGGTGATATCGCCGTATTTCGAGGAATAATCGGTCTTGGAGATGTTGGAGGTGATGTTGCACCTGTCAATGCATCGTACAACAGGTCGTATATGCGTTGCTCATACAATGGAGGGGCGATACTAGCCCCGTCATCTTCGTCTTCTTCATCATTTTCCAACTGGGTTTCACCGCCATCTCGTTCTCCCAAAGGGCTCAACGATGGTGATTGTAATCTTGATGAAGGGGATGAAACTCCAGGAGTGCTCGGTCTGCTGTTAAAGATTGATATACCACCAGCCTTGATGTGTACTTTACCAGAATGATCCAATTCAATGTTTCTGGCCAATATTTGGTGATGAGGGCTGATGTATACTATGATGGGCAATTTGGCACGCAATTCGCTAATGTGGCCATCTTCTTCATTGATCAATTGGATTTTGAATTTCAACTTGTGTCTTACTTTGATCAACCCACTTCTCAAATCGCAATCCTGAGTTACCGTTTTCAAATCGCTAGGCACAACGACGCTGGCGTGAATATCCCATCTGTCATTAGCAAGCTGGCTCATAGGAATGCGAGGAAGCGTTGAATCATAAATGACCTGGTCATGATCATATAGCTCATCGTGTGAATCACGTAACACATAGTGTTGGATTATGGTGGCTGAAATCTTGCCCAACTTTAACTTTTTCTTTAATGGTACAACAAAGATCTTAACTGGAATGTTACCACCCACAGGAACAGCCTTTTTTGGGATACTCACTTCGTATTGAACTCTACCTGGCCAAGTGTTCTCAATCGATACTTCTTCGTTCAACGAGATACTGTTTGGCGCTAGTGTTCTAAAGATTCTGATATATTTATGTCTGGCAATGTTATTACTCTTCAAAATTGACGACACAGATTTTTTCTCCAAGATGGCTTCGAATTTGTAATAGATGGATCCAGATTGCAAACCTTCAATAGTCTCTGGAATGTTTCCTGGTAAGACACAAGTGAATGGTAATTCGTAATTACCCTGTGGTAGCACAAAGGTATTCACATCAGAGGGTGTACGCACATCTTGGAATGGTGTCTTGTTTATAGATGCTTCAGGCAATTCTAACAAGGTAGGAGCCCCTGGTCTCTTCAACCTCGACCTAGAGGCTCTTTCTGCACCAACACTATTATTACCCGACCCACTAATGCCACCATGACTCGAATCAGCCGTGGTAGTAGTACCATGTCCATCACCATAATCGCCCACTTTGATCACTCCCTCGCTATTGACTAATAAATTATCCCAATCACATTGTAAAACCGTCTTCATCTCTTTCACTGGATTGGAGGCACTGATCCTGTTATGGTGTGTTAACACCTCCATAAAATCCAACTTGAAAGTTCCTTTTAGGCGCAACCCGATTCTCTTGAGTGTCATTTTTTCAGGCAATGAGAAAACCAAGTGACCACTAACGTACACTGAGGGAGCTTCATATTCAGTTCCCTTGATGATCAAGATGTTTTTGTATGGGGATTTCAAACGAACATCGAATAGTGATGGTTCATGATTTGTTTTGGAACTGGTCTTTGAAGTAGATGAGCCACTCGAACGAAGGTGAAACATGGTTTCGTATGACTGAAACTTGGATACAGGGCGTCTTGTTGAGCTGTGATCTTTTTTGTGTATTTGAGGCAGCAGATTGGCGGCACGAAAAGCTTAATCAAAAGATATCAGGAACATTTAAGAAAAAAAGCTGCCCAGTGTGAATTATAAAAAAAGGAAAGGATTCAATGTCAGCTAGATTGGTTGGCGGAATCTGGCTGAATATGAAAGAATGTCAGTTAGATGAATATATTACCAAAGTGTAGATCAATCAAAGAAACACAGCCCTTTGTAATCCAAGGAAAATAAAAAAATAGAATGAATTTTTAATCATGTTAAGGTGTTTTGACGTTTCGGTGAAAGCGAAGAAAAAAATTGAAAGAGTAAAAAAAAAAATTTCATCGTGCGAGGCTACACCAAAACAAATAGACAAAAGTCAATTGAGATCATATTATATCATCAGCGAAGACGAAGAAGATGATGAATCCCTGAATGAAAATTGCTTCACCAAGATGCATTCTCCACCTTTGTCCATTGGGATGTTATAGACGTAGAAATTTCCATAATTATCAGCACACATGACGTTATTATTATTACTATTGATGCCCACTATGGTATTAACATTGTTACCACTACCGCCGTTGCTAGTAACAGCAGAGGAAGAAGAAGAAGATGTCTCAACTCCTCTTTGATGCAGACCAGACTTAGAGCTATGGTAGGGCAATTTGATGAAGGCAAAGTCTCTCTTTGGTTCCAATAACGATTGCACCTTGGTGGGTAAGTAATTGTTTAATTGACCCTTGACATTCTTGGTCAAACTTGATGATTTGCTACGCAAATACTCCGATAATGATGGCAGCCTTTTACCACCTTGAGTTCTAGATTTCGACATGTTAAGTATTTGATTCAATTCCTCTTCGTCATGCTCTGAGAGTGGAATCTCCTGCGGCATAACTAGCTCTTGACGCGATTCGTCGTTTACCTCAGCGATGTCACTTTTGTTGTCATTGACGTTAATGCTATCATCGCGATTAACTTCATCCAGTTCCTGATCGGCTACTGATGGTGATGTGGCTCGATTATCTGGTTCTAGAGTTGCAGTTGGTGATGTCGTTATTTTCAGTGAGTCGTTAGGACCTGGTGATGAAGAAGATGGTAATGTAGTCTCATCACTTAACTTGAAAATGTGTATGGTGTCAGTGCCTGAGCTGCAACATAAGAAAGTATTGTCGTGATTAAAATTCAAAGACTTTATTTGAGTACCGTATGAGCCTCTTCTAAATTCGAATAATTTTTTGCTTGTAAAAGTATCAAAGACTCTAATTATGGTACCCTTCAGTGATGCAGTGGCAACTAATTTGCCTTCTTTGGATAGTGATATTGCTGCCAATGAGGCCTTGTGTGTTTGTATGATGTTGACAGGTTGGATGTTCAATGCGTCAAACACCACAAGACTCCCTGTAATTAGGTGGGCAGAATTGCCCTGTTGCTGTTGCTGCTGCTGCTGTTGTTGTTGCTGTTGCTGTTGCAGGAGCAGCAGCAGTTGTTGCTGATTTTGTTGTTGTTGTGATCCAATACTGTGTTGTGATGTTGATAAGGGATCACTACTTGCCGCTGCCGCTGATGTTGGAGATGTCGAAGAGGATGACACCGACATTGACAAATTTGAAGATGGGAAACATAGTATAGAATCATCGCTGCTGGATAATGAGACTGTAGCAAACTTATTAGGCACTGTCTCTATGGTGTGTAAAAGTTTCATACAAGAGACATCATAGATGAATATCTGATCGTATAATACGACAACCAACCGTTTCCTATTCAACTTCACAGACAAAACACTTGTTGGAAAGGTCAATTCGCAAATGATTGTCTTCCTCTTGGTATTAATAATCTTCAACCTTCTTGTCGAAGTCGTGGGCTTATCTCCCAATCCAACAACAGCGATCAATGACGTGGAAAATAACATTTCAACAATGCTAGCACCTCCATCATCATCCTTGTGGAAACATTCACCAAATGGATCACAATTGTAAACTTTGTAATCTGTGGCTGTGCCGATAGCTAGACAACTGAAATCCTGGTTGAAATTTATTGTTTTAATCGATGTGTCCATCTCTATTTGATTGTTTATTTAATGGTTTTGGTGGTGATTGTTGGGGTATACCTTGATAGAAGAGACCGCTATGTCTCGGGAGGATATTGAGAATATTGTCTGATTTCTTGACGAATCGAGATGAACAAAGGTATGAACAAGTACGTTAAAAATGTATAAAGAACCTTCAACTTCAATTCCAGAAAGCCTAATGTGTGGTTGATCAATGAGTTGATCTGTTGTACAATTGTTGTTGGTTTCTACAGAATCACTTGTTATCGTTGTGTGTTTCGATTTTGTGTTTTTTTTTTGGTATCATCTTTTTTCTTGTGTGTCTACAAAAAGATTTGATAAACTATCGATTTCTTTAGTGAATTTAACGTTGATACAATTTATTCATCATGGTGAAACATAGGTTGATAATAGCAATAAAAAAACATCATCATCATATTGGTGATAATGTTAATGATGAAAAGAAAAAAATAATGATATTTACATGATGATGATGATGATGATGGATATTTTATTTCCAAATTCCACTACTTCCTACTACTGAATCTCTCATAATCATATTTAGCTTTTGTCAATGCTCTCAATTCAGCCAATGTCTGTGGCTTGAATGCAGCTCCATCATCTAGTAGTTTACCTTCTGATCTAATAACAGAACCAATCGACATGAATAAGCCAAATGTGGCTGCGGAACCACCAATGTATTGGCCCAATGTCCTCATGACTCCATTTGGACCTGGACCTTGTGTTAGTATGGCGTAACCACCAAACACTACCCCAATAACGACTCCAACAGTGGTCTATTGATTGTTTTGAATTGTGTTAGTTTGAGTGTTTTAGAAATAGGAAGCAAAAAAAAAAAAAAATTTACATACACCCATCATGGCACCCATTTTGAATTTTTCAAAATTGGAGGGTTGTTGACCGTACTGGATCTGTTGTACTGGAGGCATCTTTATATTATATTAGAAATTGCAGTTGTGATTATTACTTTGTTGTGTGTGTTGTGCAAATTCATTCGTGTTTTTAAATATAGAAAAATTTTGAATATCCATATTTTGAGTTTTAAGAGCACGACTTGCTTCTTTCGTGTATGTGCGCATCGAAGAAAACAAAATAAAACAAAACATAAGAGACAAGAACAAACACCTAATAACAAAACAACAGACTGTTAATTCACACAATTAATTGAATCACCACACAAAAAGAGATGTCTGTAACACCTTCAGTCTCTCAACTGAACCTGGTCTCGAAGGAAGTTCCGATTCAACAAGAAAAAAATCCTCAAGTTCTCCAAGTTGCCTCCTTTTTGAGAAATCACCCTTTACTCAAAGTTAGACAAGGTACTGTTAATGGACAACCCGTTGATTTTTTCAGATACAAAAGATGTATAAGGGCATTGACAAGTGAAGAGTATCAATCAAGGCAATCTAAGAAAAATTCCAATCTACCCCTGCAACCTCAGATGCTCAACAATCCCATTATAGCACAACAATTTTTCATTCAATTGATCTCAAACCAATTGGTGGTGCCTGTTCAAAAATTGTCCACCCAGGATGCAAGATCACAAGGTTTTAAACCAACTCCAAAATCTCCATGTCTTACACCTTCCAGTAAATGTGTGTTGGCCGATAACGAGTATTTTTACTGGACTTTTACTCCACCTAATCCCTGGTTACCAGTTTATGCAGGATTGGTAATTGTTGGTTTGTTGACCTTGGTCTGTTTCCCCCTTTGGCCAATGTTCATGAGACGTGGTGCTTGGTACGTTTCAATGCTGATGTTGGGGTTGATCGGGTTGTTATTCATCGTTGCCATTATAAGATTAATTGTTTTCTTGGTGTTGAGTCCCTTTACCAAATTTTGGATCTTTCCCAACTTGTTTGCAGATGTTGGCTTTGTCGAATCTTTCATTCCCTTATATGGCTTTGAAACTCCGAAGCTGAAGAACAAAAAACTGAAGAAATCATCTGGTGCTGCTGTCGAAGCTGAATCCGCAACAACTACCGCGACTAATAAAAATGCAACTACTACAACAGGAGAAGGCGCTAGAAGACGTGTCACCATGGAGGAGGTGAAAGAGTGACTGTATATATGATTTAAGTATTGCTTGCTTGCTGGTTAGCTCCTTTGTATTATATTGACTTATCTTAAAAGTAGTGATCTCATTTGTTTCACTGCAGTCAACTTAGTCTGTTGCTTAGTCTTATCCTTTCCCTCTGTCACATAGAGATGATTAGCGTGGATAAAGGAGAAAAAAACTTTTGCAAAAAAAAATTTCAAACTGATGCCCTATACAAGAGACTAACAGTTTTATAGAATTTTATATTAGAAATCTCAGCCAGTAGAGTGATATGAACCCCGTATTACGAGGAGATGTCTCCCCTGACTTGAAAAAGAGAAAGAAGAGAAAGAGAAAGAACAATAAGAGTAGCAATAATGTCGCAGATCAACAACAACAACATTTACAACAGCAACACGGACAAGCTACAAATCACATGCAATCAGAACAAATTTTCAATGGCAAGTTCCCACTCGATGATCATGGTGAAGACTACCAAGTGGGCGCACTGATAATACCGAAATCTCAACAAAACAAAAAAATCAAATTTGAAGGGACTGAGGATTACACCGATATTCAAAAGTCACCATTAGAGGGTGTACAAGATGATATGGCATCGACAAATAATAATATACAAGAGTTCAAGGATCTTAAACGACCATCTTCAGAAAGGATGAGAGAGACCAGAGATTTGAGTGATGTTTCAAAGAGGTCAATTAAAGACCATACTCCAAAATTTTCAAAGAGGAGAAAAAATGTAGATTTCTCCAGTGATCAAGATGAGGATGATGAGGATGATGAAATGACAATGGCGCTGATGAAAAAGAGTCGCTCAAAATTACAAGAAAGAGCACAGGAGTTACTCAAGGTCAGAGAAACGTTACCTGTATACAAAGTGAAAGATGAATTGACACAACAATTACTCGCCAATAAAGTGACAGTGTTGATCGGTGAGACCGGTTCTGGTAAGTCGACCCAGATACCACAGTTTTTGATGACGTATTATCACGATAGCCTGCAGCATACTGATCAAAAGAAGAAAAGGGGAACAATCGCTGTCACCCAACCGAGAAGAGTGGCTGCAATCAACTTGGCAACTCGTGTTGCCGAGGAGTATGGTTGTAACGTGGGGCAAGAGGTTGGTTACTCTGTCAGATTTCTGAACTTTGCCACTTCAAATACCAAATTGAAGTATCTCACAGATGGTATGTTGTTGAGAGAGATGATGTTGGATGGTATGTTATCCAAATATGACGTGGTGGTGATAGATGAGGCCCATGAGAGAACAATTTTGACGGATTTGTTATTAGGTTTTTTGAAACAATTATTGGCAAAGAGGAAAGATGATATCAATTTTAGAGTAATAATCATGTCTGCTACATTGGATGCAGAAAAATTCTCCAAGTTTTTCAATGATGCACCAATCTTGTACGTGGAAGGTCAAATGTACCCTGTGGAGAGGTTATACTTACCCAAGCCTACAGACGATATCGTGGATACTATGGTGAAGACAGTGATTCAATTGAATCAAGCTGAGCAGGAAGGAGATATCTTATGTTTTCTTCCAGGTCAGGAGGAGATCGACAAGGCTGTCATGATCTTAAACAGACTCTCCCCTGATTTACCAAAAACTGCCCCATATCTTGTGGCGTTGCCACTTTATGCTGCATTACCTACATCACAGCAGGTGAAGATTTTTCAGCCAGTGAAGAAGAGACAGAGAAAGATTATTTTGTCAACTAACATTGCCGAAACATCAGTGACTGTGCCCGGGATCAAATACGTCATTGATTCAGGATTAAGAAAAATAAAGGCTTGGAAGCACGAGTTGGGGTTATCCACTTTGCTAACGGCTCCAATTTCACAGGCATCTGCTACACAGAGGAGTGGTAGAGCAGGTAGAGAAAGCGCTGGTAAGAGCTTCAGACTTTATACGGAACGTGATTACATGAAACTACCGAGACAAACTGACCCTGAAATCTTGAGGTCCGATATCATTGCACCGGTGTTGATGTTGAAGAAGATGAAAGTTGACAACTTGTTGGACTGGCCTTGGTTGGAGCATCCAGGGCAGAAGTCGTTGAGTTCTGCTTTGTTTCAATTACTCTCATTGGGAGCATTGGATTCTAAAGATGGAACAATCACCGAATTGGGCGAAAAGATGGCTATCTTACCTTTACTGCCCCATTTGTCAGCTGTGTTGATAACCGCACAAAGTTTAGGGGTTTTGAGTCCGGTTATTGATATCGTATCATGTTTGTCCGTGGACAACTTGATGTTGACACCTTCAAATGATCGAAGAGACGAAGTCAACGAACGTCGAAGACATTTTGCCCATTTAGGTCGCAAATTTGGCGATTTGATAATGTTGAAAGAATTCTATGATCATTTCAATGAGTTGAAAAAAATTGATTCAAAAGAACAACAGAAGTGGTGTAAGGATTTGGATATCTCGTACAAGGCCTTCAAGAATGTGAAAAGAGTAAGAACTCAACTTCACAATTATATGAGACATCTTTATCCCAATGAAAAGTTTACGGGCGATGATGATGATGATGATGATGATGATGACAACAGTGCTGACGAACTCGATGGCGATACCGTCAAAACACCATTGGACATTCCATCCATTCTAAAATCATTTCTCAAAGGATATATCAATAATACTGCAATTGGAATGCCAGACAGATCATACCGTACAGTATTAGGAGGTAATTTGATATCTATTCACCCATCATCGTTGTTATTTGGTTCGAAGCTCGATGGTGTCATGTATATAGAGTATGTATTCACCACAAAGGGGTATGGAAGAAATTGCAGTATGGTTGAGTTGAGTTGGCTACAGGAGGTTGCGCCACACTTGTTAGGTACTAGAATAAGTGCTAAATAAAGGATAATACATTTTAAATAGACATCAAGCTATATTTTTGACTCCTGTGTAAAAAAGGTTGATGGGATCATCGTCATCATTGAAAAAACCCCGTCATAAATATAAGCAGAGAGAGAGAAAAAAAGCCGGGAAAAAAAGCAGATTTTGGGCGAAACGCATAGAGAGATCGATATCCATCTAGGCCGTCAGAGTATCTCAAACAAACGCATGCCTTCGTAATGCAGCTCGTACTACCAGTGAAATATAGAATAGGGCTAGGGATTATAGCGGGTTACTCTGCTTATGTGGTGTACACGTCTACAAGGACGAACCTAGAGATAAGCAGGAGAGAGAAGCTTTACAAAAAACGTCAACAAAGTAAGACAGGTGTAACTAATGATGATGATAATAATGATGATGATGGCAGCAATGAGCATAATCATGATGGTTGTGCAGATGGAAGGTACGATGTGTTAAGAGTCGGTGGTAGATTTGAGAATCCTTTCCCAGAGTACAGACCACAGACTTTGTATGAGTTTTTCTTTACAAGGATTTTAGAAGTGTTTGAAGGAAGGTCCAGAGGTCATTTACCTGAGACTGATGAGGTATTGAGAGATTTGTTACCTATTCATAAACCATTTTACGAGTTAATGTTTAATAACGCCAAATTACAAGAAACTCGATCGGAAGAAAAGTTACCGCCATTATCAAACAGATTGACCTTTACTTGGTTGGGGCAGAGTTGTTCATTTTTCCAGATTGGTCATGTATCATTTTTGACAGATCCAATCTTCGATAACTATCTTGTCAGTAATAGGTTTGGTCCAAAGAGAATTACACCGTCGCCATGCCAGTTGGATGAGTTGCCTGTGCCCGATTTCACATTGGTATCACATAATCATCCAGATCACTTGGAGGAGCAATCGATAAAAAAAATCGGTAACAACACCACTTGGATAGTGCCTCTTGGTTTAAGACTGTTTCTTGCCCGTAGAGGAGTTTACAACACCATTGAAATGTCATGGTGGGAAAAATTACCGCTAGAAGTGAAGAACACATCAGATAAATACGAAATTGTTTGTTTACCAGCCATGCATTGGTCAGGACGGAAGATAATCGATTCGAACGATTCTCTTTGGTGTTCCTTTTTGATTTTGAGAAATGATAAGGCAATATTTTATCATGCTGGGGATACAGGTTATTCCAATGACTTGTTCAAGATCATACACCAAAAGTATGGCCCAGTATTGTTTTCCATGTTACCCATAGGTCAGTATTGTCCGCAATGGCATCAAAAACCAAGACACATCAATCCAGAGGAAGCTATTCAAGTGATGAAAGACTCGCATAGCAAACATATGGTTGGAGTGCATTGGGGTACCTTTGTTTTGAGCAGCGAATACTTTATGGAACCAAAATTACTTTTAGAAAAAACTGCTTCAGAGACACAAACTGAGCTTGCCAAAGTTCCCGACTTTGGTAAGACCGAATGCTTCGATATCGAAGATGATACAGTTAGAATCAAATAAAAAGTTATACATAAACTTTTTTAAATATATATATATATATACATAGAGTCAATCATCGCGATGATTGGGGAAGTGTTTTCACAATTAGACCACTCCTTCAACATCACTTCAATTCCTCTGTAGCTTTTAAGAACTCTTCGAAGACTTCATCTTTCATTCCATAACTATATTTTCTTTCTGGATATACCTTGTTTTTAACTTCATCGTCATATTTATCCAAAGCCTCGACTCCCAATTGATGGAAATTCAGCATCGGTTTGACAAATTTCAGTTTTGGCCCTTCCAACATTCCCAAAGCGTCTCCTTGTACTAGCACCTGTCCGGATGTGCCATTACCTGCACCTATTCCAATAGTTGGAATTGACAATTTGGAAGTTATGAATTGAGCTATTTTAAGAGGTATACACTCCAATACCAAAAACGAAACTCCTAACTTTTGCAAGAATAGAGCTTGTTTGAAAATATTAACGGCATCATCAATGTTTGAACCTTGTACTTTAAAACCCCCAAACGAATTGAATTTCTGTGGTTGTAACCCAATGTGACCAGTGATAGGTATCCCAATTTCAACCAATCTCTTGATGTGATATTGATATTCAAAGGCGCCTTCTATTTTAATCGATTGAATTTTGCCCAATTTCATCAATTTGACACTGGAATCAACACATTTTTCCACCGATGACTCATATGACCCATATGGGAGATCGCACATCAAAAATTTGGACGAGATTCCTCGGGTGACAGCCTTCAGCTGATAGTAGAACTCTTCGAATGACAATTCCAACGTAGAAGAGTAGCCCAATGGCACCATTGCCAATGAGTCTCCGATCAAGACGACATCAACATTCGATTTTTCAGCCATCTGGGCACTGATGTAATCATGAGCAGTAATGCATGTAATGGGTATGTTTGAGTGGTATAGTTTGTAAATATCCACCAAGCTTTTCTGAGTGACAGCAGAGTGTGATGAGAAAAGGTATCTAGAAGTGCTAAAAAGTCTCCTTGTGGTAATTGTGGGAATCGTCATTCGCTAAGTTTTTCTGTAGAGCTGTTTTGCTGATGTTTGGTGATGCCTCACTATTATTCTTTTTAAACTTTTTTTTTTTTTTCGTTTTCCATTCACATGAATATCATAGAGGTCATCGAATTTGATGGTAATTTGAGGTGCAAGATCATGATTGGGATCCGTTGTAATTGGAGACCTGTGAAAACTATACGACTGTACTCATCCATTATCAACTATGCCAAGAAACATGTGAAATTCACCGAGGAAGACTTTGTCGTGGACCTGAAGAAGCCGTTGTTGGATCATTTGGAAGAGAGAGGCTTGATAGAGCAGGCCACTGACCGTGAGACTTTATCGCAGATAATAAAAAATGAGAAGATCTCACTATACTGTGGGGCTGATCCTACGGCCATTTCATTGCATCTCGGAAACTTATTGCCGTTGATGGTGCTATTGCATTTCAATCTAAGAGGTCATAACGTGTTTGGATTAGTAGGTGGTGCTACTGGTGCAGTTGGAGACCCATCTGGAAAGAACAAACTGAGAGATAAATTGGAGGATGAAACACGGTTACAAAACGTGGAAAGAATACAGGCCCAGTTGAAACAATTTTTAAACAATGGTGTCATGATTGCCAAGTCGAGGAACTCACTGTTCGATACCATTAATGAAGGAAATATCACCACGGTTAACAATTATTCATGGTGGAAAGATATAAAGTTGATTGATTTTCTCGCTAAATACGGTTCGCATATTCGAATCTCGTCAATGCTTGCTCGAGACTCGATCAAGTCGCGTCTCGACTCACCACTGGGGTTGGGATTTAACGAATTCACATACCAAATTTTGCAAGCGTTTGATTTTTACCATTTGTTCAGCAGAGAAGGTGTTCAGATGCAAGTTGGTGGTAATGATCAGTATGGAAACATCACCGCTGGGATTGATTTGATATCTCGGATAAATAGGAGTAAAAAGCCTGTGTTTGGCTTAACAGTGCCCTTGTTGACAACAAGTACAGGTGAAAAATTTGGTAAGAGTGCAGGAAATGCCGTTTTCATAGATGAAAATTTGACTTCACCGTTTCAATTATTTCAGTTCATGTACAATTCGAGCGATGCTGACTTGAAGCCATTTTTGTACAAGTATTCATTTTTGCCAACAAGAGTGATAGACCGATTAATAGAGGTGCACAATTCTGACAAGAAACAAAGGCTTGGGCAACAAATATTGGCGATGGAGGTGTGTGATTTGATTCATGGGGAAGGGGTTGGTTTGAACAATATGATCATTTCAGATTTCTTGTTCAATGGAAATGCCAATGTACCGGTCAAAGAGATCTTGAGAGCTTTCGATGACCAAAAGATGTTACACAAGATGACAAAGAGTGAGTTCTCCGAGTACAATATTCTTGAATTGTTGATTAAAGTGGACCAGGGAAAGGCATCAAAGTCACAATGGAAACGACTGATAAACTCGAGATCTGTGCAAATTGGATTGGATGGTTTCCGAGTTGAAAACCCGGATGAGAAAGTAAGTTTACAACATTTGATCGAAGGTAAGCTTTTGTTCATCAGGATTGGCAAGAACAATCATTTTGTTATTGAGATAATTGAATAGTTGATGAAAAGAAGAATCTGTATATAGAATGAAAAAAATTTGTAAAGAACAAGCATTCAAAATCAAAAATCCATTTATCCACTCCCCTTGGAATGTCTGAACAATTTCATACTCAACCAACTGATCAAACACCATATCCACAATATGACAAAGTTTAAATAAAAAGCATAAACAAAGTACTTGGGTAAATTCAACTGGTGATCAACCTTGACGTCAAAAGATATGAAATTGAACACAATGCCCATGGTGATGATGAAGGCTACCCAAGTCAACACCAACATGATGACACCATAGAACCGAGTTGAGAAATATTTGGGCACGCGTTTGATTGATTCATCTGTCTTTTTGGATTTGTAACCGTTCGCACTAGTAGCTGAGATTTTAAAAGACTCTGCTACTGATTTAGTTTTTGTAGGTCTGGGAAGCGATATCTCCATTTGAAGTTCTTGTTGTTGGTTCAATTCTATTCAATCTTAATTTCATATCATCCATCTATCTGTCAAATTATTGACTGCCATCATATGAAAAAAAATAGAAAAAGAAAAAAAAAGCTCTTTAGGTTGTCTCCATCAAAAGTCTGCTTACCACTACAAACAGACTTGATAAGTGAAAGTCAATTCAATAATGGCAACAAAGGAACAGATTGAGCACGTTGCCAATAGATTAAGGGAACAGACAATTAAGAACCAGCGAGCAAAGATTGACTCTTATTTGCGTCAAAATGCCTCATTTATCAAATCAACCACTCTGCCTCCACCGTTGATAAGATCTATTTTTGATATTTCTCAAAGGCTTTTACCAACATACCACAACGAGGTTGATTTGGAGCTGGCTTTAGAAGTGATTGATCTCGGTAAGATTTATGATGCTGTTGAACAGAAGGATGAAGAACAAAGGACGCTGCCGGGAAATTACAAAGACCGTTATGGTATACCATTAGCGTACTCTGATTTCTTGGTTCAAGAGCTTTTACGATGGTTTAAAGAGGAGTTTTTCAAATGGGTCAACAAACCGATTTGTTCTCATTGTGGCACCGCTGATTCTGTACAAGGTGTGGGTCAGACACTGCCGACCCGTGAGGAAGTTGTTGTTGGTGGCGCTAGTGTGGTAGAGTTGTACAAGTGTCAGCAATGTCAGTTACAGATACGATTCCCGCGTTACAACAAGTTAAGCAAGTTGTTGGAATGGCGTCAGGGCCGTTGCGGTGAGTGGAATAATTGTTTTATGTTGTTGTTGAATGCGGTGAATATCAAGGCGAGGTATCTTTGGAATCTGGAGGATCATGTTTGGTGTGAATATTATTCCGAGCTGTTACAAAGGTGGATACATTTGGATAGTTGTGAAAATGCGTGGGATGAGCCATTGTTGTATAACAATGGATGGGGGAAGAAGATGAGTTATGTGTTTGCCATCGGAGATGACTATATCATTGATGTTAGTGACAAGTACATAATCAAGGATAAACTACCGAGAAGTCAATTGAGTGAGTCAGATTTGAGAAAGTATTTGTGTTTACACAATTTCTCCAAATGGAACCGCTATGACAATGATTCGTTGTACAAAGTGTTGTTGGCGTATAACCGCGAAATGAGAACATTGAAACTGAAGCCAGAGACAGCAGCGGCAGCAGCGGCGGCTACTCCTGTTGGTGAGTTCAAGCCAAGACAAAGCGGTCTGGGTGAATGGACTGAGACTAGAGGTGAAGCGGGCAATCAATGATGAATAGAGAAGATTGTTACTTGACTCATATATATTCATACGATAATGTATTAAAAGCAAACAAAGAATCAAAGAATTAACATTAGCTGGATCGTTAAAGGCAAGTTTGGACAAAGAAGAATGAAAATCAATAGCAAAATGATTGAGCATTTTCTGGAACTTAACCTTGATTGAGTATCGGTGAAAAAAAAAAAATTTGTATCATATTCTGGTGTCATATAATTTATCATCAGTTGATGAAAAGATTTTGGTCAATCAATAACTTGAACAATGGCTTTTATGAAAACAGTTGGATAGATTCAGTTGGCGGTTTTTTCGATATCATTTTCGACATCTTCAGGGGTGACAGCACCTGGCATGAACCATGGTTTAATGATGAAATAACTATTGGTTTCGTCAGCCATACCAGCGAATGCGTTATAAAAACCCAATATGCCAGCAAGAAAACAAAAAGCACCACCAGCTTTTGAGACATTGACGCTATTGATGAATTGACCAATTGCCAATAACAAGATGAAGAACCAAATGTCAAAGAATAAAATGGTGAACAGCCATGTTGATTTCAAAGTACATAACCAAATCATGAATGCAAACACGACATATGCCGATAAGAACAATCCCATTGCATTTGAGAATTTACCACCTGCATCATCCACATATGCGGTTTGGATATTAAAAGGTCCACATAATATGGCACCATACGATGTCCAAAATCCAAAAAAACAAAGTAATACAGTTGCACCCCATGTATTTTCTAAAATCAAACACCAAATTCCACTAATACCTTCCACTATACCAGCACTGAAAAAACATGCCCCAATCAATATAGATGCATCTGTCACTCCTCTAGCTTGTAGATTGATCAATCCTAAAGTGAAACAAGCCAATGAAAAGGCACATAATCCTGCTGGTACTGGGTTACCATATGAGCGTGTAGTGGTATTAAGACCAGGATTAAGGTCACCTCCAAATGCATATCTAAAATCCTCCTTGCGAATCGGTTCGTCATTGATGTAGATGTAATCACGATCGTGGCGGAAACATGGTGTTCTGTTGCCGATCAATTGTTGATTTTGAATTGACATGTGTGCTGGTTTGTTATGATCGTTAGCTTCACTGATATGGGATGTGCTCTCCTTTCCCTCTGTTGGTGTGTTTATTGGAGGAGTGTCGGTGGAATTTTTGGAGGACATTGTTGGATATATGGTATGTATTATTTCAAGAACTGTATATATATATGTCTGTTATAATTTGTTTAAGAGGGATGATTAATAGTCTATAAAGAAATTTGATATGATGCATCGATCCGAGTTGATATAATCTACTATATAAATCAATTATTACAACAAGTAACCCAACAATTCACTTTTTGGTTACTGAGCCCAAAAAAGAAAGATCATACAATATGAGCATGATCCACCATCATTCTCGATAGAGAAAGACCAACTGATTAACTTGGAATTTAAGTCGGTCACACCCTCCTCGGTCGTCAGGCATTGATTGATTGATTGATTGATTTAACTTACAACTTGTTCCCGATCCCGATTCTAGGCATCATTTAGTATGATTTTTAGTGATCAATGTCAATCTTTTTAAATTTGGTTGCTCGTAATTTTGTTTTCACATTGCATGTTTGAAGTGATTTTAGGAAGTACAGTACGTACGTACGTACATACACCCCCCACTATGTATTATCAAATGAGTGACGTATTTGGCTGCTTGTGGTGGTAGTAATTAAGCGAGTGATAGGGGAGTTAAGAAAACAAGGGTTTGTGGGATATTTTTGAACTGGGATAGATGGACTGATGGGGGTGTGAAGTGAGTGAATGAGTGAGTGAGTGACTTCTTTTGGTTGTAATAAATTAGCCTCTATTTACTTAATTTATGAACAGAAAAGGGGAAAATTGCTGTCAAACAAAAAAAATTTATTATTACCCCCACCACACCAAAAAATAGAAAAGGACAGCAAGATGAAGAAGAATAAGAAGAAGACAAAGTAGACAAAGAATTGTTACGGCATAAGGGGATAAGGATATATTTACATGACACACGACTTTTGTAGTCCTGTACTAGTACCATATAATAAGAAGAAGTATTGTGTGGGTGGGTGTAGTAATTATTCTTGAAGTAAAAGTGGGGTTAACTATTTGCTCCTCTTCTCTTTGTTGTTGCCCTTTTTTTTCTTATTATAATTGTTACCCCCACCCCTTCCTTTATTAAAGTGCAATGCAATTTATTACTTACCATACACAATCAGTCGGACCCCGGGATCATTTAAACATCTAATCCCATCCATCCTTTTCACCATTTATACTTAAAATCATTATTAACTAAAGAGTGTGTAATTCTGTTGTTGTTTTTTTTTTTTTTTTATTGGGTTTCTTTTTTTGTGAGATCTTCTTCAGCTCTTAGTCAGAAAAGTAAAACCAACTCAAATAGTTCATCCTTACGCTCTTATCTTGATTCAGTGTTCAGAATACCTGGAGAAAATAATTAACTAAGTAATTTGACTAGTTAGTTGCCCTGGGCTGACGATCGACTGTCACCAAAAAAATTGTGGGGTGAGGAGAGGGGGTTAGATACTATAACAAAACAAGCATCAATAAAGGAGTCTCCCCCTACCCCACTCTCTGATGTAGGGTGCAAGCTTATGTACCTTATGTATGATCAAGCATTTCATCCCTCTCCTTATCAGATGTGTGTGTCAGCGTTATACCTATCACTTCCCTCTTCTTCTATTTTTTGATGTTTCCGGATAAATTTTACCTGCGTCAACCCCCACTTACCCTTTGATTTATAATTATTAATCAATCTGTTCTTTCTTATCTCGGAAACCGTTTGAAAAAACAGTGATTAGTCGATGAGCAACAAGGAGTTTGGTCTTTAGTCCGATGTTTCTTCAACAACTGAAGAAAAATAGAAATAAAACTATATATGTAGATTTGAGAAAAAGGTGCATCTTTACTGGCTACCGCTACCCAGATCTTGCGACTATTCTCGAGAAACTTTCAATACTGCAATTAATATAGAAAAGCAAGAACGTAAATGTTTGAAAAATGCATATATTTATAAATATATATATATAAAGCTTTATCGTTAATAAATGTGTGTGTATCGTGTATAGTTATATGACATGAAAAGTCGTTCTGGCTTTTAAGCCAATTTTGCATCAGACATTTGATCATCGTCTTCTGGTGTCAAGGCACCTGGCATGAAGAATGGTTTGACAACGAAATAACTATTAGTAGTATCAGCCATACCAGCAAATGCATTGTACAAGCCTAAGAATCCAGCAAGACAACAAAAAAAGCCACCAGCTTTGGTAACACCAACATGACCTGTGAAATAACCAATATCGAATAATAAGACAAACATAAAGATTGTGAAAAATAAAATCATAAATGGCCATGTTGATTTCAAAGTACACATCCATAACATGAATGTGAAGAAAACGTACAGTAGAAGAAATAAACCTAATGCATCATTTAAATCTTCTTCTCCATATGTTGTCATTATTCCAAATGCATTACCTAAGATCAACCCAAACCCTGACCAAAAACCGGCAAAACAGAAAAATACGGTGGCACCAAATGTATTTTCAACCAGTATAGACCATATAGCACAACAAAATTCAACTAATCCTGCACTGAATAAACAACTCCCTATTAAAATTGATGCATTCGTTATACCTTTTGCTCTCATGTTTATTAAACCTAATGTGATACAACACATACCAAATGCACATAACCCTGCCGGTGCTGGATTACCAAATTTTCTAAATTGTTGCAGTGAATGCTTACCAGGATTCATATCACCTCCAAATGCATAACGGAATTGTTCCTTATTGATTTGTAAATCATTTATATAGACATAATCCTTATCATATTTAAGAAGTGTCTCTGTTGTTGGAGCACGGTCAAATGGCTCGGTACTTTCCTCCATTTCACGCTTTGTGTATGCTGTAACCATCTTGATATATAATTATTTTTGTGTCAAGTGTTGAAGTGATTGGTATTTATGAGTTAATTTGTATCTATGAAGGGTTACTCTATCTACCCCAGATTAATGAAATATATATCTTCTATGCTGTCTCTAGCATTTTGACTCATAGGTAGGATTACCAGTTGACTTTATATATAAACAGCCCAATCCAATGGCTCCAGTTTTTTCCAATAACAGAAAAAAAAAAAGAAAAAGCGGTGGACGGTTAGATCGATCTTAATTCCTCTGTAGTAAGTAAGTATAACACGCAAACAACTTTTTTATGCATTATGCATCGGGGTGTTAAACTGTTTTCAAAGTGGGACACCTGCACTTGAAAAACTTTTTTTTTATTCCACAGGCTGCTATTAATGTGCCCCTCCCCCCACCTATGTCGTGACAGAGTATGATGGTTTTTTGCTTTTTTCTTTTTTTTTTTCCTTCTTCTTTCGCTTCTTTTAGATCCTACTTCCATTTGGCGTAGCCCCTCTTTACCAGCGTATATATTTTTGAGATGAACCCTCTTCTCATTACCAAAGCCCGCAGATGGCTTACTGAGCCATCATCTTTTACTCACCATGAATAATGAGCTGGCATCTGATGGTAATCTTCAATAATTTATCCTCTCATAATAGACACAAGACTATGAGACCATTAACGACACATACGCCTATTTACTTTCTTGGTAAAATAAAGGGGGCAAGAACGAAAGAGAAAAAAAAAAGAACCACAACCCCGAAATTCAAAGTAATAGACAGATATTCCGTACTCGTAATATCAAAACAAAAACAAAACTTATCAAACCCGTTTCAGGGTCCCCGTTCACTACGTGAGTTTCGATGCGTGGCTTGGTATAAAGATGCGACATCCGTCAAAGCACAAGGAACGATTGTGCGAGTCCGGTCTTCATTCTCAAATGATATATGGTGGAAGATAAGTTGGAACTAGAATTTAAGAAAAACCAAAAAAAAAAAAAAAAACATGGATTGCAAGGTAGTAATCACCTCTTCAATTTGTCTGTCTAAGCTAGTAGATTGATCATAGCTTATACTATTATGATTGGACGGTAATTTGGCATACAAAAGAAAATCATTTTCCAAATTTTCTCTCCACACATCGTCGTCGTCTTTCTCTTCTTCTGCAAATATACAAGGGGGTGTGAATTCCACCTTTATCAAATGGATTGATTGTTATAGAATTTATTTTTAGCAGTGATGTTTGGATGAATCTTTTCGGAAGTACGGAATAATGTTCAAATGGGATATAGATCGACAGTTGAGTATTATTCTTGATGTGGTTAGTTGTGGTAATGATCGATGGTGGATTTTTATTGTGGCATATTACACTACCTCTCAGGGGAAGGGGGGGCATATTTTTTTTTTCTAAAAACGAAACAAAATGAATCGGTGAGGCTAAAATGTAAGGCTAAAAAGGTTTTTCGCTTATCTATCTATCTTTCGATCTTGCTATCATCTTGCTTATAAAAGTTTTATAATAAAGCTCTTCATCTTCATCCATCATCATCTCATTGATCCTTCTTTTTCAAAAAAAGACCTCAACTAGTCGTGTTATACGAAAGGATGCAAGCAAACTCCATTCAAAAGACAAGATTGGAAAATTTGGCTTGGTATGTTAAAACAGAGCCCTGAATGAATATAATTCAAAAAACCAAAAAAAAAAACAAAAAAACTCTTGGTATAAAATTTCTCATTTTATTACAGAAAATTAAAAAAAAAAAAAAAGAAATCCAAAGTGATCTGATAAATTCTCACTAGTTAATTTCATTGCAAACATCATCAGTTTGTTTGCTAAACAAAATTATAGCCTTCTCAATCTCAAAAGACACCGTTACCACACGTGCTCCAGAATAAAGTGAAAAAAATAATCTATCTCTCTATCTATCTAGATACTCTATTTTTCTCTTTCTCTTAGATACAAGACGAGATAAACAGTCATTAGGTATCGGACTTGGAAGAGAAAGCACACCCCATATTCAAGATACTTCTACCCGATATAGCCCTACCAAGGCCCCATGTTCAACGCAACAAATGGCAGGACCAGTTTTTTGTGACACGACAACAAATCAAATATGGGTCAAAAAATTGTAAACCACATCAATTAGAGTTATCTCTTAAGGCTCACCCCATGTGCCACTCCACTCATCCTGCTGCAACTACTGAATTAGGGGCAAGACCACGAATAAATGCAGTTCAAACACACCTTTTTTGGGTAAAGCAAAACAGGAAATGAATGCCCAGTACCAAGCATAGCAAGCTCTCACTCAAAAGAGAAAAAAGAGAAAGAAAAAAAACACATTTACCCTGCTGCTGCTGGGAAAATTTAGAGAGCAAGAAAAAGAAGACTTTGTTTTTTACTTTTTGGTATCTTTCGAACTCCGAGATTGCTCAATCATATACAAATCAGGTAATGATTGCCCTTTTGAGTAGGCTAGAGAACCATTAAACTGACTTTAAAAATAAATAATGTGTTTTGACAGTAGTCAACTAACCTAATCAGTCTCATCAGTAGAAGTTCAGTGAAACTTGAAGAAGAAAAGAGGAGAGGAGAGATGATGAGGATGTACTGTGTTGTATCTTGATCAAAATTGACATAAGTTCGTTTAATATTTACTAGGAAAACAGGACTCCGTCATCCTTTTACTCCTATGGGAAGCTCAATCACTTTTCCCCACAATTAAAGAAAAAAAAATAAAATCATGTGGTTTTCATTTCCCCTTTACTTCTCTTTCTCTTTCTCTTGTGCGTGCGAGTCTCATGTTTTTTTTTTCTTTTCCTTCTAGTTGTCTGTCTCTATTCTTCTTCTACTTCTTCTTGATAGGAGTATGAAAGCAATATAATACTTACTGTTATTATTAACATATGGCTGTAACATGCGGCACATACTTTTTGATATGGCTTTGATCAGGCCAAATAGGATGTTTTTCTGTTTTACAACATCCAATAATTAATTATCGTTTTTCAATTATAGTGTGGCCCATCTCGTTTAAATTCCTATTCTCATTTCATCATATATAAAGATATGAAACCTCTCATTCTACATTCTCCTTTACCGTCTTTACAATTCATTAATCATAATCATTTCTTTTAATCTACAATTAATACATATTATTCAAGACATTTAATTTATCAACATGTCAACAACAGAAAATAATACTGTCACAAGAGACGATAGTAGTTCTATCCAGAGCTTTGACCCAAAATTTGATGACATGGGATTATCAAAACTGGCCAAGACCACAACTCGTGGTTCATCATTCCGCATCGATGAGGAAAACGTTTACATCAATGAGGTACCAATTCCTAAAAAAGATTTTCAAGATTTCATTTACGCCAGTGGTGGTAGTTTAACATCTGGTTTTAGACCTGCACCACAGAGAACATTTGGTAATCCGATCCCTGCTGCATTATTTTGTTTTGGTTTAGTTTGTTTCACATTGGGACTCATTGAATGTGGTGCTCGTGGTGTCACAAATGCTTCAGTCTTGATCGGTTCATGTTTTTTCAGCGCTGGTTTAATCTTGGTCATATGTGCCGTATGGTGTTTAATTATTGAAAATACTTGGGCCGCAACAGTTTTATTTGGTTTTGGTGGATTCTGGGCTTCATATGCTTCCATATTATGTGACCCATTCGGTATTGCCGCAGCATATGAGACTCCACAAGATTTGAATAACGCTATCGGATTGATGTTTGCCGGTTATGTCATTTACTCTTTTTTACTTTGGGTATGCACTTTGAAATCAACTATACCAATGTGTACCATGTTTTTTTTCATCTGGTTTTTCGTCTTGTTATTGGATATCGGAATCTTTACAGGTCATCAAGGTGTCACTAAGGCTGGAGGTGTCTTTGCATTCTTAGCTGGTATCTTTGCCTTTTATAATGCATTCGCTGGTATGGCTGATGAAACTAATAGTTATTTCGTCGTGAAACCATGGTTCATGCCAGGTGCTGCTAAACCAAAAGCTGCTGATGAAGAAAATAAACCGGAGTAATTGAAAGAGAATCATTTATTTGAACAAACTTTGTTTCATCCACAAAAATCACTCATGACCGCTAACGAAACACACATTTTTATTTGACTTTTATATCATTAACTTTCATAAAAAAAAAAACTAATCAGGTTATTTTGATTCCAATATCAAAAACATTAATATCTAAACAACCATATCTGTAGATCCAATATGCATTGATGAACTTAGTCCCTCCACTTTTGACTCACGACTAAACTATAGGTTTCCCACAATGCAAGCTTTGAATGAATGAATGATTACACACAGAAGTTTCGATGTATGAGTTGGGTTTAAAACCAGAAAAGTGCCACAAACCCTTAACGAAGAAATTAATTTACACAATCGGTTATTACCAAGTAGCTGGTGATACTTGGCTCAGAATTCAATGGTTAATTAAAAGTTTGTCAGATTAATCCTACAATTTTGCAAAGTCCCGTTTTCAAGTTCTTTATGATACAATTAAACTTGCCAGTTTGTAGAGTTTGGCAATTTAGTTACTAATGCTGACACCGCCAGAACAGCGTCCCACATCTCACTCAGCTGCGCTGGCAATAACTTTTTATTTTACTTTTATTAAAGTTGTGGATGATGATATGATATAGCGGAATTTCGATTGTCGAACTCAGATGGGATACGATTGCAGCAGGCCATGATGAATTTGATCAAAATCCAGTAATGGTGGATGCTAACTTTTATTAGATTGCGCTTCGTTGACTCAACTTGAGTCTTTAACATTGATTAATTTAATCTTCCTTGTGACCAAAATATCTTGAGCCGAAAGACCAATGTTTGACTACCACACTTTTAATCTCAATATATTCAATATTTACATCTTTTGAAATAACAACCTTTTTGTTCACAGTAGCAGCAACTCAAAGAGTCCGAATGGATAGCCTTCTCTTCGCAGTGGCATATCTATCACTCGCGATGCTTATCTATCATTTTTCTTTTTTCCCCGAACACAATAAAGAAAAAACAAGAAAAACAAGAAAAGAAAAAAAATTCAGAACAAAACTTTTGTTCTCAATAAAAATCACTGTCGTTCGTTGGCTTTAACAATTTGAAAACTGTTCATCACCAGATCATACCGGTTTGACAACTGTGACACATCGCTATTCGTTTCCCGCTGTTCTGATGTCGCTTTTATCAATCTAGATAACTTATCTGAGTTTTTTTGTTTTAGATAAGATCAACAACACCAAGGTTCTTCGAGTGGTTTTTCTCGAACAGTGCTGTGATCGCCAAAGACTACTACTATATATAAACTGTTGTCCACACATCCCAGCTCCAGCTGTTTCAGTTTGAGCATCTTGAAATTATATGAACTGACCATACTCAACATCTTTAGAAATCATGAAGTGGTCTCTCAGAAATTTGATCTATGGTAATGATCCAACAAAATCAGAAGCTGAAAAAAAATTGTTAGTTAAGATTGATTGCTTGGTATTGCCTTTCATCTGCTTGAATTATTGGATCAACTATGTGGACAGAAGTAACGTCGGTAATGCTTATGTATCTGGTATGAAGGAAGATATCAACATCGTTGGTAATCAGTACAACATCATCAACACTTGTTTCACCGTTGGTTATATCGTGTTTATGATACCAAATAATATTGCCTTGATCAAATTCCCACCGAGATACTGGTTATCATTCTGTTGCTTAGCATGGGCATTGTTGACCTTAGGTATGTATAGAGTCACCAGTGCCAAACAACTCTACGTCATTAGATTTTTCCAAGCTGGTTTCGAAGCGTCAACTTTCACCGGTAGTCATTTGATATTGGGATCTTGGTATAAGGATACCGAATTGACAAAGCGATCTGCCATCTTTACGAGTTCAGGTTTGATCGGGAATTGTTTTTCTGGGTTGATGCAAGCAAAAATTTATACAAATTTGGATGGTCATAAGTTTGGTTCTGAGAGATTAGCAGGATGGCGTTGGTTATTCGTTATTGATTTCTTCATCACCTTACCAATCCTCGTTTATGGTTTTTTTTTCTTCCCAGATGTACCACTGAATTCAAAATCAAGGTTCCTTAACAAGGAAGAGTTAGAACTTGCCGTTGAAAGATTACCTAAACGTGAAAAGATAAAATTGGACTTGACAGTATTTAAAAGAGTTCTTGGTCGTTGGCATTGGTGGTTGTTTTCCCTGCTTTGGGCAGCTGGTGGTGAAAACGAATCATTTGCTACTAATACTTTACTTGCCATCTATTTGAGATATTTCAATTGGTCTGTCCAGAATAGAAATTACTACCCCATGGGGGTTTACGCAGTTGGTGTTGTGTCAACCATAGCGTGTGCATGGTATGTTGACCTGACAGGAGCTCGGAAACATTACCAATGTGCAATTCTTATATCCGCCGTGTTGATCATCAGCTCTATCTTACTATTAACTCATCCAACTAATGATAGCTATGTATTTGCCGCCCATTACCTTTCAGGGGTGTCTTACTCAGGTCAAGCCACATTCTTCGCATGGGCCAACAAAGTAACTCAGACAGATTTGGAAGAAAGAGCTATAATCTTGGCCTCGATGAATATGTGGTCTGGACTGGTTAATCTGTGGTGGTCAATTATATTTTATGCTGCAGATGATGCACCAGATTGGTATAAGGGCTGTTACGCCATGATTGCAACCACCATCGTTGGTGCCATCATAGCTGTTGCCATCAGAATTTTACAAACAAGAGAAGAGAAACTGAAAGACCCATACCCTGACCACTTATTTGATGAAGAGGCTTCCACTAGCAACACTAGTGATGACAACGATATTCAAAAAGTGAACGATGTTGCAGAGATTAAATCTTGATGTTTTTAGTTCTTCCCTTTTTCTCTTTTCCACTTTTATGGCTTAATTTATTACATAGCTTCTTCTCTCTCAATTCAATTCTTCTTCTGTCTATCATATTTCAGAGTTGATCACTATCAAGATCATCAATTTTCATGCCGCTCAATTAATCATTATCAATCATCTTATAAATCATTTTTTGGTAGTACATAAAGTTACAAAAATCCACTTACTTAGTAAGATTAGTAATAGTCGTTTGTAATCTCATCTTTCACTAGTGACAATCTTTTTATCTATTTAATTTGCCTTGTATCCTCCTGTCAAACTCGTTTTAAGCAAATTTTAAACTCATCATTGGTTCGAATCAAACATATAACTAGACACAAATGCTTTATTCAGCCATCAGAGTACCTGCTAAAGCTATTCCAGCCACAGCTGCTGTTATCATGGTTCACGGATTAGGAGATTCCGGTTCTGGTTGGAAATGGTTGGCTGATGCCGCTAGAAAAAGCAGCGAGTTTGATCACGTCAAATTTGTATTTCCAAATGCACCATCCATCCCACTCAGTGGGAGACAAGGAATGGAGATGCCATCATGGTTTGATGTCCGTAACCTGCCTAGAACTGCCGAGTACTCAGATGTTGATGGGATCTTGAAATCAGTCGATGTCATCAAGGGTTTGATCAAGGAACAAGTTGATGCCGGTATTCCAGCTGAGAAGATCATTCTTGGTGGATTTTCACAAGGAGCTGCATTGACTTTATCTACAGCTGCCACTTTAGAATATAAGATTGGTGGATTTTTGGTTCTTTCAGGATTTTCACCAATTTCTGATGCATTGGTCCCACATCTCAACAAGGCTAACGTTGATACGCCAATTTACGAAGCCCATGGTACTTCAGATCCAATCATCCCATACAAGGAGGCTCAAGATGCTTTCGAATTCATGAAGAAGAATATTGGATTCACCAAGCACGAGTTCCACACTTTTCCAGGTATGGGTCACACCACCTGTGAACAAGAACTTGGTGAAATTTTTCAATTCTTTGGTAAAGTTTTACTTTAAAACATGTTATAGAGTATAGTTGGTATTTATATAGATTAAAGATAAAAAGTATTTATTGTTCCTGAATCTGTCGAACACAAACCTGGATCAGTCCTTGTATTGGATGATCTTGCTCAACTCCTTCATGATTGAAACAACTTTTTCTTCCTCCATACGGCGTCCCACAACTTGAATGGAGATTGGACCACCGATAGACTCCTCCGCATTGTATGATTTCCAGACTCTTTCATCAATTTCGTTTCTTGGCTTGTAATCAACATCTTCGACATCAATCTTAGGGTCAACTTTAGAAACTGGCACGGTGCCTGCACTATAATCCAATGCATTGAATGGTGATGTGTACCCAACGTAACAGATCTTATCATGAGCTACAGCAGCATATGGAGTAGCTGGTAAGATGATAGCGTCCATTGGTCTCCCAGTCGAAGTTCTTTCAGCAGTGGCTAACCAACGATCGAGATACTTCTTCAGAAGAGTGGTGTTTTCAGCTTGAAGATCCCATAACTCGGAGCAACCCATTTCTGTTGCTGTTGCGTACATTTGCATGCCATCTGGGAAAGGTTCTCCTGAAAGTTCGTTGTACTCTCTGCAATGTTTAGCTCCATCGGATAAGAAATAAGCGGTGATGATGTTAGCCAAACGTTGATGGTCTTGTGCTTCCCATTCGATTACTTCGTGACCTGCAGCTTTAATCTTAGCCACAGCTTCCTTCATGCCTCGTCTGATGGGTGGAGTAGGTTTAACGTAACCATCATCATAACAAACACCAAAGACCAATTTCTCAGGCAATTGGATTTTCCTCCATGGTAAATCAATCACTTTACCATCGTATAAGTATGGTTGAGCGCCCAAGACTTCTTTGCAATACAATTCGAGTGACTCAATCGATATAGCCAAAGGTCCATTAACACTGTTAACACTGACTAATCCTGGGAGACCAGAACGAGCTCCATAAGTTGGGAAACGACCAAAAGTTGGTCTCAAGCCGTACAAGTTTTGAAATGCAGCAGGTATTCTGATGGAACCCCCAATATCTGAACCAACACCCAATGGAGCACCTTTCAACCTCAACACAGCAGCCTCACCACCCGAAGAGCCACCACAGGTCAAATCACGATTCATTGGATTCAAAGTCCTCCCGTAAAGATTGTTGTAAGTATCAGCCATCATCATGGCTGTTGGCACGTTGGTCTTCATATAGAATACACAACCTAATTTTCGAAAGACCTTGACCAAAGCACTGTCTTCTTTGAAACCACCTTCAGGGTTAAAACTCCAACCAGTGAAACCAATGGTTGTTGCCTGTCCAATAACGTTCAAGTTGTCTTTCAAAGATATAGGCAATCCATGAAATGGACCAACCAACTCCCCCGTTCTTGCTAAATGGGCATCCAACAGCCTAGCTTGCTCCAAACCTTCCTCGATGAAAACTTCTGAGAGACAATTGACCAATTGATGAGCTATTGTAGCTCTGTGAGCAAAGGCCTTGGTCACTTCGTATGAACTCCATTCTCTGCTGTGAAGTTTTGATAAAAGCTTCAAAACATCTGATTCTGTGATCTCAATTTCTTGTTCGGTAAGAAGACCACTCTCCACTGGGAATTTGGTCACATCTTTGATTGAGCTAGCTGGTAATTGTGCTTGTGGGATGATCCACTCTTTTGGAAACTTGGAATCTCTATCTGCAACTTTTCTCAGGGCAATTTCTTTGTAACTTTTGACAGTCATTTTCAATGTTTTAATATGGTTAAGCTTTGAAAGTGAGTAACAAAGAATACAGTTTTGTGGCAGAATTCAGTTATATACAAGTTGTTACTGAAGCGACAACTTCTTTCGCCATCTATACGTAAAAGCCTTATCTCTTATCCATGATGGTGGGAATTTTGAAAGCTAAAAAAAAGTGAAAGTGACACAAAAAATAGTGACATTCGGAATGGAAAATTGATATTCTGAAACCAACTTAATAAAAGATAACAAATCTATTTTTTTTTACTTTTTGGGGTCGACACAATTATAAAAAGGGATCGACTCCCTCCCAGATCCTGTGACCACACAATTAACAACGCTAATAAGTCACAGGATCTGGCATCATCTAGGATTTCGGGTAAGTGGCGACTTCGCCTCCAACTGCTCGTTTTGATAGATCTTCTGCTTTTCACTGATAACGATTCTAATCAAATTCGATGATCGGCTACCAACAACGACTCATTCGAGCAAGATATGACAATTGATCGAGTGGCATGAGTTGAAAAGAGTAGTTTTAAGTCGTGGTGTCGGGTATAAGCTTCCGCAATCTTAGCACATTGGAGAAAAAGAAATAGCCAGTTCTCGAAAAATATTGTCAAAAAATTGTTTGTGGAAAGATTATCAGCTTAATAATTGTATAAGCAATAATAGCCAGTTTTTCAAGTATCTCCAAACAGTTAAGATACCAAGAATGATAAGCTCCTATAAGAAACCCATTTCATGATTTAATACAGTTTATGTGATGCGAAAAAAAATACTTATGTGCCAAAATTTATGTCCAACTGTTGCAAAGCTGAATGCATTTTTTAGAGCAATATCCTCCATCGAAGCTATCAACTACCTTTCACTGGAACATGATAGCGTACTAGATTCAAGGCAGTACATAATACTTGTCACCGCAGAAACACATCATGTACTTGGACTGCAGATGCAGCTCATCTTTGTGGTTGAGTAACAAGATCAATACGGGTTGCCGTCATAGTCATTATTTACAAATACACCTTTGAATAGCCACTAATATTATTCCCTTCTGGAACCTGCTGAAAAGGATGATCTACATCGTATTAATGTTGAAATAAATTGCCAGTCAAGGGAGTACAAAGGAACGCTAGCTTACATTTACAAATTTCATTAAGATTAATGTGCTCCCAAGATACTCAGTCTCGAGGACGCTCTTGACCCCATTATTGATGAAGTCTGATATAATCGTGAACGCCAATATTTTACGGGTTCATTGATTTAGTGATGACTCTTCCATATCGAGTACTAGAAAGTTCAGCCCCTCGCCACCCCTATCTCAACTTCCCCTCCGCACCTGTCTGTGTATGTCATCGGACATCGACACTCGAGCATTGCTACACAATAAATACAGAAGCAGAGAGATAACCTTCACATTTCTCAAGTGGGTAAGACTGTGGTTAAGATAATCGTATAAAAATAATCTGATGCATAATAAACGACTTTTGAAGAGATCTGTTATAGTTATATATAGACAGCCCCGGTTGCTCTGATTTTTTAAAAGCAACGCGATAAGAAAATATCTTAATGCTGATAACAAACAGTATTAGTATGAAACCCACGACCCTCTTGCTCCGAAGCCGAAGAGGTAAACAAATTAAGTCTGCTTTTAATTTCTCACTCGCTCCGCAGTTATTTATATATTTAATTATAAACAACAACAATTGTATTGATTGTTTATATTCAATCACACCCATCACCGACGTAGAATCGATCATTGATTCTAATCCCATTCCAATATAAAACCTGCTAAACACGGAATTCAACTAACTTTTTGTTTGTTATAGCTCGGCCATCGTTATCCCAAAGTTACCATGTTTCAATTTACTTCCTTCTTTCGTGGTTCAAGGCCATCAAAACCAATTGAAGATGACAAGAGCGTACCAAGGACACTAGAAATCAGTGTTAGCGCTGCAGAGGGCGAAGACGACTTCATGGAGATAACCAAGAGAAGAAAGACCTATTTGGAGGTTGCTAAGGAGGCGTTGTACTCACAATCGCCACTGACCAGTATTCACTCCAGAGATGGTACCACGCCAGTCTTTTCCATCGTCACAAAGAAAGCCAACAAGCCAGTCACAAAGGCTAAGAGGAACTTTGCTGGTGATGAATTGATGGGACAACTTGCTGACTTTGACGCCATCACGTACGATTTGAAGAAGAGCAATCGTCATGTTTTGAAGCTCAAGAATAGAAAGCCACCTGCATACTACAAAGCATTGAAGTCCAGAAAGGCAACATCGGTAACAAGATCCGGCCACGGAGCTGCTGTTGATCAGTAGTTCATAAGTTGTCGTGTTGATTTCTCAGGTGGAGCGAACGATTGCTTGCGATAATCTCTCTTAATTTGTTTTTTTCCTTTTCCTTTGTGAGAGCCCGCATCCTATGAAACGCCAAAAACCGACACATTCCGGAGTTAAATCCGTGCCATCATCAACAATACCCTTCACGTGGGTTTCACCAATTATTTATAAAAATAAAAACAAATCTTCATTTCTTCCTCGATGGTGTGCTTAAGATAGATGATGAAGGTATCTTTGTATTCATACTCTATATTTATATATGATCAGAATTAAATGTCATTTAGATTAGTTGCTCCTGTACTTTTTATATCTCGAGGGGCCGCCGATTGCAAGCACTTCGACTCATATCTTATACAATTCTATAATTGTTAAATAATGCTATCAACGTTATGGTTTTTAAACTTCTTATTAGCGCGCTCGAAACTTTTGATGTTGAATCTACTGCCTATGATATCAAATTCCACCATCTGCCCCTCACTATTCTCTTCCTCTGGTTTAATCGAGGTGGAAGTGACCGGTATAAGCATTTGAAATATGGTGTTCTTCTTCGGTATGATTCTTAATCCACCAACCTGCTCTCTAACAGACCACTGGACTCTGAATTCTTTGTCATTTTCCAACTTCGGCACTTCAACATCGTTCTTCCATCCATCACTTCTCGGTACCACCATGATGAAATTATTCTGAGACTCCCAAATAACAATACCACCAATGTTGACAACATTGGTGTTAGTAGACGCTGTGACAGTCAAAAAAGAACCGATCATATCAGCAGACGATAATTTTGAGAGCATATTTGTTATGTCGGACTGTTGGAATTTCTCTTCAGCTTTCGTAATTTGTATCAAACTTTTGATATAATCATTCCAAAGATCATTCAATTGTAAAAAATCCTCGAATTTGAGTAATTTCTTGAACTCCCTCAATGACTCCAATTGTGCATTTGGTTTCCTTAACTCATTTTCAATATGCCTTTGTAAGGACAAATTATTTTTTATGAACAATTTGAATTCATTTCTTGTTTTAGACTTGTTATACTTATTGTTATTATTAACACTTCTATGCTTTAATTCATGCATCAAATTCTTTGCCTTCTCTTTTCTCCCACTCTTAGTCCCATCGTGTGCTGGTTTCAAAACTAAGAAATTTTTCTGATCACCAGTGGCAGAATATCTCTCCTCCAAAGTTTTCAAGATTTTAGATTCATTCTCAAATGTTCGACATCTTGATAGAAGCTTTTTTTCTATCAAATTGGAGTTCTTGCTCATGTCTCTCGCTGAGTCTGTATATATCAATGTTTTGATTGATGCCCTCTAATAGATTTGGGGACTTAAATTTTTTTTTTTTTTTTTTTTTTTTTCTCAAGTCTGATTACAATTTTCAGATGATATACTTAGCGGAGCGATGCACAACATGATCAGGAGAGCTCTAGTGCTACCAAAATTATCACGTCGAATACCATTTGCACGGCGATCACTTGCCAACAAGATTCAAGGACGATCCCAAATACCTTTTCAAGATGACTTGACTTCAGATTCAAGGGAAGAACTCCTAGATCTCTTCCCTAACTTGGAAGGATTCATGAACATGGGTGAAGAGGCCTCAGCAGAATCAGTTGGAGGCAAAATGTCACAAAATTCTTCAAAGGATTATGACTTTTCGGAAATACCCATGTTCGAGGACGGTAATTTTGAGACAGAACTCCATAATTCTGCTCCTGGAGAAGAGTTGGAAGACTCTTTCAACACAATGCAAGGATCACCAAGTTATATCACTAAAAATTATACTGTTGACGAACTCCAAGAGATGCAGCAACTAACTAATATGAATAACATCATCACAATTCCGAAACGACAAACTGTCAATCTTACTGGGCTCTCCAGCTTTGTAGATAAGTTACATAAAAATGACACAGATCCTCAGTTCAACAACAACAACATCGTCAATTTATCCCAAATTCTGCTCAACAACAAGCCAACAGTTATCATATCCAAGTTCAACAATCCTTTTTTGAATTTGGCAATTGAGTATTACATCTATGATAATATGCCCACCAATAGAGACGGTGTTACGAGGCTTGTCTTGTACAAGAACAAACCTTGTATTGTCATTGGTAAGAATCAGAACCCTTTCAAAGAGATCAACTTGCATTACACTAACGTTACAAATACCCCGATATTGAGAAGACTATCTGGTGGTGGTACAGTGGTGCACGATATGGGAAACTTGAATTTCTCATTCATGACTAAGAAAAACCTGTTTGATAGGACAAATTTCACAAATCTGGTGATTGAGAACTTGAACTTGTTAGTTTCAAATGAAGAGATTATCATTAACGATAGAGTGATCAATTTGCCCAAGTTTCCACTAAACACCATTCTGAAAGGGGATATAGTGAATAGTTTGAACGGTAACAAAATCAGTGGATCTGCATATAAATTGTCAAAGGGTAAGTTTCTTCATCATGGTACGATGTTGGTTGACTCACAATTAACCAATTTGGGAAAGTTGCTCAGACTTACTGAATCACGAAGAAAAAGCATCGTTGCCAGTGGCACAGACTCTATCCCATCCAAAGTGGAGAATTATGGGATAGATGAAGATTTGTTTTTATTCACGTTGACCAATTCATTTCAACATCACTATGGCGATGAAAATGTTGATGGACAGGGGGAGAACGTTTTTGTCATAAATGATTACAGGAGTATACCACATGAAGTATTCGTGAGGGCTCAAGAGTTATCGTATTGGTCTTGGGTGTTTGGCAAAACCCCCTTGTTCACACAAACATTTGTTCATGACGAGTTCAGCATCACGTTTGAAGTCAACAAGGGTCACATCAAGTCGATGAAATTGGAAACGGGCGGCAGCATCGATAAATACGAAAAGTGTTTCCATGAGTTGCAAGAGAAGATTTCACAAGGAGTGGAGATTAAGTATATAGGTAAAGAGGTGGGTCTGCATTTGGCCGATTATGAGTTGTCACAATGGCTCAGTTGGCAGATTGACTTCAGGTCGGACTACAAGAATTTTGAATTGGACATAGATAAATAGATGGACAAACACGAGAAATGATATCTCTATAAAAACTTTATTTGTATTGGTGATTGGTTTTCTTGGTCTCATGAGGGGGGTTTTCTTCTTTTGGCGGTCATTGATCGCTTCAATATTCTCGTCAGATTATACAACCTTCACATCTTTTCCTGATTGATCAAACGTTTAAAACTGCAAATCTTTTATTTTCAGCGTATAAAAAAAAATATTTTATAAATCTATAA